>CM045923.1:11829295-12264295 GCA_025177825.1 Aechmea fasciata
TTAAGAATAACTTTTATGGACTCCAGTTTATTTCACAATTAAAACAAATATTTTTATCTAAAAGAAGAAGCAATAGTAAATAGTGAGTGGAGATACCCTGAGAGCAAAGTAACTATACAAGTATAACATTTACATGCACCATTTTTGATATTGTTCTCTTATCTATCGAGTGGACATAAAAATGAATATTCTTAAAAAATGATGATAGGAGTCTTGTAATCAAGATCAAGAGTATAGATCTTATTTTAAATAGTTTAAAGAATTTTCTAACAAAAATTTAATTGATTTGAAAATCTTTACGCCGTTAAACGAGAAAATGCCTCATATCGACCATTAAAATTACAAATTTTGAAACCCTTTGATCATTAGGCAAATGATATCGAAAAGATTTGAAATTTAATTTCTAAATACTTCAAGTGGTATAGATCAGGTTCAACGGTGCCGATCGTCGATTTGGAGGCTCCATCATCGAAAACAAATAGGTGGCAAACGTACCGGTTTGTTATCGATAGCAAGCGTTTGGTGCTTGTGATTTTTTTACCGTTGGATCTACGACTTTGATCATTTTCATCCGTTAGATTATACTATTCAACCAACCTCCCGCTTAACCCAAGGGGGCCCACATCATCCTAACCGCACATCTATTAATCCAAGGGTGAAAAACTTACAAGCACCAATGACTTGGTACTTTTAAAAACATAGAAGCTCAATTTATATATATATATATATATATATATATATATATATATATATATATATATATATATATATATATATATATATAGTAGTAGGGCTACTATACTATTATGAGTAGTAGAGCCCTACTACTCATAAGTTGTTTTCGATGATAGAGCTTCCGAATCGACGATCCACTCCGTTAAATATGATCTAGAGTATTTAAAACTTCTAGAAAATAAATTTTGTAATTTTTCAAAATCATAATAAAGTCCATCAAATGGGCATAAAATGAACGAAATCGAACGATGTCCTAAAAATAGATGATCGGATCCTTCAATTTAAGATCGGAGTTATTGATCTTTATCTAGGTAGTGAATAGAATTTTCTATCAAAAATTCAACCTATTTCAATTTTTTTACACCGTTAAACTACCAAGTATCCCATATCGGCCGTTAAAAATTGTCAATTTTGTGAGCTTTTGATCGTAAGGTAAATGATTTCGAAAAATTACGAAATTTATTTTCTAGAAGTTTTAAATACTCTAGATCATATTTAACGGAGTAGATCGTCGATTCGGAAGCTCTATCATCGAAAACAACTTATGAGTAGTAGGGCTCTACTACTCATAATAGTATAGTAGCCCTACTCTATATATATATATATAGAACTAGGCTACTATGCTATTAATAGCACCAAGTCATTGGTGCTACCAAGTTTTTGGCCATTGGATTAAGAGATGTGTGGTTAGGATGATGTGGGCCCCCTAGGGTTAAGTGGGTGGTTGGTTGAATAGTATGATCTAACGGGTGAAAATCATCAAAGGGGTGGATCTAACGGCGAAAAACTTGGTAGCACCAAATGTATGGTGCTATCGATAGTGTCACGCCCCGCGACCGCCATTTTGGTCGGTTCGGGCACGCCAACAGACGCCGAACGGACAGAGTCTCCCCTGTCCGCCCAAGGCTCAACAACAACGAGTACATGTATAAAGAACTCAATAATTTCCAGGATAACATTTCAATATACATGGCTTGCACGAGGGCAAGCAACATAAACAAAAGTGAAAGTAAGCTATTTAAACCATTCACACATTGTATCTTGATTACTTTAAACCAAATACAAAGCTTATATAGTTATTACATTCATTCTTCCAACATACATTGGCCATCTCAATTTACAAGTTCACATCTCAAAAGAACTTAATACATTTTCACCTCTCACATGGTTTTATTACATTTTCATTTCCTCAACATAATAGATGAAATATATAAAGGGTACCACTATACACATGCGTAGAACACTACCTAAAGCACGATAACCATGCCTCGAGCCACGAATCGCCCCGCTCGTGCTAAAACCTGTATGGTTAGTGGGATAAGAACTACAACAAAGTTCCCAGTGGGCTCGGCCTCCAATTACACCGACTTTCCCACTAGGTCTATCTCAGGCATAATTTGAAAGAATAAGTAGATAGTAACCAAACTATAATGCATACAACTAATATGCCTGAACAATATTAAAGATTGCTTATGCTCAACAGGATAATAAAGATGAATGCAAGATCATAATTCCATAACCCAATTTCTTGGCTAACCCGCAGGTTTCGCCCTCAACAAGACTCAACCAACCCAAATCCCTATTGTCGAGGAAACACTACAACCCGACGGGACCGTCCTCTGGGGAAACACTACAACCCAGTGATGACAACTCCGGAGCACATCGCCCGAGGGGGAGCTACCGCGCCTCGAGCAAGGACTATATGGTGAGTACGATCAATCCTTAACTTTAAGGATTCCAATTCAATCCATTCCTTGACTTCAAGGAGAACTATGATCAAATGACCCTTAACTCTAAGGTTTCTTTGTCACTATATCTTTCATGTTCTTTACTTGCATTCTTTGACTTGTTCTAGTGTCATATACACTATGATTCTTTACACATATTTATTAATGCCACACACACTCTAGTGTTCAATGCATACATGACTCTTGTCAATGCCACACACACTAACTCTAGTATTCTTTATTCACATGCATACTTGTTCTTTGACCATGTCATTACACTAACTCTAGTGTCCTTTATTTTCTTTGTACTTATGCTCAATATCACACTAACTATAGTGTTCTTTACAATCATAGATGCCACTCGATCTACTCGTCATAATGTCACTATGTTCTTTAACCAACTAGGTTCTTTATCTCAACACATGCATATTAGTGTTCTTTACAATTCTCAAATATCATTCAATCTATATGTCACAATGTTCTTGTTCTTTAACCACTAGGTTCTTTGTCTCATCTCATGCATACATAGGGTTTAATTCTTTTCTTAGTTCATAACAAATCTCATTTGCATCTTAACTCTAAGCATGCAATACATAATTCAATTACCCTACTATGCATGAAAATAGCTATAACATACATGCTCAATGGTGACACATAGACATAAAGAGAAGTTCAGAGTTAGTGGAAGCACCCCCCACCTAATATCGCTCTCCGATTGCTTGTAGTCACTTGCAATCGGGCTCCCGCGACACGCGTGATCCGGTTCGGCTCCAACTCGCAATTGATCGCCGAACGCCCAACAATCCGAAATGTAGGGTCATCAAGAGTTCATCTTTAAACTTCAATTAGAGAGCTAAAAGGTTAAATAAGATCAAAACCCTTGTTTACTAAGAACCCCCATTACTAACCCTTGCCTCTACACATGCTCCAATTAACTGAAACATCAAGTATTTAGTATTCTAATAATACATTAGAGATCATTAGAACTTCATACATAAAAAGGATTTAATTAAAATCCCATTTGCAATCCTAGATCTCTATTTCATCAAGAGGGTCTCATTAATTATGATACTCTCTTCATTAAACTAGTTTAGAATCATATATAGATCCTAATTAAACATCTCATTTAGTCTTAATCCTAACCTTAACTAAAATTCACAAAACTTACCATGACCACAATGACATCAAGCTAAATCCACCATTGGAAAGCTTGCTTCCACCATTAGAGAGCTCCAAGCTTCATCTCTAACCTTTAATTAGAGAACAATAGGGTTATTATAGATCAAAACCCTCATTTACCAAAAACCCCAATTACTAACCCTAGGTTTAATACTAGGTGAAAATCCACCATTAGAGCTTTGGATTCAAGCAATAAACCTCTATTTAGCATGCTAGAATGCATCTAAATCTATTTCTAGAGCTTAACATTAAAACCCTAGAGTTCTACCATTAAAGAGCATCAAAGCTTACCTCAAAAGCTTGCTTCAATGGTGTAGAGAGAGAAGAAGATGATGAGAATCAACCCCCAAGTTTGCTTCTCCACCAAATCCACCATTTTTGAGAGAGATTTAGAGAGAGAAATGGAGCTCTCTCTCTATCTCCATGTGTGTGTATGTGAGGGTGTGTGTGTGTGTGTGCATTTGGCTGATGGAGAAGAAGAAAAGGGCACAAAACCCTTTTTACACTTTAGTCCCTCAACATTGCACTATTCAACTTCCAACTTTCGGTTCAGCCATCTGAAACAGTTGGAACCCTTCTGGACGTCCGTTTGTGCTCAAATTTGACAGTCAGGTTCATTTTAACCTACTGGGTGAGAAAATATCTTAACATTTCAGTTTGGACCCCGTTTCGTCACCGCGAACTTTACCGAACTGTAATCGTTATCAGATAACATTCGGAATTTATTTCTCATCTTCTGGGTGTCAGAATGGCACGAAACTTTAAATCTAGTCTCGTAAAAATAATCCTGACATACCCCTCAGTTTTCATAATTTTCTGACACTGTGCATTTTCTGCTAATTTATCTGCCCGGTTTCTCACAGAAAATTCTAAATCTTCCGTTTTCATTCCAATTTCAGCACAGGTCTTTTCAGACTTATATTTTACTTCTCTAAATCCAATAAAAATAGTATCTCACACTATTTTTATTTACTTTTATTTTTATCTTTAAAATTCGGGTTGTTACGAGATAGTATCCCAGTAGGACTCTATATATATATATATATATATATATATATATATATATATATATATATATATATATATATATATATATATATATATATGGAGTCCGGCTTGGATACTATCGATAGCATCATGCATTTGGTGCTACCAAGTTTTCCGCCGTTATATACATCCCTTTGATGATTTTCACCCGTTAGATCATACTATTCAGCCAACCACCCACTTAACCCTAGGAGGCCCACATCATCCTAACCACACATCTCTCAATCCAATGGCCAAAAACTTGGTAGCACCAATGACTTGGTGCTATTAATAGCATAGTAGCCTAGTTCTATACATATATATATATATATAGAACTAGGTTCCCTAGGGTTTAGTGCGTGGTTGGCTGAATAGTATGATGCAACGGGTGAAAATCATCAAAGGGGTGGATCTAACGGCGGAAAACTTGGTAGCACCGAGTGCTTCGTATTATTGATAGCATACCAGCTGTAATAATCGACATTTTTGTCTTAATAAATAAACTCTTTTGTTGACGATGTTATTGTGTGTAATTTAATTACAAAAGCACTCGTCAAATTTCAGGTAAAAATGAGATAAAACGAAAAAGTTACGCAAACAAGACTTCTGACTTAAAATGAATAGTAACTCCAGATTTTCGGCGAATCGCAGAGTAGAGAAGGGTCCTGGTGCGTACCAAACTCCGAATATAGGACTTCAATAGCTCGTTTCGAACGGCTCGACTATTCTGAATCTAATGGCACTGACGGAATCGGATTCTGATGCACGGTTGTCGAGAAAAAGGGTTTTGAATGATTATACATATAATAATTAAATATGTGGGAATTTTGAGGAAATAAAGAGGGGGGTGGTTCTTCGCGAATCGGAGATCAAATCGAATGAAACAAAATGCTAGATTCGATGTTTTCGTCGTGCTGAACGCGCTGGTGCAATCCGATCGGAAATCCGACGAACGGATCTTCGGAAATTACAAAATGTTCACTAAGAGGTTAAAATGGCAAAACGGCGAATCGCGAAAAGTTCTAATATTTTATGCGCGAAATGCGAGGTTTTGAACGTAGAGGGTGCTATGCGCAAGATACATTCACTGTCTGCGGCTGGATAGGAAATAGTGGGCTATGGTGGACTAGTATGCAATTATACAATTTGTATTTATATTAGGCATTAGGGTTTCACAAGGAAACCCTAACCCTAGAGGCCTCTCACGTCCCCAACCCATTATAACTGCCTCCAGCCACCTTCTACACAGATCGTGTGCGTGCGCGACCTCCGGCGAGCTCCCCCGGCCGCCGGAAAAGCCTCTGGACCATTCTTCTTCCTCCCACACAGCCGCATCTCCATCTTCTTGGGCCAAAGAACTCGGAGAGGCAAGCTAGCCTTGGAGAAAGCATACCTCGGCCAAGACTTCCCTCCGGCTTCCTCCTCCGGCCATCCCCGCCGCCGCTGAAGGTCGCCCGAGCCGCAGAAGGCACCTGCGGCCAGATCTGCTCCACCCAGGCCGAACTTGGAAGAGGAAGAGGCTGCCGCGCCGCCGTCGGTTTTGGAGGGGTGCACTACCTTTCTCCGACCTCAGGCAACCCCGTGCGCGCGATCCCCGGCACCCCCGTACACCGCCGGCCGCCGCTGGAAGCCCTCGCGGCCGCCCGATTTTGGTGCAGACCAAGGTTGGCTCTCCTCGATTTCTAGTGTGAGTTACGGGGAAGCCCCAAGGATCTATCTAGATTGTATCAAACAACACCTAGAGGGGGGTGAATAGGTGTATCGGCCAAAAACCACAAATTCTCGATGCGTTAAAAGGTAAAAGCGGAAATTAAAAACACACCGAGTTTAACGTGGGAAAACTCCAACTCAGAGTAAAAAAATCCACGGGACCAACACGTGATAGCAATCCACTAAAAGAAAAGATTACAAGGTGATTACCGAACTCCACGGACTCAACCTCTCTAACTCTCTTACGAATCTCCGCGCACGCCGCCGCGTTGTCCACGTCCGAGTCCACGAACGCCACGTCCCGAATCCACGAAACGCCTCCACTTCGAATCCACGAAGCCTTGATCACGCCGAATCCACGACGCCCACTCGAATCCACGAGCACACTCCGTCCGGAGCAAAAACAATACGATCGATGATGATTTATTGCATAGATTCTCATTAAAGATCTATGGGAATAATCTCTAAGTAATTTTCAAATTGATTCTAGAAAAACATTAAGAATTAGGGCACCGAGAATCAATTTGGGAGAAGCTTGATGTAGAAGATGAGAAAAACGGCTACCTACAAGCTTCTAGGGTTTTTCATAAATAATCTAGGCTTAACCATATTTTAGAAACACCCCTACATCTTATTTATAGGTTTAGAAGACTTAGAAGTAGACTAGGATTCGAAAAATATAATTTTGGAACAAATTCATTGAGGACCGGTCCTCGCAGTCGTGGACCTGGTCCTTTTCTGCGCGACAGAAAATACAAGGTACGGGAACCGGTCCTCACAGCCAGGGACCGGTCCTCCCAGTGTAGAGACCTGGATTTTGCACCTGAGGCTTGTCGACAGCTCCGACGAGTGTCGGGACAAGTTCGAGGCGCGTTGGCGCCAAATGGACGCCATACGGGCCCCGTGGGAACGCGAGAGCAGCGTGTGTCACGAAAATCTGCAAATAGTAGGTTTTTCTGTGAGCTGTACCGGTACAAAGTTGGTTGCTATACCGTGCACAAGAATGGTTGCTATACCGCAGATAGCCACCAGGGCCATACCGCAGTATAGCCCTCGCAGCTTAGGCTCTCGGGTTGCCTGTTTGTACTGGTACAAGTGGGTTTTGTACCGGTACAAAGCAGAGGTATGGTGCAGTTTGACTTTTTGGCCACTTTGTCCCCCTCTCACCTTTAGCCCATGCCTTATATAGGGCAGGGGGAGTGGAGGGAGCTCCTTCCCCTGCTGCTACTGCTGATCTTCTTCTTCTCCTTCAACTTCCTCTAGCAGCAGCCAAGGAGAGGAGGAGGCTCGGGTGGCCGTTTCTTCGCCGACGACGCGCCGCGGAGCGAATCGAGGAGGTTTTCGACGACGAGACGCCGCGAGGAGCCTATCGTGCGTGCGGGATCACCGACCTCGACTCGACGGTTCTAGGGCTTGTTTCGAGGTGAGTAGCCCATCAAGTTTCCTCCGTTGCATCTATTTCGGAATTTCGAACCGTCGCTGGCAAGACCGTCGACTCGCGGAGTTTTGACCATATCTCTGTGTAGGAGAGTCGAAACGCGGCGAAACTGGGGCATTCGATCCGCGATCGCGAGACGATTCCAACGACACCTTACTTGCCGGATTTGGACAAGGTTTGCCCTGTCGGAACCCTTATTTACTGAGCCGTTTGCGCGTAATCGAAATACCGAATCGCAGGGAATTCTGCGTCGACCGTCGGTGCTTTGGCTAGTACTCCGCGCAGGGAGGTCGGATCGCGACGAAACTTGCGGCGTTGGATCCTTGACTGCGAGACGAAGATTTCGAGACCTTACTCGTGAATTTGGATAAGGTTAGCTTAGTTAACTTTAAGCTTTTCTCAGCCGCTGTTTTCCGGCAGATTTCGTGAAATCGTGCTTTTGCCTCTTCGCAGCGGGAGACTTCGGACCTCGGCGGATCAGCGAAGGATCACCTTGACTTGGATCACTCCCTTCGCTGCCAGGAGATTGCTTTCGAGGTGGGTTTACATCGGGATATTCCTAAGCTTAAATAGTCAACATGTATAGACTCCGGGTTCGTTTAAGTATGCTAATATGTGATAGATTGAATGCCTGGAATCGATATGGATATCTGAACCTTGGAGCATGCTTAGCAAGTACTTAGTTTTATACATGTTGGACTATGGTTTTGACTTAGGAGAAAACCACGTTTTGGATCGTCATTAGCCTACACTACCAGATTTAGCTCTAGGAGCCGTTCTGTGCCGTATCATCGCCGCGGGGGTGCGATGGATGCTCGGGTAGTGTAGTTGTTTTTACGCTCGCGCTGGGGATGCCGAGCTTACTTTTCAGCAGAGTCTAGTCGTGCTGGTTGTCGGGCACCGTCGGGGGTTTGACGGGGGACCCAGTGTACTGTGTGGTTACAGTTTGTGCCAAGGGGCACGTGGTATGTTAGTTTTTGGACCCTGTTTACTTGACTATGCCTGTGAGAGCCAGATTGAGCTCGACAGAGATACGCTTGCATACTCGGTTGGTTCGCGCCCACGAGTGCCGCTCCGGAGTCTGGCTTAGTGCTTTTGCGTTGGTGTCGCCGCGCCTCGTTGTGGGTTGCTCTCCGCTAGCTACCCCCGGGGTAGTTGTAGTGTTGCTTCGACAGCGGGACGGGTGCTTTCACGTCCCTCGTAAGATTGGGTCGCCTTTTACTTGTTCTACGTAGAGTGGTTTAGAGCAGATAGTATAGGGATTGTAGCCGTCGAGTGTTTCCACTTCTTTTACTTTCTTGCTTACCGTAGACTTAGTGGGTGGACCGATGTGTTTAGGCGACCCACCGAGGACTACTTGTTTTTATAGTAGTTCTCACGCCTCTTTCTTCCACCGTTGTTGCAGGGCCTTCTGTTGCGGCTGCTGCTCCGTCTGAGTCGGACCGCGGGAAGGGCGTGGCGAGCTAGAGCCTACCCTTCGAGTTCTGTGCTGAGCTAGAGGACTTCTCCTGCAGGTAGTGATAGTTTTTGGTTTGGACACTTTTGTACATACAGTCGAACTCGCTGGAGCGAGTTGTGTTTCTTTTGTATGTATATAAAGTTGTTGTTTTCCTACCTGTTTGTTTTTAGTTATTTCAGCTCTATGCTACTGTTTGTAGCATTGTATGTTTTTACAGGTACAGCTATGCTTCGTATACAGGAGAAATTCTTTTGTATACGGCGGATTTGTCGGCGTGCCCGGTGAATATGCAACCCGGGGCGTGACACCCAGCCAGGGACCCGTCCTCACAGCCTGGGATCCGTCCCTGAACCTTGAAAGGTTCAGATTTGTCCAGTTATCTCATTTAAAACCATCCTAAGTCTTCCAAACACTTTGAAATGTGTATAAATCATCACCAATAGTATTTGAACTTACCGAGCATTGTGGATTTACGTTTCGAGTCTGCGAGTCTTTGATCTTCTTTCTTTCTTCTTTAAACCTTCAAGACTCCGGACTCACTTCACGAAATATGCCAACATAAAATCCGTAACAATCTCCCCCTTTGGCAATTTCGTGACAAAACTCAAAAATAAATTAAAAATACTCACAACGCTCATCTCACCAAAAATAGAAAATGAAATTCATTGCCATCACCAAAACAATTAACTTCTCGCGTGAAAGATCCAAAGAGAAATACAAAATTATAATTTTGCAACTCCTAAACAAACTCTATGACTTAGACACAACTAGGAGCCTTGAAGTCTTTAATGATCTGCAATTAGATTACTTTCTCCACGAACAAAGTTCACAAACAAAGTTAGTAGAAAAAAAAAATATGAAAATGAAAATCTCTCCCCCTTTGTTCATGAAAATCTCTTCCTTTTGAAATTCAATTCAAGTTTCCAATTCTTCTCCCCCTTTTTGTCAAAAATTGCCAAAAAAAAAACACAAATAGAGAGAAAAACAAACTAGCAAAAAGAAAGTAGTCATGTCATAGTTAAAAATCTAATACAAAAAATAAACAAACTTGACATAGTCCTAGGAGAGAAAAGATAAAATATAGATAATGAAGCTCAAAAAGAAAAATCACTCCGTGTCCTCCTCATAAAAAATTTTGCCTTATTTCCTCAAAAATCCTTCAAAATTAGATTAATTTCATAAAATTAATGATTTCACTTCAAAAATTACTATAATGAAAATAAAATATTATTTGATTTCAAACGACATCAATTCATCAAAATTTGATATTAAGAAAAATCTAATGATTTAAAGTCATCAAGATGCAAATTGATGAAATATAATTTTTAGAAATTTGGCAAAATTGACACCAATTTGTCGCAATTGCTCAAAATAGAGATTTAACTAATAAGGCACCGGGGGTGGCTCTTTGAGCATCTTTTTCAAACTATCACCTTATATCACCGAAAATTCTAAAATATTCATATATATTTTTTCAACCTTTTCGGTTTTTTATATACTTTCTCATGTGGTAGCTTCACACACGTACCGGATGACCGGGGTGGTAGCTCTTTCCTACATGTGGTGGTAGTTTTTACACTCCTTTCGGATGTAACTCTTTCCACATTTTTTATACTTAGGAGTTTCTCCTTTTTTTAAAAAAAATATTCAAACTCCCCCTAAATTAGACAATCTCACAATTGAAAATAATTTTGACGAATCTTAGTCAATTAGTAAATATCCATCAATTATATTCAACATTCACTGTCAAGATGAATTAATTACTAGGAGATTAAAATTAATTTCAAAATTTTGATGAATGGATGTAAGAAGAAATCACATAATTAATTATCGTCAAAATAATAAAAAGTGGAGTAAAATCGATAATTAATATGAATTTAATTCAATTTGAATTGACTTTAAATACCGGTTAAGGCTCTTTGAAAAACCTTTAATTTCACCAATTTAATGATTTTCAAACATCTCCTTTCAAAAAAAAAAAATTTCAATCAAATTAAAAACTCCCCAAGTACCTTTCCTCAAAAACGATTTTGTAAACAAATTTTAAACATCAGTCTCGTCTAAACATGTAATGCAATGAAAATGAAATATGCAAAAAGCACCTAACAAAGCATTGCATAAACAAAAACAAACTAAGATGAAAGGCATGGAAAGATATCATCTTTCTGGATCCAAACTTGCCGGATCTTTGGTTGTCTTGGCTTGTCGACGTTAGGTACACTTTGTTTCTACTTTTGGTGTAGTAACCGACATTTTTAATAATAAGAAATAAATCCTTTTGTTGACGATGTTATTGTGTGTAATTAAATTACAAATGCACTCGTCAAATTTCAGGTCAAAATGAGCTAAAACGAACAAGTTACGCGATCCGGAAATCTGACTTAAAGTGAATAGTAACTCCGGATTTTCGGTAAATCGCGGAGTAGAGAATGGTCCCGGTGCGTACGTTAACTCCGAATATAGGACTTCAATAGCTCGTTTCGAACGGCTCGACTATTCAGGAACCAATGGCACTGACAGAATTGGATTCTGATACACGGTTGTCGAGAAAAAGGGGTTTGAACGGTTATACATATATAAAGTTATAATTGGAAATAATGGAGGAAATAAGAGGGATTGATACTTCGCGAATCCGAGACCAAATCGAACGAAGTAAAATGCTAGATTCGATGTCCGCGACGCTGGCGCGATCCGATCAGAAATCCGACGGACGGATCATCGGGAATTGCGAAAAGAACGAAGAGGGGTCAATATCGCAAAACGGCGGAACGCGAAAAGTCTCAATATTTTATGCGCCAAAATGCGAGGTTTTGAACGTAGAGGGTCCTACGTGCAAGATTCACGTAATGGCAGGGGCTGGAACATGAAATATGGGCTGTAGAGGGCTTAATTGTAAAATGGCCAATAGTGTATATACTTTGGAACTAGGGTTTCATCACCCAAACCCTAACCCTAATAGCCCTTAGCCTTCCCCAGCCACCAAAATGTGACGCACTGAACTTTCGCAAATAGCAAGGTTCGAGTGTCGGAGGTGAGATCTGAGCTTTTCCAGATTTTTCTGGAGGGTCGTTGACTGTGTTCCGACCTATGGCACGGGTACCGAGGTTAGTGGATGAATCCCAAGCACTAAAGTCCAAAAAGTTGGATTTAAATCATTCTGCAGACGAAATTGTGTCAGCCGTGCACGAAATTGTTGCTATACGACAGTGGAGGATTCGTACGGTATGGGAAGGTCGTTGGACACCAACCCGAGCCTCGGGTTTGGTCGTTTGGCAGTCCGTACGGTATGGACCCGCTTGTACTGCAAGAGGCGCTTTCGAAATCGAAAACCGGCAGGGCTTTTGTGCGTTTGTGCTTTTCTATTAGAGCACCCCACACCCTTTGAGGGTTCTTTTGTGCTGAGAACCAAGGAGAGAAGAGGTAGGGAGCCTTTCCTCATTCCTCTTTGGATTGGTGTGGGTTTGGTTGGGATTTTAGAGCTTGAACTCATCTCTTTGCTCTCTTTTGCTTGTGGGTGGCTTTTCCCTCCATTGGAGAAGACTTGAAGCTTGGAGTAGAGCTTGTTGGAGGAGAAATCTTCAAGCCTAGGGGATTTTGATCTTGGTTTGGTGCTTCTAGAAGGTAAGCAACTCATCATCTTCCTCTAGTTTGAGATTTGGAGCTCTCTTTTGGTAGAAACCCTAGATTTTGAGATTAGGGTTTAGATTTGGGGATTTTCGTTTTGGAGCCTTTCGAACCTAATTGATGGTTGTAGAACTCTCTATTAGGTTAGATTTGAAGATCCATTGGGTCGATTTGAGCTTTGGACAAGATCTTCTTGATCAAAGGTAATTTCCACCGCTTTTCTATGTGAATTTTGGTGAAATTTGTTAGATGTTTATTTGAAGCTTGTATCCCTTCAAATATTTATCTTAGGGTACTAGGAGCTTGGGGGGCAACTTCGTTCGACTAATCGAACAGGATTCGAAGCGTATCCGGTGGGTTTGATCTCACCGAAATGGGTGAACTCTTTCTTTGTCCTCCCTTGGGTTTTAGGACATGTTTATATGTTGACTTGTGCTCTTTAAGACATGCTTGAATTTATGGGAACATAAAATGACTATGTTATGTATAGTGGGATTTACATGCTCTATGTAGTAGAGACTTATATGTGGTTTGGGCATAGTTGACTAAAATTGAGACTATTTGTTTGTGCCACCATAAGAAGCATGCTAGAGTATGATTATTAAGATGAACCTTTAAGGGTGCTTAATGTTTGGGTTACTTTTAAAGTATCACTCATGTTTACATTATGATACTTGTTAGAGACGAGTAATTAGAACTAAGTGTTCTTCCTTGACGTTTGGTAGATAAAATACATGGCTTTGTGACTTGGTAAATAAAAAGGTGTTGACCTTAAAGTGAATGATATACCTATATGATTGAGACACATGCACGTATGAGCCTTGGTATGTTTCTCTTATACTTGTTGTAGACAAGATAGTAATGTTAATATAACATAAGACACGACAAGATCTTTGTGATATTCCTTGGGTGCATTTATTCTAGTATTATATCTAGCTTTGGCCTTCGTGTTATTGCACTCGATCTAGGGATCGACGATTTCTATTTCATGTTTTAGACATGAGGAAAGGTAAAGTAAAGCCCTTGGGGCATTTTATATGAGTTATTGGCATATACTATAAGTGGTTTAAACTCTTTGCATTGTGTGCTTTATAGTGGAAAGGACATGTGTATTTTAATACTATGATGCTTGTGAGTAATGCATAGTTCTCTTACATATAGTGTTGATAGATATCTATTCGATAATTGTTGGATATTGCATGTTATAACTCCTTGGAAATCTTGTTTATATAATGAATTATCCCAAGTAGGATAGTGTCATTTGAGTTGTATATGTTTTACACGTCTTGTGTTTTGGTAGAGAGTTACCACCCAAGTAGTTGTAAATGAGTTGTGACATGTTGAGCTACTTTCCGACCGTCGAGTCGACGTGTGAGATTCCAAGTCGTAGACTTGATGATTGAGTATCCCAAATAGGGACCCTATGCTATGATTACGCTTGCTTGCCCTTGTGCTCATTCGCACATGCTTGTGAGGCTCGCTACCTACAAGCCAAGACTCCGGAGTTAGCCTTGCGATACGTTCGCCGTGCGGGATTGGGCGCCGAAAGTGGATTGCCGTGTTCTTGGGTCTCCTTTTCTCATGGGAAAGTCGATTGACCACCACGGGGCCACCTAGGCATGGCACGAGCCGGGATGTTACCTTGGGTACATTCCTTATGGATTGGGTTTGAGACTTCTCTTGACTTAGTATATAGTTATGATTGAATGCATACTTAGTAGATATCCACACATGGTTGTTACCTTAGATCACTACTTGATGCGTTTATAGTAGTTGGAAACTTTGGAACAAAGTGTTGTTGTCATCACTAGTGGTAGTGGACTTATATTTTTGGACCACGATGTATGCTTGGTAT
The DNA here is from genome assembly GCA_025177825.1 of Aechmea fasciata. NCBI lineage: Eukaryota > Viridiplantae > Streptophyta > Magnoliopsida > Poales > Bromeliaceae > Aechmea > Aechmea fasciata. The sequence goes on from CM045923.1 coordinate 11,844,049, forward strand.
AGAATCATGACATGTATAATATGTATGCTTGGTATAGAATCATGACATGTATAATATGTATGCTTGGTATAGAATCACGGCATGTATAATATGTATACTTGGTAGAGAGCTTTCATTCTTATGGACTAGTATACATGCTTGATAGAGAACCATTGATAGTATAACTTACTTTATGTAGTAATGTGATTATTATCGTTGTGCATGTAATTAAGTATGAGCTTACGTTAATTATGCAAGTTAATTAATTTGGACATATGTTTGTGCCATTAAAGGTAGAATATCATGATTATGATAGTTGGACTCGTAGTAGAAGCACGAATATGTTTAATTTCAGTTATATACTCGTTTCTTATTTATCGCTTCTTACTTCTTTATAGCATGCTTATTTTTAGCCTAGTTGTGCATTTCGCTGAGCTCAAGACTGCCCACCGGGAACTATTTTTAATAGTTCTCACGCCTCGTTTGTTGTTAATTTCGAGCCATCCGCATCGGGAGTGGCTAGGGCTCTAGGCGAGGGGTTTGCGGCTAGCTAGAGCCATACGGAGATTCTATAGTGAACCGTTGTCATCTTTTCTTTTTGTACTTGTAGAAAAGATGTATTATGTATCTGTTTAGAGTATTGTATCAGATTCTGGATTTAGTAATCTGTTTATGTATCTTTGTGGACCTTTATGTTAGAACTAGTGGTTTTTATATTACTCGCTCTGATAGCCTGTCTGGATTACTCTCTTTCCTTCCATGTTTTTAGTAGACGCCTTGTGTGCATTGTGTTTGTTTGGTGTACACGGCGGGTCTGTGCACGCGCCGGCGGGCTTCCGCTGGGCCCGGGGCGTGACACAAAAACGCCTCCAGCACTTTCCTGCTTCCTCGTGCGCGTACTCCGGCCGCCGGCAAGGAGCTCCGGCCACCGGAAAGCCATTCTCCACCTTCTTCTTCCTCCCACAAAGCCGCACCACCTTCATCTTGGACAAACAGCACTAAGGAAGGCCAGCAACCTCTGGAGAAGCTTCCCTGGACCAGATCTAGTCCAGGGCTTGCATCTCCGGCCGTCCCCGCCGTCGCCGTGCATCGCCGGAGCAAGGAAAACCCGCCGCGGCCATTGTTGGACCACTTAGGCCGAGCTCGGGGAAGAAGGAGATCCGCGCACCTTCGTAGGGATTTGGCGCTCCCATTCTCCTTCCCCGGCCACGAGGCGTCTCCGGCGCACCACCCCCGACCTTCCCGTTCACCGCGCCGCCGCGGAGCAACCCCGCCACCGCTTCTGCAGTGCATCCGAGGGTTGTGCCCTTCGACTCTGTGCATCTCCGCCGCCCAACGGAGGGAGCACGGCACTCCTCGCCCTCCGCGCCGATCCGGCGCCGCTCGACGTTATCCGGCCGCCGCCGTGCGCGCGGCGCCATCAAACCCGAGGACTAGTGGAGGAGTTGATCTCCGCCGCCGCGCCTCCGGCCGCCCTCCGTCGCCGCCATCATCTCCTCTCGACCCCTGGCCCGGCCGTTTCCACCTCCGGCCGACCGCCGCCGCTCGACCGCCGCCGACGAGCCCTAGTCTCGGGTTTAGGTAAACAGTACTGTTTTGTTTAACAGCATCTAGTTCTAGGGTTAGGGCACTATTCTCGAGGCTCCTGTGGGTCTTTTTGACCATGTGAGGTGAGCACGATCATCGGAATTTCGTGCTGAACGCGATGCTCACCTCCGTTCTGAATTTCGATGCCTCGATTAGCGGAAAAAGTGTACTTTACGTGCTGTGTGCAGTGTTTACAGAACTTTGCGTCGCTCGTCCGAGTTCTACAGTGACCGAAAGTGCTCCGAAGGGTGAGCACGGTCTCCGGCACGCTGAAACCTTCCAGCGACTACGATGGCTTGATTTATTGAGCATCGGTTTGCGTGCACGGCCCATAATAATCCTAAAATCGCATGAAATAATGCGATTTTGTGGGACTTCAGGGACTTTTATACAATTGTATATTTTCTGGTCGCTGTAGACAGCGTAGGGATACTGTGGGCAACCTCTGGACTAATTTTCCAAGGCCCCAAATAGTTACAGAAAAATCGGAAGTGATTTTCGGAGCGTTTCGCGGCTGAATTTGCCGACGGAACGTTGTTTCGCTCTAATTCTTCCCAAGAATCGTTGTAGGGCATTTTCTTTGTCGCTAAGCCTTGTTGGCTGGTCACCCACATGATTTCGAGAGTTCAGAAACATTGGGTGAGCAACTTGGGGTTCCGGTGTCAAATCCGACGCTTACGGGAACCCGGATCGGAACGGTTGTACAACGACGATCGTTTCGACTCGCGAGGGCATCACCGCTATTTTGGTTACACTAAATTGGGCATTTAGTGGCAGCGGGTGACTTGTATTATATTAGAAAAGTTCCGGGATAACTTGTGGGTCCCGGTGGAGCTCCGGCACAGTTTTCGAAACTTTCGAGCGTTCCGACGATCGGTTTAGGAAAACCGAGTCTCGTGGGTTTATAAGTGGAACTACAATAGTGATACAAAAGTTGAGGGATTGAATTCTAACCCGAGGGACCTTTCGTAGGTTCGGTGCTTCGATCCAGATCGACTTCCACGTACATATACGTGGGTATCCTGTGTTGCCGTCCGTTCGTTGGTGCAAGTTTGGTTACGATTCCTTCACCCCTTGCTTTTACATTGCTTACTATACACTTTTGCATCAGATTACTTCTATTTACTCTGCTCAGTAGTTTCCTTGGTTTTTACTACATATAGGAGTAGAGTAGCTTTCATCAGCTTATTCATACTTGGGACCTGCTTCTTTCTCTACTCGGGACCTAGTTGGTCAGTTACTTTGCATACTTGGGACCTATTGGTCAGTCATATTTTACACTCAGTACCTGGTTGGTCAGTTTCTTTCTCTACTTGGGGACCTATTTGGTCGAGTTACATATCTATACTTGAGACCTAGTCGGTCAGTTGCATTCTATACTTGGGACCTATTTGGTCAGTCACACTCTGTACTTGGTACCTGGTTGGTTCTTCTGGTTACTTGATGACCCATGTGGTCGCTGGGCCCTGGGGGGCAGGATTGTCACCGGTTACCGATGGATGATCTTTGAGCATATCTACATTGATCGCCCGATACTGTCGCATTTCACGAACACCGGCGGTTTGGCCACCGTAAGGGGGTGTTCTTTTCCGGAAAAGTGGTTAGACAAATGGATCGACCCGTGAGCCCAAGAGGGGTTATATGCACTGGAGAGTAGCGGGGGCATTAGCTTGAGGTCTGCGGTACTGACCAAGAGAGCTGGCTTGAGGTCTGCGGTGCTGACCAAGAGAGCATTGGTTCGATTGGGTACTTTTGAGCTTGTCGTCCTTGACGCATATTTACAGTAGCAGTTGGTTTACATTTCTATATATATATCTCCTTACTCCGTTATAGTTGCTACTGTACTACTATCAGCTTTTCTTTGTTGTCTCCGGATACCCACTGGGAGGGGGAGACATGTTTACATGTTCTCACCCCCTGCCTTCTTTTTCAGGTGAGATTGCTGGTTCGAGTGGGACCGCTGGTGAGGCGCGTACCTAGCGCACGTTCTAGTACCCGACCCGCGGTTTGCTTTTACTTAGTACCTTCAGTTTACTCTTTAGCTTGCATTATTTATTTACGACTTAGACTATTTATGGTTCATGTTCTCTATTTTGAATTGGATGTTTAAATTATCGTATGGTTTAGATTTGAATTGGAATTTAATATATGGCCTGGTTTATGAAAGAAAAGGTTTTCTACCCCTCGTGGTAGCATTTTAAAAGGAAAAAGGTTTCCTAGTGGGAAACAGTTTTAAAAAGGTTTTCTTGAGGATTTTATGACTTAGAGTTTCAAAACCAGTTCCCGAGTAAGGGAACCTTTCAACTGATAGATGTGGATTGTGAATGTAACCTGTGGTGAATGGTGTAAATGTGTATGATGTAAGTTACTTTCTTTACTGTACGCATTATTGTGGTTGTATGTTGTGTAAACACTCTCTGTACTTGTGCGATGCCGTGCAAATACAGGGGAGACTCTGTCCGTGTGAACAGTGGTCTCCCTGTATTTGTGGCAGGTCTGACATGCCTTTGGGGATCAAGGTTTAAAAAAAAAAAAAAAAAAATATCCGCTGTTTTTCTACTCTAAAATGACCCGGGGCGTGACATTTGATCCACCGTTGGTCGATTCGTTGCTTGAAGCTTCGGTTGATGTTGTCGTTGAGACTTAGACATCCGATTCCCTTGATGGTTCGGTTTTGAGATTCGGTTTGCACGAGGTACTCGACTAACTTGATTTTTCTTTTGATTCCATGGGGGATGTCGAGTGTTAGTTAATACCAATTGTCGTTTCGAAGTTGTCGATTGAGACTTGAAATTTTTGTTTGGGCAACTCTTTTTGATGTGTCCTTTGATGCCACATCGATGACACACCTTGTCCTTCAAAGTTGTTGAGACTTTTGATGCCGTCTTTTGATCCTTCTCAACATACGTCCTTTCATATCCGAGACCCAACTTGTTCGATTGACCCAATCTGAGCATATGATCCAATTTCTTCGATCCGGAAGAAAATTGTTGTATGTCGGACTTAAGTTGACGAACTTGCTTGGTTAGCTCTTGATTGGATGTGTAGGTTTCCTTAAATTGTTGCTCCAAAAATCCAATCTTGTCTTGATGTGATTTGATCATTGAATCCGCTTCTTCTAGCTTCTTTTGGAGGACCGAATTGTTGTTCAAAATCGATTCCCGTTCCTCCTCAAGAGTCTTATTTGTTGTCTTCAAATTCTTGTTCTCTTCTTCAAGATCGAATAAACGACGCCTCAACTTCTTATTGAGTTTCGTCATCTTCCGCGACTCAACAAGAAGTTGATTGTATGCTTCAGCTATATCCTCGTCGTTCGATTCCTCCTCGCTTTCGTCGATGTCGCTCGAAGACCCATGCGAAGAGAGAGAAAGATTTGAGTTAGATACAATTGAAGATAAACAAGCTACATTAGAAGACGAAGGCAAAGAAGTATTAGTAAATAACGCAAGATTTTCGTTCTTCTCTTCGTCACTTGAACTTGATTCACCCGAAGTAGAATCATCCCAAGTTTTTGCTTGCAAAGCCTTTTGTTTGTAACTTTTCTTTGAAGGACAATCCGGTGCTATATGACCATAGCCTTTGCATTTATAGCATTGGATCTCCCCTTCAAATTCATTCTTTTCTTTTGAGGACTTTGCAAGTTTTTTATCTTTCAATTTAGAAGATGAAGAAGATTTAGAAAATAATTTTTGCTTCGCTGATGAAGCATCGTTCTTCTTTCGGTAATTCCGGCGAAATTTCTTCGTTAGACGCGCCAATTGATGTTCGAAATTTGCGAGCGAAACATCTCCGTCGGAATCCGTGTCGTCGTCTTCTTCCTTAGTTGATTTGAGTGCAATCCCTGTGCTTTTAGAAAAAGACTTGGAAGAAGATTGATTAGTAGGAAAAGTCATCTCATACGTTTGTAAAGCACCTACTAACTCTTCGACTTTCATCTCATCCGGATGCTTTAACGTTTCAATTACGGCAACTTTTGCCCTAAAGCGTTCCGGTAGAGTTCGAAGAATTTTTCTAACTACTTTAGACTCCGGAATTTTCTCTCCCAAATTAGCACATATATTGATAATGTCTTGAAGTCTAGTATAATAATGGGTAAACGAGTCATGCTCCTCCATTCGAATAGAATCAAATTTAATAGTCAACATCTGGAGCTTTTGAATTTTTACTAGACTTGTACCCTCATGTGTAATTTGTAGAGTATCCTAAATTTCCTTCGCGGTGTTACAAGCCGAAACGCGAGTAAACTCCGTTTGCGATAAAGAATTGAATAAAGCATTAATTCATTTACCGTTAAACGAAGATGACTCGTTTTCACCTTTCGTCCACTTATTTCGTGGTTTCGGCGTGTCAACATTATCGATCTTTTCGATTGGATGTTTCCATCCGAATTCAATCGCTTGCCACACCCGCTCATCGATCGCTATTAGAAAAGCTCTCATGCGAACTTTCCAATAGGCATAATTCGTGCCGTCGAAGAGCGGTGGTCGATTAATGTTTCCGCCTTCGGCCATTAGATAACAATGAATCTAGATCCCGCTCTGATACCAATTGTGAGTTACGGGGAAGCCCCAAGGATCTATCTAGATTGTATCAAACAACACCTAGAGGGGGGTGAATAGGTGTATCGGCCAAAAACCACAAATTCTTGATGCGTTAAAAGGTAAAAACGGAAATTAAAAACACACCGAGTTTAACGTGGGAAAACTCCAACTCGGAGTAAAAAAACCCACGGGACCAACACGTGAATAACAATCCACTAAAAGAAAAGATTACAAGGTAATTACCGAACTCCACGGACTCAACCTCTCTAACTCTCTTATGAATCTCCGCACACGCCGCCGCGTTGTCCACATCCGAGTCCACGAACGCCACGTCCCGAATCCACGAAACGCCTCCACTTCGAATCCACGAAGCCTTGATAACGCCGAATCCACGACGCCCACTCGAATCCACGAGCACACTCCGTCCGGAGCAAAAACAATACGATCGATGATGATTTATTGCTTAGATTCTCATTAAAGATCTATGGGAATAATCTCTAAGCAATTCTCAAATTGATTCTAGAAAAACATTAAGAATTAGGGCACCGAGAACCAATTTGGGAGAAGCTTGATGTAGAGGATGAGGAAAACAGCTACCTACAAGCTTCTAGGGTTTTTCATAAATAATCTAGGCTTAACCATATTTTAGAAACACCCCTACATCTTATTTATAGGTTTAGAAGACTTAGAAGTAGACTAGGATTCGAAAAATATAATTTTGGAACAAATTCCGTCATTGAGGACCGGTCCTCAGAGTCAGGGACCGGTCCTTTTCTGCGCGACAGAAAATACAAGGTACGGGAACCGGTCCTCACAGCCAGGGACCGGTCCTCCCAGCCAGGGACCCGTCCTCACTGCCCGGGACCCGTCCCTGAACCTTGAAAGGTTTAGATTTGTCCAGTTATCTCATTTAAAACCATCCTAAGTCTTCCAAACACTTTGAAATGTGTATAAATCATCACCAATAGTATTTGAACTTACCGAGCATTGTGGATTTACGTTTCGAGTCTGCGAGTCTTCGATCTTCGTCTTTTCTTCTTTAAACCTTCAAGACTCCGGACTCACTTCACGAAATATGCCAACATAAAATCCGTAACATCTAGGTGTCGCCGCCGCCCACTGAAGGGAGCACGACACTCCCCTCGACCTCCGGGGCTGACCTACCTCCGTCCCGACCGCCTCCGGCCGCCGCTGCGCCGCCGGGAAACCCCTAACCCGAGAGCAAGGGCGGCATTTGATTTCCGCCGCCGCGCTCCGCCACCTTGCGCCGCCGCCGTTGGGTGCCCTGGACATCCCCGACTGCCGCGCCCACTGCCGGCCGACCGCCGCCTGGCCGCCAGCGGTCTGACCTAGCTCCCCGGGTCAGGTGAGCCTTTGGTTTCCTCACAACATGACATTTTAGGGTTAGGTTACTATTTCTGATTATCCGATAGGTCTTTTTGACCTTGTGAGGTGAGCACGATCATCGAGACTTCGTGCTGAATACGATGCTCACCTCCGTTCAGGATTTCGATGCCCCGATTAGCGGGATAGTCGTACTTTACGCGTTGTGCGCGATGTTTCGCAGATTTCACGTCGCTCGTGCGCGTGCTACGAAGTCCGACAGTGCTCCGAAAGGTGAGCACGGTCTTCGGCACGTCGAAACCTTTCAGCGAGTGTGATCGTGCGATTTATTGAGCACTGATTTGCGCGCACGGTCCATAAAAGCTGTAAAATCGCATGAAATAGTGCGATTTTATGTAATGTGTAGTATACTGGAATTGTGCAAATTGCGAGGTTCGAGTATTTGACTTGAGTTCGGAGCCTTTCCACATTTTCTGGAAGGTCGCTGATAGAGTTCCGACCTATGGTTCGAACCCCGAGAACGATGATTTACATCTCGGCACCAAAATCCGAAAAGACGGATGTTTGGTCAGCTCTCGGGTTGAGGTTTATGGGCTTTCTACCTGTCACGCCCCGAGACCGCTACCAATTTGGTTCGGTTCGAGAACGCCGATCAGGCGCCGAACGGACAGCACCTTCCCTGTCCGCCCAAGGCTCGACAACAAGTCATGTACAAAGAATTGCCCAGGAAATAAAATTCTACACCATACATGACAAAAGATGCACCTAAAGGTGCGAACAACAATAAGAGCAAGATACAAGTATTCCATACAAGTAATATAAAGAGAGAAGAGTCTAACTATTACAATCATTCAACATTCGTTTACATTGTTTAACTTCAAAATATAAATACATGTTCATCTCCCAAAATGTAGGTTACATCATTTCTTTATACAATTTTGACTCCAAAATATACCACGGGTGGCTCTAATGCAAGTAGGTGGCCACTATCAACTAGGGCGCGATGCCCTTACCGCGATCCTCCTCGACCGCCCGTGAGCTAGTACTCGTGATAGAGTGGCGTCAGAACGAACTTCCTTTGTTCCCAGTTGGATCGGCCACCGTCGCCACCGATCTCCCCACTAGGGCTAAGCAGGCAAAAGCAGGTAGATAGATAGATAGATAATTTAAAGCTGTAACTGCGGTAAGTAAAGCATGATATAAACAATGCAACTACTGCTATGCCTGAAACAACAAGATCATGATATAGTTATGAAGTATCTATCTTGCTACTATGTTCCAATCAAGTATGTATGAAATACTCATTATGTTCTTATGTTATTACCCAATCCTTGGCTGGCGTAGGCACGCCACGACTCAACACATTCAACCTCATGGGTTGTCCGGGACCCCACATAGGCTATCCCTCGGGACCCCACATAGGCTATCCCTATCGAATCACGTGCCAAGACCTCCGGAGACTCGCACTACTCGTGTGGAGCGACCAACCACGAGCTGAGCAGACTGTGTGAGTATGATCTTCTCCTCCATTTGGAGGGCATCCACGCAGGGGAAATCATACATAGGTGTCCTCTAACACTATGTCACATACTATTGTCATTCATCAAGTTCTATGCTTGGTTCATGTAGCTCTAGTGTTCTTTACACTAAGTTCAATGCCACTAGTCATCAAGTTGTCTACTTGGTATACATGTCACTAGTATTCTTTATACTATGTCATAATGTTAATCATCAAGTTATATACTTGGTTCACATTCACATATCTCTAGTGTTCTTTACACTAAGTCATAATGTCATAATGCCAATTATCAAGCTCTACACTTGGTTCATGTATCTCTAGTTGATAATCATGCATAATTAAATTGTCTCTAGGGTTCAATGTCATTTGTTCATTGCTATGCTTACTATGTCCTAATGCAAATCTACGGTGCCGCACGATAAGGGAGGATGCAAGCATGCTCCCTATGTCCTAATGCAACCCCCTGTAGTTCCACACGATAAGGAAGCACACTAGAGTAGCCATCTAACCATACCGACCCTAGCGTGCATGAAAACGATACATATGTACATATATATGCAATATGACGAATAATTTACTTAGACATAAAAGGGAGCCCAACGGCTTCGGTAAGACACCCCCCACCTTTTGGGACGTTCCTTGAAGCAACAACGCCGCTTTCGTTGCCTCCAATGCCTACTTTGACTCCTCGGGTCAAAACCAAAGTGAAAGCCTTTGTTTGGCTCGGATCGCTTAAACCGTTCGTTCGCCGAATCGACGAACCGTCGCCTCGCACGCGTTCGTGGACCTAACAATATGTTAGAAATGAGGTTAAAAGAGATCAAAACCCCTTCCAAAGAAAAGCCCCAATTTGAGCCCTAGATTTTGCCCCGAGCAAAATCCCGCGTTAGAGCTCGAATCGACGGTGTAAATCACTTCTTAGAGATGCTAGGGTTCCATAAAAATTATCCCCAAAGGATAAAACCCCTCCTAGCAAAGTCTACCATGAAAGCTCACAAGAGCTTACCTCAAGTAGAAGCTCCAATGGTGGAGAGGAAGAAGATGAAGCTAAGGATCTTCCTCTTAGCTTGCTTCTCCACCAAAATCTCCTTCTACTTCTCCTTCTCCTTCTTCTATCCTCTTCTCCTTCTTCTTGCTGTTAGAGAGAGAGAGGAGGGAAATGTGTGAAGAGGTGTGTGGGGGAAATGAGAAATGAGAGGGTGAAATGCCCTCTATAGGCTCTATTGTAACAAAATGCCAAAAGCCCCCTCAACAATTCAAACTGCACCAAACTGGGCATTTTCGGGCTGCAGGGACCGGACATCCCCTCAATGTCCGGACAGCACTCTGCGAAATCCATTTTTGCCCATTTGACGACTTCGTGTCCGGACATCCATTGTCCGGACGACCATTGTCCGGACAAGACTCTCTTGTCCGACCGGTGGTCTCTCGGCCCAACATTTAAGGACTTAGCCAATTTTCAGCGTTTTTCGTTTCTTTTTCGTTTTTGTTCATTTTCGCTCGTTTGGCTTCCGATTCTTTTCAAATCGCACCGAGACTTTCCAAACATGTTTTCGAACACGTTTTCATCATCTTTTCATCCACGCTAATGTCGGATTTAGCTCGCGACCCGACATAGCTTTTCGGGTTCCGTTTTCGCGCCTATGCGCACAAAACGCCCGAAGGCTTCGAACTTCACCGGGAGCAACTCCGGGGCACTTTTTGCCTTCGGATCAACTTCGAACTTTCCGAAGTCCATCCAATCGACAATCAGTCGATTCTAAACATGGTGCAACTCTCGGATTTCGAGAATTCACGTATTGGCTTACGAAAAACCCTCAGGTCAGTTTCTCCAGCGTACGGGAACCGGTCTTCACGGATTGTCCGGACAATGGATGTCCGACATTCCTCATTGTCCGGATCCGAGAGCTAGTATTTCGGGACTTAGCCGAATTTCTTCCCCGCACGGCAGGCTCCTTGTGGCATCCGGTCTCCATGGGATGTCCGGTCTTCACTGGCCAAAAACTGCAGAATGGAGCAGTTTGCACCATTTGCGGTCGGGGTCTACTCTAATGCACTTTTTGGCTTAGAGTCAGCTTCGATCTCTCCGATTCTCACCACTACGACACTTAGTCGATTCCGGATGAAGTACAATCCTCATATTTTGAGAATTCACTTTCTTACACTACCGGTACAAATTCGTGGCTATACCGGTACAGGCTTGATGGCTATACCGGTACAAAATGGATTTTGTACCGGTACAGATGGCCGATTGCTGGCAAACCCGAGGCTCGGGTTTGGCTGTTTCGTGGGGTCTGTACCGGTATAAGCTGGCAGTTTTCGAAAATCGAAGACTGCAAGGGCTTTTGTGCGTTTGTGCCTTTCTTATATCAGCAACCACTCCCCTTAGGGCTTCTTTTGTGCTGGGAACTCAGAGGAAATAGGCAAGGGAGCCCTCCATCTCCTCTCCTTGATTTTCTTTGGTTTGGTGGATTTGTAGAGGCTTGATCTTCTCCCTTTTGCTCTCTTTTGCTTGTTGGAGCTATTTCCACCATTATAGGAGCTTGGAGCTTAGACTTGGAGCTTGTTGGGAGGAAGATCTCCACTTCTAGAGGGTTTTGATCCTTGATTTGGAGCTTTTGGAAGGTAAGCATCCAATCATTTCCTCTAGATTTAGATTTGGAAGCTTTCTTTGAGTAGGAACCCTAGAAATGGAATTCTGGGGTTAGAATTGGGGATTTTCGATTCGGAACTTTTAGAACCTAATTGATGGGTGTAGAACTCTCCTTTAGGTTGGATTTGAAGATCCTTTGAGTTGATTGAGCTTTGGACAAGATCTTCTTGATCAAAGATAATTTTCACCTCTTTTTCATGTGAATTTTGGATGATTTATTTAGATGCTTAGTCGAAGCTCGTATCCCTCTCGAAATATATCTTAGGGTACTAGGAGCTTGAGGGGTAACTTCGTCCGACGAAACGAAAAATATTCGAAGGATATCCGGTGGGTTTGATCTCACCGAAATGGGTGAACTCCTCCTATGTCTTCCCTTGGATTTTAAGACATGTTTATATGTTCAATTATGCTCTCTAGGACATGCTTGAATTTATGAGAACCTAAAATGACTATGTTATGTATAGTGAAAATTATATGCTCTATGTAGTAGAGACATACATGTTGTTTTGGGCATAGTTGGTTAATTGGTTATGGCACATTAGGAAGCATGTTAGAGATTGATTGGCGAGATGATTCCTTGAGGGAACTTAGTAATTGGACTATATTTATAGAATCACACATGATTACCATCATGGCAATTGTTGGGACAAGTAAGTAGAACTTAATGTTCACTTTATGCTTGAGTAGATATGAAACATGACAATGTGAGTTGTAACCTTGCGATTAAAAGATGTTAACCTTGAGGTTAATAGCATGCCTATGTGAATGAGACGTAGGCATGCATGAGACTTGGTGTTATTTGTCTTATACTTGTTGTAGACAAGATAATTGTGATAAAGTGATATAGAGCATGATAAGATCATCATGAGGTAATTTGGTGCATATATTCTAGTAATATGACTAGCTTTGGCCATTGTGATCTTATATTCGATCTACGAATCAACGGGTTAATTCCATATTTTAGACATGAGAAAATGTAATGTTAAGCCTTCGGGGCATCTTTATGTGAGATAATGGTATGTAGTATAAGTGACTTGAACTATTTTCCATTGTAGTGTTTATACACTTTATAGTGGGATGGACATGTGCTTTTCTAGTATTATGATACTTGTGAATATTTTATAGCTCTCTTGCTTATGGTATTGTTGGATATCTATTCGATAATTATCGAAAGTGCATGTCATGAACTCCTTGAAATCTTGCTTAAAGTAATGAATTATCCCAAGTAGGATAGTGTCATTTGAGTTGTACATGTTTTACACGTTGTGGGTTTTGGTAGAGACAAACCACCTAGTAGATGTAAACAAGTTGTGACATGTTGAGCTATTTTCCGACCGTCAAGTCGACGAGTGAGATTCCAAGTTTTAGACTTGATGATTGAGTATCCCAAATAGGGACCCTATGTTATGATTACGCTCGTTTGTCCTTGTGCTCATTCGCACTTGCTTGTGAGGATCGCTCCCTACAAGCCGGCACTCCGGAGTGGGCCTGCGCGACACGTTCGCAACCGCTTGCAAGGGTCATACCCTACAAGCCGGCACTTCGGAGTGGGCCTTCGCGACATGTTCGCCGTGCGGGACTGGGCGCCGAAAGTGGATTGCTGTGTTCTTGCGTCTCCTTTCTTGCGGGGAAAGTCGACGACCTCTACGGGGCCACCTAGGCATGGCACGAGCCGGAATGTTACCTTGTGTACATTCCTTATGGATTGGGTTTTTGAGACTTCTCTTGACTTAGTATACAGTCATGGTTGGTGCATACATAGTATATATCCATACATACGTTTGTTGCCTTAGATCACTACTTAATACATGTATAGTAGTTGGAAGCGTTAGAACATTATGTTATTGTCATCACTACTGGTAAAACACTTATATGTTTATGGAGTAGCATGTATGCTTGGTAGAGAACAATGGAATACATAATTTACTTTATGTAGTAATATGGGCATTATGGTTGTGCATGTAATTAAATGTTAGCTTACTTTAATTATGCATGTTAATTATTTTGGACATATGTTTGTGCCATTAAAAGTAGAATATCATGATTATGATAGTTAAACTCGTAGTAGAAGCATGAATATGATTAATTTCAGTTATGTACTCGTTTCTTATTTATCGCTCCTTACTTCCTTTTAGCATGCTTATTTTAGCCTAGTGGAGCATCCCACTGGAAACTATTTTTGATAGTTCTCACGCCCTCTGTTTGTTGTTAATTTTCAGAGCCATCCGCATCGGGAGTGGCTAGGGATCGAGGCAAGGGTTTTGCGGCCAGCTAGAGCCCTACGGAGTTACTATAGTGGATCCGAAGTCATCTTTTCTTTTTGTACTTTTGGAAAAGATGTATTATGTATCTGTTTAGAGATTTGTATCAGATTCTGGATTTAGTTCTATACTTTGTATCACTTTTGTGGATTTTTTATGTTAGAACTTAGTGGTTTTATATTACTCGCTCTGATAGCCTTGTTAGGATTACTCTCTTTCTTTCCATGTTTATTAGTAGACGCCTTGTGCGCATCGTGTTTGTTTGGTGTACACGGCGGGTCTGTGCATGTGCCGGTGGGCTTCCGCTCGGCCCGGGGCGTGACATAATGACGGGAACTTTTATGCAATTGTGGATTTTATGGTCGCCGTAGACAGCGTATACATGCTGTGGGTAACCTCTGGACTGATCGTCCAAGACCCCAGGTCTTTACAGAAAATCAAAAGTGATTTTCGAAGCGTTTTGCGGCGAAATTCGTCGACGGAACGTAGTTTCGGCTCGGATTTCTTCCGACAACTGTTGTAAAGTATTTACGATGTCGCTGAGCCTTATTGGCACGGACCAAGAGAGCATTGGTTCAGATTGGGTATTCTTGAGCTTGTCGTCCTTTGACGCATATTGACAGTAGCAGTTGGTTTACATTTCTACATATTTCTTTACTCAGTTATAGCCGCTACTGTACTACTATCAGCTTTACTTTGCTTAGCTCCGTGACTAGTGAGTACCCCTCGCCCACGTCAGTTTGGGGTACCCACTGAGAGGGGAGACATGCTTACATGTTCTCACCCCCTGCCTTCTGTTGCAGGTGAGACTGCTGGTCCTAGAGGGACAGCTGGGGAGGAGCGTACCTAGCATACGTTCTAGCTATCTACCCGCGGTTTGCATATTCCTAGTTTACTTTCAGTCTACTTTACTCGCTTATGACTTAGACTTATATTTGGTTCATGTTCTCTACTTATACTTTGAATGTTAAGTTAATATTGGGTTTTCATAATGGTTTTGGATTTATGTTTCAAAATGGTTTTCTACCCCTCGTGGTAGCGTTTTAAAAGAAAAGGTTTCCGTGTGGGAAACAGTTGTTTTTTTTTAAAAGGTTTTAACGTGGATTTTGTAACTTAGAATTTCAAAATCAGCTTCCGAGTAGGAAACATTTCAAAGATAGTTTACAAATTATGAATGAATACTTATGGATAAACTCGAGGTGAATGGTGTGATTGTGTATGAATGTAAGTTAATATCTTTACATTTACACTTGGTTGTGGTTATGTGAAGACCGAAATTTTGACTGTGCCATTTGACTCTCTGTTGACGATGTTTATGTGTGTAATTTAATTACATAAGCACTGGTCAAGTTTCAGGAGAAAATGAGCTAAAACGGAAAAGTTACGCGACCCGGAAGTCTGACTTAAAGTGAATAGTAACTTCAGTTTTCCGGATAAGCGGGAATAGAAGTTAGGTTCGGGTACGTGTTGGATTCCAAATATAGGCTTCCAATAGCTCGTTTCGAACGGTTCAGATATACTGGAACCGTTGGCACTGACGGAATCGAATTCCGATGCACGGTTGTCGAGAAAAAGGGTCCCGAACGATTTTACATATATTAAAAAAGTAGGGTTATTTACATACAGGTCCCTGCAAACATAGTCAATTGCGAAAATATCCCTGCAAAAGCGAAACTAGGTGAGATGTCCCTGCAAAAGTCCAAAAGTTTGCAGATATGTCCCTGCCGCGCCTTTTGCAGGGACATATTTGAAAAATATTTTTTCAAATATGTCCCTGCAAAAGGCGCGGCAGGGACATATCTGCAAACTTTTGGACTTTTGCAGGGACATCTCACCTAGTTTCGCTTTTGCAGGGATATTTTCGCAATTGACTATGTTTGAAAAGCTATAAAGTATATATGTTGATAAGTTGGTTTATTACGGGAATTGATGGAGAGATGGGTTCGTCGCAGATCGGAGACCAAATCGAATGAAATAAAATGCTAGATTCGATGTCTCCGTCTTTGAACGTTACTGTGATCCGATCGGAAATCCGGACGGATCGTCGGATATTATAAGATGTTCGCAAAGGGTCGATGTGTAATAATCAGATTGTTGAGAGGGGATGGATTTTGTCGTGAATCCGTGACCGATCGAGACGAACTAAAATCGTGGGTTTGATGTCTTCGACGTGCGATCACATCGTGCAATCGTTCGCAAATCGGACGGACGGATCGGTGGGAATTACGAGTTGATTGAGGAGGGGCCGATATTGGAGAATCGGTATTTTTGCAAAAGCCCCTATATTTTATGTACCAAATTGCGGGAGATTCAACGTGGAGGTGCGTACGCGTGAATTACCGTCTTTGTGAGGACTGGGAAAGAAATGCGAGTGTGGGAGGACTAATGCAATTATGTACATATATAAATATGTAGTGATCTAGGGTTTCATGAGGAAACCCTAGCTTTTGGCCTCCCTCTCCCTCAACCGAAACCCCCTGCGCCTCATCTTCTTCTGGGCCAACCCCTGCGCACGCCCTGGCCGCCGGCGAGCTCCCCCGGCCACCGGAAAACCCCTCAGCCATCTCTCTCTCCATGTTTTTCTCTCCACCTTTCTCTAGATCTCTCTCTCTTATTTCTCGGGTTGAAGGAGACAGGTGGTTGCACCACCTCCGTTTGCGCCGGCGTCGCCCCCGACCTGCGGAAGCTTCCGGCCGGCCCGCCGACCTGCGCGCGCCGGAGCCGCTAGACCGACTGCGGCCACCGGACCGAGTGCGGCCGAGATCCGGGTGCAACCCCTTTCTCGCGCCGCCGCCACGGTGGCCATCTCCGATGTCTTCCCCGGAGCCTTGGCCACCTCCTCCGCCGCCGCGCCGTCGGCGGCGCCGCCGTCGCATCGCACGCTGCTGCAGCTGCGCCCACTGCGCCCGCTCCGGCCGAGCCCGGGCGAGCCGGGTCACCGTTGCCCCGCTCGTCGCCACCACCCGGACGCGGCCGCACCGCCTCCCCGGAACACCGCGACCCCCGCGTGCCGTCGCCACCGCCCGGCACGCCTCCGTCGCCGTCGGGATCCTTCACGGCCGCCTAGCCGCGTCGGCCGAGCTTTAGTCGCGGCCTCCCCGCGCGCGGCCGCCACCTTGGACCTCCCCCCTCCCTCGTGGACCTCCGGCAACTCTACGGTGTTCACGCGCCGCCGTCCGGGGTCCCCGTGGCCGCCGACCGCCGCGCCGTCTTCCTGCGGCCGCACAGAGTGCGGGCCGAGCCGCACCCAGCGCCGCCGCCGCCGCCTACCGCCGACGGCCGACCCGCGCGCCACCTCCCCACGGTCGGCCGCATTCGACTGCTGCCGGTGCCCCGCCGCCGGAGCTCCCCAGCAGGACGGACCCGAGCCCGAGCTCTCCTCTAGTGGTGCAGTTAGGGCATCACTCCACTGTCACCGTCGCCGCACCCCATCGCTAACCGAGGTGAGCATCACACTCCCTACCTCCTCCTCACCCATCCTGGGCCGCCGTACGCACCGCCGTGCCGCCGGAGACTGGCCGGAGCTAGCTTGCTCCGGCCAAGGCTTGAAATAGGGCTTTAAATGGGTGTTTTACTGTTTCGGGCAAACCGAGCTCCCCGATCCCAACGGAAGGGAGCACGATGATCGGGACACCTCGGCGATCACCGTGCTCACCTTACTTTCTTGTAGAAGCTCCGTTTGATTTAGCGATGTCGGCCATTTTCGAGCCTTTTTGCTGCTTGTTTCGGTTTGCGTGCGGCTGTTTTGGGGACAGAAATTTGTTTCGATGCCTCGGAGGAGCACGGTGATCGTGCATCGGTGGACGATCACAGCGCTCACCTCAGTTAGGGTCAACAAGTCCCTGGTTTGCGAGAAAAAGCATGCTTTTCGTACTACCCGCGTAGTTTGCTGAATTTCGGGTCGCTCCCGCGCTCTCCACAATGTCCGGAAGTGCTCCGAAAGGTGAGCACGGTCTCCGGCACGTCGAAACCTATCAGCAGGTGTCTTTGCTGGTCTGATTGACCTCCGGTTTACGGAGTCGGGCCATAAAAGCCCCGAAATCATGTGAAATAGTGCGATTTCGGGTAATCGGGAGGGCTTTTTGTGTAATTGTGCTATTCGTGGCTGCTGTGGACAGCAAGTGTGAGTTGTGGGTAACCTTGGGACTGATTGTCCAAGGCCCCAGACCATTGTGAAGATCGAAAATGCATTTTCGATGCGTTTCTCGGCGAAATCCGCCGACGGAACGCGGGTTCGGTTCGGAATTATTCCGACGGCGCTTCGTAAACTATTGTGTGGTCGCTGAGCCTTGTTGGCTGGTCACTCGCGTCATTTCGATGGTTCGAAAATGACGGGTGAGCGACGGTGGGTTCCGGTGTCAAAGTAGACACTTCCGGGAACCCGTAATCGTACAATTATCCGACGATAATTGTATTAAAGTGTTACTTTATGTTTCTTTGCCAAAACATCCGAATAAGAGTGTTTGGGGCAGCGGGTGACTCTTGGTATGAGTCGTTGCGTTAAGACGATTCGTGAGTCAGACGGAGTCCGATGAGGTTTACGGGACTTAGGCTCGGTACGGCAATTGGTTTTGGAAACCGATTTAGTGGGTTTAATTATGGAGTTATGTGTTCGGTGTTTAGTATTTGTGGGTTAGACACTAACCGGTGGACCTCCTTAGGTCCCGTCGTTCCTTCTTCCTCAGACAAGAGTCAGACGCCGTGTTTGTACAGGTAGGTACTTCGATCCGACGTCCGTACAGTGGTACACACTGGTGACGTTCCTTCCACCCTTACTGTTTATATCGTTTATCCTAGATATATCTTGCACCTGTTTGTTACAGTATTACTCTACTCAGTGTTTTCATATTTAGTATCATGTGTAGGAGTAGAGTAGATTACTTCTTGTCAGCCAATGACATCTGTGACCTGTTCGGTCAGTTCTCGTGTTTCCTTCAGTAGTACTTGCATACAGTTGAGAGGATGTTGAGTTGTTCCATCCTAGTTGACCTGAGTGGTCAGTTCTTGTGTTTCCTTCAGTAGTACTTGCATACAGTTGAGAGGATGTTGAGTTGTTCCATCCTAGTTGACCTGGTTGGTCAGTTTCTTTCTCTACTCAGGACCTAGTTGGTCAGTTACTTTGCATAGTTGGGGACCTGGTTGGTCAGTTTCTTTCTCTCCTCAGGACCTAGTTGGTCAGTTACTTTGCATAGTTGGGGACCTGGTTGGTCAGTTTCTTTCTCTACTCAGGACCTGGTTGGTCAGTTACTTTGCATACTTTGGGACCTGGTTGGTCAGTCACTTTCTGTACTTGGGACCTATTTGGTCAGTCACACTCAGTACTTGGTACCTGGTTGGTTCTTCTGGTTACTTGACGACCCACGTGGTCGATGGGCCCTGGGGGGCAGGATTGTCGGCTAGTTGCCGATGGTTAATAATTGAGCATAATTGCATTAATCGCCCGATACTCGTCGCACGTCACGAACACCGTGATCGATCCACCGCAAGTGGGGTGTTCTTTTCCGGAAAAGTGGTCGCAGAGGTTCGACCCGTGAGCCCGGGAGCTTTATGCTGGGGTTGGATGCATGGTAGAGTAGTGGGGGCATTGGCTTGAGGTCCGCGGCGCAGACCAAGAGAGCATTGGTTCAGATTGGGTACTTTTGAGCTTCTATACCTGTTGACGCATACTTACAGTAGCTGTTGTTTTCATATCTATATATCTCTCTCCATTTACTTATTTATCATAGCTACTGTACTACTATTATCTCCTCTTGTGTCTATCTCCGCGAGGTATCCACTGGGAGGGGGAGACATGTTTACATGTTCTCACCCCTCGCCTTCATTTCAGGTGTTTCATCAGGATTTAGTGGGACGACAGGAGAGGAGCGTACCTAGCACGCGTACTAGCTCCCGACCCGTGGTTTGTTTACCTTACTTTATTTGATTAAGTAATTAGCTTTGTATATGGTTCAGTCTCTCTAATACTGTTTTGGAATATAATATGGTTTTGGATGTATATTACAAAAAGGTTTTCTACCCCTCGTGGTAGTGTTTTAAAAAGAAAAGATTTCCGTGTGGGAAATAGATTTCAAAAGCTTTCCTTGTGGATTTTATAACTTAGCATTTCAAAATCAGTTTCCGAGTAGGAAACATTTCAAATGATAGATGTGGTTTTATGAATGAGTAAATGTGGATGAACCTGTGGTGAATGGTGAATGTGTATGGATGTAAGTTAATCTCTTTACATTTACACTTTGTTGTGGTTGTATGTTTGTAAGAACACTCTCTTTACTTGTGCGATGCCGTGCAAATACAGGGGAGACTCTGTCCGTGTGAACAGTGGTCTCCCTGTGTTTGTGGCAGGTCTGACATGTCCTTGGGGGTCAGGGTTTAAAAAAAAAAAAAAAAAAATTTCGCTGTTTTTATACTCTAAAATGACCCGGGGCGTGACAGGTTATATGGTTGTATGTTACTCCTTGTACTTGTGAGACGCCGTGCAAATACAGGGGAGACTCTGTCCGTGTGTACAGTGGTCTCTCTGTATTTGTGGCGGGTCTGGCATGTCCTTGGGGGTCAGGTTTTCAAAAAAAAAAATTCTAGTGATTTTTTTCGTTGTTTTAAATGCTAAAACTGACCCAGGGCGTGACAGATTAAAGTGGTCTCAGAGCCAAGTAACAACCACAACACCATTCACAGGTTGTTTTGAAAAGTAATTGAACTGAACCAAAGAGAACTGAACCATTGGTTAGGTTGACCCTAGGAAGACCTACGGTTAATAGGCACGTGAGAGTGCGGGGTTTGGGCTTGTGTCCCAGTGTGCATGTTGAGTTTGGTAAACTCGGAGTGCACGATTATTTTCGTCGGTGTTACGATTTCCGCACAAGCTCGTGTCGCAGTCGGGAACAGTGATGGTGCTACCTTGGACAGTGAGTGGTGGGGCGGTGTTCCCCAGGTGTAGCCACTCCTGTCCGATGGGGCCTGGAAGGGCCAGTGATTGCGAGCAGAGGCAAGTGTCCTTACTGTTGACGCCTATACCACTGTTCCTATTTAGACACAGGAGCTACTGCGAGTGTCTCTACTGAGACGGTGCTTAGACCAATTTCGGTCGTGACTTTGGTGGGACTACTTGGGGGTAGTCCGGGGTTTTGGTTAGCAGCTGGCAGCTGTCTTGGCGACTGCAACGTTGGGGTTACCTTCGCAGGTATTTTGAGTAGGGTTGTGACGCCTACTCCTTCCTGTTTGCTGATGGAATCAGCAGTTCGAGTCTTTCGACCTGTAAATAGTTATACGTCAAAGTGACGTGTACTAGAATCGGGTAGACACAGTATTGGTGTCGGGTCTTTGCTTGTGGATATGTCCTATACGGTTATCCTAACACCTAAATTGGTGTGTTACGGGTTCGACTGTGGTTGGCGATCGGAGTTGAGTTGACGCGGGTTACTCCTGGGTATTGATGGAGTTCCCGGAGCTTCTAGTATAACTCGAATGTGGTGCGGAAATCGGTTTGAGAAACCATTTCCTAAAGCCTTAGTTGCGTGTTCGCGGCTTAGTGTCGCTTGTAGCTTTCAGAGGTAGAAAGCTAGGGACTCCCAGTGAGTCGGTTCAAAGTAGTCTGATTTCGATTGTCGACTTATAAAGTCGATGTTTCGATGACAATAGTTGTGAACTCTAGGTTCAGTAAAGAGGTATCAAGTGGCTTGATACTTCGACGTGTCACGCTTCTAACTTGTTGTTGGTAGTGGATCTTCGGATATTTCGCCCTTCTTTGATAAGTACATTGGCTACAGACAATGTACTTCCAATGTACTGTCGAAAGTCGGATGAAATACCTTTCCCTGTTTGGGACATATGGATTGGGTCAGTGTTTTCTCTCTTGCGAGACAATCGCTATAGATGGTCTTGTGAAAAATCTTGAGTGTTGGTCATCTCTGACCACGTAGTGAGCTTGGGTTATTCCCTGGCAGGTTTTGCGCAGTTGACTTATAGTCACTGCTGGTGGATTTGACTCTAGTTGAGTCTAAGTACTCGTTAGTTCTTTAGTTGTGCTTCCCACAGCAAAAAGGGTTTGTTTGGTTAGTAGTCTCGGTCTGGCTGCCGAGCAGTTCGAAATTACAGTCGTTGAGCGACTTGAGCCTGGTTGTTGGCTTTGATTGTCACCGTATGTGATAGCACATAAGGTTTGCGACTTGGCTTAATGTGCAAACTTTAGAATGGTATGCTTGTCCGGTCAAAGTGGTGACAGGTGCACTTGGGTCTCAATGAGACAGATATTTGGGTGTTGCTGGGAACATCGATCGCTATGGTATGGACGGCAGCGACAGGGTCTCGTGGAGACGGATGTTGAGCATCACCGATGGTTAGTATCGCATAGTGCGATTGGCAATCCTGTGCATCAAGTGATGGACTTGCATGGATCATGTGTTGGTTTGACTGCAATATGGAGCGAACAAATTATTTAGCTCAATGGGTATTGTCAGCCTTGGATCTTTTGGTCGGATGGAAAATGAGGTCTTGAACCTAGGACTGTCGAATGCCATAGGTGGCTTTCCACTGATTGAGGTTTGACTATGGTAGTTGTCGGATGACTGGTGTGAGACTGTGGTCTCCAAGGTGAGTGTTTCGACTCAGGTGTTGGACAACGATATATTTAGCTCGTGGTGAGCTAATTGATGTTGTGGACGAGTTGGAGTATGTTGTTTCGGTCTGCGAAAACATACTCTAGATTTGTGGTGTTGTTCCATGAACTTTCGACGTAGTCGAGTCGGTTACGGCTATGCGGACCAAAGTTGAGTGGACCTAGTAATTCTGAGGGATGAATTATTATCTCAGAATTTGCAAGATGGGATCGGATAATTCTGGACGCGGGACTATCTTTGTCCGCAGGTTATAAGATGGATATGAATCCAGTGATTCTTGATCCGTAGATTGGGTTGGAATGTTTACCCTCGTCTTGTCTAGGTGGGACCAAAGTCCTATCTTTTCCCTATTCGGAATATTGATTCAGTCCAAACACAAGGAAGTGTGATTGACCAGTACTCAAAGGTGATACCGCATTGGCGGAGCAGTATCCAAATTTGATTATGGTGGGTACCTGGTTAAGTTTTGGGGACTTCACCATCAACACTGATGGGTCCGTGCGTTCCAGAGGCAGATGGTGCGTGCCCAGTGACTCGGAGTTGAAGAGCGACATCCTATCCGAGGCGCACTGATCCCCTTACACGGTTCATCCAGGTGGAACCAAGATCTACCACGATTTGAAGCAATATTTCTGGTGGCCTGGGATGAAATAAGACGTGGCTCAGCACGTGGCTTGATGCTTGGTTTGCCAGCAGGTGAAAGCCGAGCATCAGTGACCGGCAGGGAAGCTGCAACCACTTCCAATACCTGTGTGGAAGTGGGAGCAGATTACGATGGATTTCGTCACTGGATTGTCTCGATCACAGCAAGGTCATGATGCGATCTGGGTCATAGTCGATCGATTGACGAAATCGGCTCACTTCCTGCCGATGCACACGACGTGGTCCCGAGATCTTCTGGCACAGTTATATATCGACGAGATTGTTCGGCTTCATGGAGTGCCAGTATCAATCGTGTCTGATCGGGACACCCGCTTCGTTTCCCACTTCTGGACGAGTTTGCAGCAGGCTATGGGTACAAAGCTAAATTCAGTACGGCTTTCCATCCGCAGAGCGACGGACAGTCGGAGCGCGTTATCCAAACTCTTGAGGATATGCTTCGCGCTTGTGTCCTGGATTATGGAGATGGATGGTACCGTTACCTATCGCTAGTGGAGTTCGTCTATAATAATAGCTACCAGGCAAGCATTGAGATGGCACCGTACGAGGCTTTATATGGGCGTCGATGTCGATCCCCTATCTGTTGGGATGACGTCGGTGAACGCCAGTTGGTTGGGCCAGACATGTTGGAAGATGCGGAGGCAAAGATTCGCGTTGCGAGAGAGCGACTCCTGACTGCCCAGAGTCGACAGAGGAGCTACGCGGACCAGCGGAGACGCGACCTAGAGTTTCAGGTCAGGGAGCACGTACTGCTCAAGGTATCGCCATCCAGGGGGATCAAACGGTTTGGGGTGCGGAACAAGCTTAGTCCGCGATTTGTGGGACCGTTAGAGATGCTGGAGCGTATTGGTCCGGTGGCATACTGGTTGGCTCTTCCTCCGAGTCTCGCCCGGGTGCACAATGTCTTCCACGTGTCCATGCTTCGGAAGTACATTCCTGATCCGTCCCATGTCATCAGTCCGACGGCTATACAGTTGCGGGAGGATCTGAGCTATGATGAGGTGCCGTTGCGGATTTTGGGACGAGATGAGAAGCAGTTGCGGAACAGGAGCATTCCGTACGTGAAGGTACAGTGGGAGAATCACGAGGAGCGTGAGGCTACGTGGGAGCTGGAGTCTTCCATGCGGGAACGAAATCTGCAGTTATTTACGGGGGATTTCTGATTTAAGTTTCGGGGACGAAACTTCTTGTAAGGGGGGAATAATGTAATAATCGACATTTTTGTCTTAATAAATAAACCCCTTTGTTGACGATGTTATTGTGTGTAATTTAATTACAAAAGCACTCGTCAAATTTCAGGTGAAAATGAGCTAAAACGAAAAAGTTACGCAAACCGGACTTCTGACTTAAAATGAATAGTAACTCCAGATTTTCGGCGAATCGCGGAGTAGAGAAGGGTCCTGGTGCGTACCGAACTCCGAATATAGGACTTCAATAGCTCGTTTCGAACGGCTCGACTATTCTGAATCCAATGGCACTGACGGAATCGAATTCTGATGCACGGTTGTCGAGAAAAAGGGTGCTCTTATCCTTTTAAAAGTACAAAGTCTTTGGTGCTTGTAAGTTTTTAGCCTTTGGATTAATAGATGTGCGGTTAGGATGATGTGGGCCTCCTTGGGTTAAGTGGGTGGTTGGTTAAATTGTATAATCTAACGGATGAAAATAATCAAAGTCGTAGATCTAAAGGTAAAAAATTCACAAGCACCAAATGCTTGGTACTTTTACAAGCACCATAGCCGGACTCTATATATATATATATATATATATATATATATATAGTTGAGCTAGAATACTATCGATAGCAAACCGGTACTTTTGCTACCTATTTGTTTTCGATGATGTAGTCTTCAAATTGATGATTGGCACCGTTGAATATGATTTATACCATTTGAAGTATTTAGAAATCAAATTTCATACATTTTCGATATTGTTCTCTTCTCCATCGAATGGACATAAAAATGAACGGCTAAAAATAAATATTCTTAAAAAAATGATGATAGGAGTCTTGTAATCACGATCAAGAGTATAGATCTTGTTTTAAATAGTTTAAAAAATTTTCTAACAAAAATTCAATTGATTTGGATATCTTTACGTCGTTAAACGAGAAAACGTCTCATATCGACTATTAAAATTACAAATTTTGAAACCCTTTGATCATTAGGCAAATTATGTTGAAACTCGAAAAGATTTAAAATTTAATTTTTAAATACTTCAAGTGGTATAGATCATGTTTAACGGTGCTGATCGTCGATTTGGAGGCTCCATCATCGAAAATAAATAGGTGGCAAAAGTGCCGATTTGCTATCGATAGCATTCTAGCTCAACTCTCTCTCTCTCTATCTCTATATAAATAGTATATATATATATATATATATATATATATATATATATATATATATATAACATTTACATGCACCATTTTCGATGATAGAGTTTTCGATCCATTAGACTAGATCTAACATATATGAACTATCTAGAAAATAAATTTTACGATTTTTTTATGTCAATTACCTAGTAATTGAAAGAACCTAATATCGGTTGAAAATAAAAATCTCACAAAAAATTATGATGTAGTATTAAAATTTTTTATCAAAGATATTGATCTTGTTGTAGATAGTATAAATTTTTTTTATCAAATTTCATATAATTTGAATACTTCTATATCGTTAAACTTATACATCACTATTAAAAATTGCGATTTTAAATCCTTTCAATTATTAGATAAATGATATCGAAAATTTGTAAAAATTATTTTCTAAATAGTTCAAATAAACTAGATTAAGTCTAACGGAGCCGGTCATCGATTCGAACCTCCGAGTATCAAAAACGGCCGAAGCATGAAGGCCTTCGTACTACTAATAGCACACAAGACCTACTCTCTCTCTATATATATATATATATATATATATATATATATATATATATATATATATATATATATATATATATATATATATATATAGCGAGAGAGAGAGAGAGAGAGAGAGAGAGAGAGAGAGAGCAAGACTGCTGTGATCTCAGGAGCACAGAGGCCTCCGTGCTCCTGAGCTGTTTTCGATGATGGAATTTCTGAATCGACGATCGACTCCGTTGGACTTGATCTAGCGTATTTGAAGTTTATAAAAAATAATTTTTGCGATATTTCGATATCATTTACCTAGCAATCGAAAGGATTCAAAATCAATAATTTTTTACGGCTGAAAATAAAAATTCTATAAAAAGTGGTTGTCACGCCCCGGGGTTATTAAGTAAGTGAAAATTACAGCGGAATTTTTTTTTTTTGAAAACCTGACCCCCAAGGTATGCCAGATCCGCCACAAATACAGGCAGTCCACTGTACAAACGGACAGAGTCTCCCCTGTATTTGCACGGCATCGCAAATGTACAGAGTGTAGTAAACTACCAGGAAACAACCACAGATAAATGAACATAACACAAATATTATTATTCATTCAACCATTCACACAGGTTCACAACTAAGAGATGTATAAGCTGATAAACATAGAAGAAAACCTTTGAAAACTGTTTCCCACAAGGAAACCTATTCTTTTAAAAACGCGCTACCACGAGGGGTAGAAAACCATTTTATCACATAAAAACCATATTCTTTATTACAACATAAAACCAACTAAACATCTCATGTTCCAAAGAAAGTACTGAACTGAACCATAAATAAAATCTAAGTCATGCAAAGGATAAGGTAAGAAATAACCAACGGAGGGACGGAGCTAAATCGCGAACTAGACCTGCTCCTCACCAGCTGTCCCACTAACTCCTGCAACGTCGCCTAAAAAGAAGGCGAGGGGTGAGAACATGTAAACATGTCTCCCCCTCCCAGTGGATATCTCACGGAGATAAACACAAGTGGGGAAGATAGTAGTACAGTAGCTATGATAAACAAGTAAAGGAGAGAGATATAAATAGATATGAAACAGCAGCTACTGTAAATATGCATCAACGGTATGAAAACACAAAAACACCCAATCTGTAAACTGCCATATTGGTCCGTAGACCTCAGGCCTATGCCCACTGTCACTCTGCCTGTGTACAACCCGATCTTGACTACGGTTCCATGCATATAACCCCGATCTTGACCTCTTTGGGCTCACGGGTTGGCAAGTCCAATATGACCGATCCCAAAATACTTTCCCGGAAAAGAACACCCTCTTGCAGTGGATCAGACCACTGGTGTTCGTGAAATGCGTATGTGTCTCGGGCGATCGATGCTGATATGCTCAATAGCCAAACGTCGGCAACCAGCCGATAATCCTGCCTCTAAGGGCGCACTGACCGTAAAGGTCGTCAACAGTCAACCGAACAACAAGGTCACTGTGTAAACTGAAGTAAACTGACCGAACAGGTCACTGGTGTCATAGGCTGACAAGAAGCAAACTACTCTACTCCTACACATGGTACTAAGCATGGAAACACTGAGTAGAGTAATACTGTAAAGATGCACGATATATCTACGATAATGATATAAACAGTAAGGTGGAAGGAACGTCACCAGCGTGCACCACTGAACGGACGGCAAGTCGAGATACACTTTGTACAACGTAGAAGATGCATCGTGGAAGCAAAGCAACTGGACCTACGAGAGGGTCCACCGGGTTAGCATCTAACCCACCAACACAAGTACTACTAATCATAAAGCTCCACTAATGAACCCACGGGAATCGCTTTCCCAAAATCGATTGCCGAAGCACCCGGAAGTCCCGAAAACTGTACCGGAACTCCACTGTCGCTCACCCGCCGTTTCCGAACCTTCGAAACGACGCGGGTGACCAGCCAACAAGGCTCATCGACACCGTAAATAACCACTAAGAGTTGTCGGAAGAAATCCGAACCGTAAACACGTTTCCGTCGGCCTTTTGCCGAAAAAACGTTCCGGAAATCGCTTTTCGATTTCCGTAAAGGCTTGGGACCTTGGACGATCAGTCCAGGAGGTACCCACAGCATGTACACACTGTCCACAGCAGTTACATAATTTATTATTGCATAAAAGCCCCTAACAATTAATAAAAACGCATTATTTTATGCAATATTAGGGCTTTTATGGACCGTGCACGCAGACCGATGCTCAATAAATCGAGCCATCGAAGTCACTGGAAGGTTTCAACGTGCCGGAGACCGTGCTCACCTTTCGGATCACTTTCGGTCACTGTAGAACCCGCACGAACGACGCGAAGTTCTGTAAACAGCGCGCACAGTGCGAAAGGTACGATTTTTCCGCTAAACGAGGCATCGAAAACCTAAACGGAGGTGAGCATCGCGTTCAGCACGAAAAGGCAATGACCGTGCTCACCTCACTTGGTCAAAAAGACCCACTGTAGCCTCGGAAATCGTGCCTAAAACCCTAACTAACATGCTGTTCGTAAAATACACAGCTTACCTGACCACGGAGCTAGGGTTGGCCGCCGGCGGTCAGGCGGCGGTCGGTCCGGCCGGGGAAGGGAGCACCAGGTCGGAGAGGTCCACGGCACACGATGGCCGGCGCTAGAGGATGGCCGGAGGCGCGGCGGAGGAAATCAGCTTCTTCTTCTTCCTCTCGGGTTAGATGGCCGGGGGACGCCGGGACGACGATGGTCGGCGGCGAGGCGAGGAAGTCGATGCTCCCCTCGGTGGCGGCGGCGATGCCGGAAGCGAGGAGGCTCTCCTCGGTCTGCGCCGGATACGTGCGGCCAGTGGGTGGAGCGGCGGCCGGCGGCGTGCCGTGACGCGGGAGGGTGCGCCGGAGGTCTCCGGAAGTCACCGGAGCGGGTGGAGCGCGCGGCCGAAGCGGAGCGACGGCGGCTGGGAAACCCGAGCTCGGGTGCTGCTCGGTGCAGGCGACCGCGGAGCAATGGCGGCGGCGGCGGCGCTCGAGTGCGCCGGGTCGAGTCGGAAGCACGCGGCGATGGATCTCGGCGGTGGATGACAGATCTACAGGTTGGAGAGTCTCCCTTGCCGGATCTGGGTACCACGGCTAAGAGGTGGATGTTTCGACCAAGGGGGAGGAAGAGGACGGTGTTGTCTTTGGTTTTCGTGGCCGGGCGCCTTGGCGAGGAGAACGCACGAAGAAAGGGTGCGAGGGAGTAGGGTGGGTTTGTGAGAAGTTGAGGAGGCTAGGGTTAGGGTTAGGTCCATGAAAACCCTAAAACACTATTTTATACACAATTACATTTTTGCATTTTAGCCCTCCAACTCGCTCTATTTCATCTCTAGTCCCTGCCAGCGGATGAAATACGCGCATAAGCCCCTCGACATTCGAATTCGCACATTTCGACGCATAAAATATAGGGCCTTTTCGCGATTCACCGTTTTGCCATTTTTACCCCTCTGCGATCATCTTGCATTTCCCGAAGATCCGTCCGTCGGATTTCTGATCGGATCGAGCCAGCGCGTTCAGCACGTCGGAGACATCGAATCTAGCATCTTACTTCGTCCGATTTGGTCTCCGATCATCGACAAAGCGGTCCCCCCTTTATTCCTCCAATACTCCAATTATATAATTATATATGTATAACCGTTCAAACCCCTTTTCTCGACAACCGTGCATCGGAATCCAATTTCGTCAGTGCCATTAGTTCCAGAATAGTTGAGCCGTTCGAAACGAGCTATTGTAGTCTTATATTCGGAGTCCTGTACGTACCTGAACCCATCCTCTATTCCCGGCTCATCCGGAAAACTAGAGTTACTATTCACTTAAGTCATTTTTCCGGGTCGCGTAACTTTTTCGTTTTAGCTCGTTTTGACCCGAAATTTGACGAGTGCTCTTGTAATTAAATTACACACAATAACATCGTAAACAAAAGGGTTTCTTTATTAAGATTAAAATGTCAGTTATTACAGTGGTGATATAGCATTAAAATTTTTTATCAGAAACATTGATCTTGTTGTAGATAGTATAAAAATTTTGTATCAAAATTTCATCTAATTTGAATGCTTCTACACCGTTAAACTTGAAAACGGAAGATATCAACTATTAAAAACTATTGATTTTAAATCCTTTGATCACTAGGTAAATGATATCCAAAAATCGCAAAAATTATTTTCTAAAAACTTCAAATACGTTAGATCAAGTCTAACGAAACCGATCGTTGATTCGGAAGCTCCGTCATCGAAAACGGCTTAGGAGCACGGAGGCCTCCGTGCTCCTAATAACACAAGACCTACTATATATATATATATATATATATATATATATATATATATATATATATATATATATATATATATATATATATATATATAAAGAGAGAGAGAGAGAGAGAGAGAGAGAGAGATAGCGTGCGCTAGTCTTCTATACTATCTATTCGGGACTCCGATACTAGTCTCGTTTTCGATTTTAGGTTGCTCAAATCAACGATCCACACCGTTAAAACTGATTTAGGTATTTATAGTTTTCAAAAATAAAAGTTTATATTTTTTCGACACGGTTACTTTATGATCAAACCATTTCAAAATTGTCAATTTTTAATGGCTACTATGGCGAGTTTGGAGATATATATATAGTAGAATACTATCGAAGCGGTTGGTGCTATCGAGTTTTCGACAAACAAGACTATAGTATGGAGCTCGTGTACTAGATATAGTATAATAAACTAATTCTATATATATATATATATATATATATATATATATATATATATATATATATATATAGTAGGGCTACTGTGCTATTAGGAGCACAACAGTTATTGTGCTTCTAAATTTCTAACCACCCATCAAGTTTGATGGGTGGTTAGAATAAAAGAAGGATGAGATATTGGAGAGAAATTGAATGTCTCACTTTCTCTTCTACTTAAATTTCTCTTCAAAATATCTTTTTCTTTTCATTCTAACCACCCATCAAACTTGATGGGTGGTTAAAAAGTTAGCAGCACAAAGGCTGCTGTGCTCCTAATATCACAGTAGCCCTGCTATATATATATATATATATATATATATAAATATATATATCTATATATATATATATATATATATATATATATATATATATATATATATATATAGTAGAATACTATCGAAGCGGTTGGTGCTATCGAGTTTTCGGCCAGTTGAATGAAAGGATGTGAGGTTAGGATGATAGTGGTCCTTATAGTTGAGTGGGTGGTAGGTTGAATAGTATAATCTAACAGATTAAAAGTAAAAAAAGAATAAATCTAACGGCAGAAAATTCGA
This sequence comes from Aechmea fasciata, assembly GCA_025177825.1. NCBI lineage: Eukaryota > Viridiplantae > Streptophyta > Magnoliopsida > Poales > Bromeliaceae > Aechmea > Aechmea fasciata. Next base: position 11,875,371 of record CM045923.1, read on the forward strand.
TAATATCAAGAGCGTGGTACTATCAATAATATAGTAGTCTCTCTCTCTCTCTCTCTCTCTCTCTCTCTCTATATATATATATATATATATATATATATATATATATATATATATATATATATATATATATATAGAGAGAGAGAGAGAGAGAGAGAGAGAGAGAGAGAGAGAGAGAGAGAGTCCGGCTGCTATACTATCAATAGCACGAAGGACTCGGTGCTACCAAGTTTTTCACCGTTAGATCCACCCCTTTGATGATTTTCATCCGTTAGATTGTACTATTCAACCAACCACCCAGTTAACCCTAGGGGGCCCACATCATCCTAATCGCACATATCTCAATCCAATGGCTAAAAACTTGGTAGTACCAATGACTTGGTGCTATTAATAGCATAGTAGCCTAGCTAGCTCTATATATATATATATATATATATATATATATATATATAGTAGGTCCTGTGTGCTATTAGGAGCACGGAGGCCTCCGTGCTTGTAAGGTACCGGACTTCTAAAATCATGAGGTTACGGTGTGCATTTGGTTAGAAAGCTATTTGAATGGTCCCGATAAAGTTTGGTGATGTTCGGGAGCATTCGGGCGCTTCGATGCGCATATGCGCAAAAGCGGAAGCCGAAAGGCTATGTTGGATTATGCAATAAATCCGGCATTAGCGTGGATGGAAAGATGATGTAAATACGCTCGAAAACATGTTTGGAAAGTCTCGGTTCGATTTGAAGAGAATCGAAGGTCAAACTAGCGAAAACGGACCCAAAAGCTGAAAATGCTGAAAATTTGGCTAAGTCTGGAAAGTGCTGAAATTCTGGACTTATGGGGTCCGGTCTCGGGGGATGGAGACCGGTCTGAGAGACCCGAAATGGTCCTGTTTGAGTGGCAAACTTGTAATATGTTGGTGGAGTGTTGACTTTTGGTGGGGGGTCATCCCTAATATCCCTCCCTCAGCCATTTCTTGGCCTCCAAGCAACACACACACACACACACACATTGAGCTAGAGAGAGAAGCTCCTCCTTCTCTCTAGATTTCTCTCTCTCTCTCTACAAGGGTGGATTTAGAAGAGGAATTTGATGGAGAATAAGGCAAGGAAGTGAAGCTTCATCTTCATCTCCTTCTCCTTGTGCTTGGAGCAAGCCTAGAAAGGTAAGCTCTTGGGAGCTTTAATGGTAGATGTCTAGAACTTTAATTATATGTTCTAGAATTGGTTTATTTGGAATCCTAGCATGCTAATTAGATGTCTATTGCTTGAATCTAAGGATCAAATGGTGGATTTTTGCAATAAATGAATTCTAGGGTTTAAAATGAGTTCTTTGATAGATCATGGGTTTTGATCTCTAGAAGTGGTATTTTTCGAATCCTAAGATGCTAATGAGATGAATATTACCTAAATCTTGGATTGATTTGGGGTAATTAATGTTAGTGGCATCTAGGGCTCCAAAAATGGGGTTTTTGTAAATAGTTGGGTTTGATCTAATTTGATCGCATATCTAACATATTGTTAGGTGCCTAAACGCGTTGGAGGCGACGGTTCGTCGATCCGATGAGCGGTTTGAGAGATCCGATCGAAACAAGTGTCCGTGGTTCAAGTTGACCCGAGAAGTTGCAGCGGCGACTGGTGGTCGCAAGATTGGATTCCGAGCATCGTAGTAAGAAACCGAAGACCCTTAATTTTCGGATCGCAGATCGGAGGTCGTTTGGTGGTCGCGCGTGAGTTGAGTCGAGCTGTGCGGCGTGCGCCGCAGGAAGCCGATTGCAAGTGACGACGAGCAATCGGAACGCTATAAAAGGTGGGGGGTGTCCATCCGACGTGTGCTCCACATGTCTGTATGTTTATATATATATATTATCGATCTAATGTAAATTGTCAAGAACAAGTATGGTAAGATATTCCTTTATTGCATGTGATTCTAGCTAGTGTAGCGAGATATGCTTGACACTATGGTAGAATACATGAATAAAGGCGGGTGACGACATAGAACCCCAAAGTAGAGAACTTACATGAGTTGGCAAAACAGAGAGACATTCCTTTATTTGCATGTGATTCTAGCTATTGTAGCGAGATAAGCTTGACACTAGGGTAGAATACATGAATAAAGGTGAATGATGACATTGAGAACCTAGTGTAAAGAACTTGCATGAGTTTGACAGAACCAAGAATAAATGACAATATAGATCGAGTGGCATCTAGTTGAATGACAACCTAGATCGAGTGGCATCTAGTTGAATGACAACCTAAATCGAGTGGCATCTAGTAAATGAGAACACTGACAAATGGTATGTTGAACTAGAGTGTAGGTGTACACTATGCATGATGAACTAGAGGTGATAGTTCTGAGAGATGCATTCCTAGTGACAGGGTATCCTCGAGTTGAGAGGATTGGACTTTTACTCACAGTCTGTTTGAGAGCTTGTGGAGGTCGCTCCTCACAAGCGTGCACTCCGGAGTTTAGCACACCGGACATAGTTGTTGTCGGGGACGAATGGATGTCCCATGAGGCCGTCTCGGGTTCGCGAGTGCCCGTACCTCGGCACCCTTGAGACCACTGTGAGTTGTGGCGAACCTTGAGGGTAAGCCAAGAGATTGAATAAAGAAAAGAATATGTTTCCTGTTAAACATAGTAAAGTGATAGTTTCTTTTATGCTATACTTAGCATGTTTACTTATGTTGTTGAGCATAGTAGAGATATTGTTAGCATACTTTACTACTTTCCGTATAAATATCTATATGTTATATGCCTATGCCGTATGGACCTAGTGGGGAGATCGGTGGAGTCGGCGGTCGAACCCACTGGGAACTATTCGTAGTTCTCACTCCACCACTGTTGCAGGGGCTAGCGAGAGTGTACCGGCAGAGGACCGAGGTTGGGGCACAGCGCCCTGGTAGCTAGCAGCTTCCTTTATGCATTAGAGTACCCTCGTGTACATGAGAGCCATGTTTGTATTATGAAGAGCTTATGTATATTCATTGAGAGATAAAAATGTATTCATTGAGAGTTGAGAAAGAAAGAAAGAAAAATGTAAATGTTAATGTGAATGTCGAAGGTGAATGTAATAGCTAGATGTTTCTCTCTTTATTTACTTGTATAGTATACTGGTATCTTGCTCTTACTTGTTAGCACTTGTGGTGCTTCGTTTCTTGTCATGTATGCGTTTGAATTCTTCCTGGGAAATTAATGTACATGACTTGTTGTCGAGCCTTGGGCGGACAGGGGTAGAGTGCGATCGTTCGTCATTTAACGTGCCCGGACCGGACCAAATTGGTAGCGGTCACGGGGCGTGACAGTGCTCCTAAGCCAGTTTCGATGATAGAGCTTCCGAATCGACGATCGGCTCCGTTAGACTTGATCTAGCGTATTTGAAGTTTCTAGAAATTAATTTTTGCGATTTTTGATATTATTTACCTAGTGATCAAAAGGATTCAAAATCAATCATTTTTAATGGTTGATATCTGTCGTTTTCAAGTTTAACGGTGTATAATCATTTAAATTAGATGAAATTTTGATACAAAATTCTTTATACTATCTACAACAAGATCAATATTTATGATCGAAAATTTTAGTGCTATATCACCACTTTTTATAGGCTTTTTATTTTCAGCCGTTAAAAATGATTGATTTTGAATCCTTTCGATTGCTAGGTTAATGTTATCAAAAAATCGCAAAAATTAATTACTAGAAACTTCAAATTCGTTAGATCAAGTCTAACGGAACCGATCGTCGATTCGGAAGCTCTATCATCGAAAACGGCTTAGGAGCACGGAGGCCTCCGTGCTCTTAATAGCACCCAAGACCTACTCTATATATATATATATATATATATATATATATATATATATATATATATATATATATATATATATATATATATATATATATATATATATATATATATACTATCGATAGCAAATCGGCACTTTTGCCACCCATTTGTTTTCGATGATGGAGCCTCCAAATTGATGATCGGCACCGTTGAATATGATCTACACCATTTGAAGTATTTAGAAATCAAATTTCAAATCTTTTCGATATCATTTGCCTAATGATCAAAATGTTTCAAAATTTGTAATTTTAATAGTAGATATGATGCGTTTTCTCGTTTAACGGCGTAAAGATATCCAAATTAATTGAATTTTTGATAGAAAATTCTTTAAACTATCTAAAACAAGATCTGTACTCTTGATCTTGATTACAAGACTCTCATCATCATTTTTTTAAGAATATTCATTTTCAACCGTTCATTTTTATGTCCACTCGATGGATAAGAGAACAATATCGAAAATGTGTGAAATTTGACTTCTAAATACTCCAAATGGTAGAGATTATGTTCAGCGGTGCCGAGCGTCGATTTGGAGGTTCTATCATAAAACACAAATGTGTGGCAAAAGTGCTGGTTTGCTATCGATAGCATTCTAGCTCAACTATATATATATATATATGAGTAGGGCTACTATACTCATACAAGTATTGAACCATTACTACTCATAAGTTGTTTTTGATCATGGGGCTTAGAATCGACGATCCACTCCGTTAAATATGATCTAGAGTATTTAAAACTTCTAGAAAATAAATTTCATAATTTTTCGACATCATTTACCTTACGATCAAAAGCTCACAAAATTGACAATTTTTAACAGCCGGTATGGGATACTTACTAGTTTAACGGTGTAAAAGAATTGAAATATGTTGAATTTTTGATAGAAAATTCTATTCACTACCTAGATAAAGATAAATAACTCCGATCTTAAATTGAAGGATCCGATCATCTATTTTTAGGACGTCGTTCGATTTCGGCCGTTCATTTTATACCCTTTTGATGGACTTTATTATGATTTCGAAAAATTACGAAATTTATTTTCTAGAAGTTTTAAATACTCTAGATCATATTTAACGGAGTGGATTGTCGATTCGGAAGCCCCATGATCAAAAACAACTTATGAATAGTAAAGGTCCAATACTCATATGAGTATAGTAGCCTTACTCTCTCTCTCTCTCTCTCTCTCTATATATATATATATATATATATATATATATATATATATATATATATATATATATATATATATATATCATAAAAAAAGCGAAAATATTTTTGAGCCCGAAATATATTCTATTTTTCAATGAAAACGTTTCCATACCCTTTTTTTTTTTTTTTATAATTACCTATATACCTCTCATACGTTTGAAAATATTCAATTTACCTTCCTTTTTTCTTTTTAAAATACCCCTCATATATTCCACCTTTATTGTAAAATACTCCTGATTATCTCTGTTAAATTAACTTGAGTTAAACGTGAGTTAAACATCTACCACGATTAAAAAAAATTAAAATGTCAATTTTGTCCTTAACTTAAGGGCAAAAAGAAATGTGTATGACGGTAGAGGGGTATATTGAAAAAGACCAATAGTCAAAATATTTTTTGTGCCCACGACTTTATGGGCAAATAAAAACGATGATGGTAGAAGGGTATATTTGAAAGGGCAAAATAGTAAATTTATAAAAATAACAGAGTTAATTAACAGATTTTAATTCTAAGAGTATATTAGAAATAGGTTGGAACGTAGCAAGAGTATTTTTAATAATAGTCTTCTAAGAGGGATAAATCGGAAAGTCGGGAATTTTTCGGGAGTATATAAGCAATTGCCCCCCCCCCTTTTTTTAAAGAAAGATAGGTAGCATCTACCGTTATTTTATTTAGAAATAAACTTAGTTAAAAAGACGAATCAATTAAGATTCGAATTCGGGACCTCGAATACCAACTACCAAGCCATTTGCCACTTACGCTAGGGACGGTCGGTAAAACGTTTTCATACCTAGTAGTCATTATCATCTAATTTTTTTGTTAGTCAAAAACATGATTAAAGTTACAGATTAGATAAAATTATTAATATATTTGATAAAATTACTTTATTTTTAAAGAAAAAATTGAAAATAAGGAGCCCTTAATAAAAAAAAAGTTTAAAGCGAGAGGGTCAGTCCAAAATCTATGGCGTGCACTACCGTTTGGTTCGGGGTTAATAAAAAAACTAGTTATTCCAGAAAAAAGGGTTAAGTTCAAGATTAAGGTGGGTTAGAGTATTTTTGTGTTTAGTTGAGAATTGAAGTTAGTTCATGATTTAAAAAAAATAATATTTGGTTAAAATAAGTGGGATAAAAAGGATAATGGATAAAATAGTATTCTGTTTAGTTGGAATAGTGGGGTGAGATGAGGTTAACTAACCACACCCTTTATTTAATGTGCTTGGGAATAAGTTGGGGGTTAAGGGATTATTCCACCCCTTAACCCCCAACCAAACACTAACCTAGAGTTTAGGAGGATACCATCCATACCTTTTCAAAAGTGGGGAAAAAAAAAAAACTAAAAATATTCTAAACAACTAAAGGTAAAAAATAAAAAATAAAAAAGTGCAATGAGATAGTTTCCGTTTGTAGGTTTAGATAGATTTTTTTTTTTTTCTTTCATAGAATCAAGAGCTTACTTCAGTGATTTTGAAATATTTCAACTTCCACAGAAACTGCTAGTTTGATATATTTTTGACTGTCTGTTTAGCAAAGTTGGGTCAGAAACTTGGCCGAAAAATTTCAAAATTACAGACATTGTGCCGCTGCAAGTATACATTTCTATATGCAAAGTCCGCCTATCTGGAACTCGAACTTATAATCCTCCCCAACCCTACCTAATGCCTTATTGATCGCATTTGAAAGTTTTGGAGCTCTTTAGCTTTTAAAACCTCTATATTTTAATAAATTATTTTAAAACCGAAGAACCAAAATTGATCATTATGAAAATTATACATAAGAAATTTTATCCAACATGGAATTTTAAAAAGTGCGGTGATATGTGATCAAGATTTGATCACATATATATAATTTTTAAAGGGATAATTACCTATATACCCTTTATACATTTGAAAATATTCGATTTACCCTATCTTTTTTTTTCTTTCTAAAATACCCTTCATATGTTCCACCGTTATTACAAAATACCCCTGTCGTTATCTCCTGTTAAGTTAACTTGGATTAAACGTAAGTTAAATATTTACCACAGTTAAAAAATAAATAAAATACCAATTTTGCCCTTAACTTAAGGACAAATAAGAAATATTGGTGACGGCAGAGATATATTGAAAAGGATCAAAATTCAAAATACTTTTTGTGTCTCTGACTTTAAGGGCAAATAAGAAAGACAGCGATGGTGGAAGTCTCTGACTTTAAGGGAAAATAAGAAAGACAGTGATGGTGGAAGAATATATTTGAAAGGGTAAAATAATAATTTTATAGAGATAATAGAGTTAATTAACAGATTTTAACTCTAGGGATATATTAGAGATAAGTCAGAACGGTATTTTCAATATTTGCCTTCTAAAAGGAATAAATCGAAAAGTCGAAAACTTTTCAGGAATATATAAGTAATTGCCCATTTTTTAAATATATGGAAAGCACAAGAACATATGCACTTGCCAATTTTTTAGCTATCAAATCGCGTCAAGATTCGTGCAGCACTAGTAAAGGAGACTTAACATGACACGCCGTTAACAGCGTTGCACGAATATTAAGGCAATCCAACGACCATAAAAATCACGAGAATAAATGCTCCTGTACTTTTAAAACCGCGGAAGCTCGACTCAATAAAAAATGACAGTAATATTACTATTTAGTTTTCAATTTGGCTCGATTTTGAGAAGTGTTGTCGGATTTTTTCAGTAATCGCTAAAACGGAACCGAACCGAACCGAACCGAACCAAAAACCATATAAAGGAAAGAGGAGGTGAGGTAAGTGGTCCAGAGATGACGTGGTAGACCAGGTGCGGGCAGCATCTGGTCGAATCAATATGGCCCGTTTGGCCCAATTGGGGGGTGATGGGTCTGAGTGCGCTGTCGGCCCAGTGCGGGTTCCGCTCGGTATCCAACGCTGACCGTCCGATCGCGTGGGTGGGGCCCACCACTTTGAAGGGGGCACCATGATCAGTTTTAGCACCTGTCGGTGGTCCTCCCTCCCTCCCTCCCTCCCTCCCTCGTCCTGCTGCCCCTCCCCCTCCCCTGCTGTCCTTTCCCGCGTACCCAACCTAACCCCCCACCACCACCACCACCTCTGACCTCTCTCTCTCTCTCTCTCTCTCTCTCTCTCTCTAAAAAAAGAAAAAAAAAAAAAAAACCTCTTGAACGAGGATAGGATCGACCTCTCTGATAGGAATGCAAATAGATTTTTTAGAGAACTGAGATAGAATGTTTCTGATAGCACTGAGTTATTAGTATTTAATACTCATAAATTTTTTATCTTTGACTTAAAGTTTGTAAGATTACGATGATATTGACCGTCCTAGGATTTAGTCGATGGCTGGTGGAATAACATGATCTACGTGAGATAGGTATAAAATTTAATTGTATACCTTCCTAGGATTTAGTCGATGGCTGGTGGAATAACATGATCTACGTGAGATAGGTAGAAAATTTAATTGTATCTAGAATCTTGATCTTTATCGAAACGTCGTAACCGTACTCTAGATTTAGGATTGCGGAGCTCGCTATCCGGTTGGTTCTAAATGGAATAGTATAAATGAAAAACTACAATACAGAAATAATAATAATAATAATAATAATAATAATAATAATAATTCGTCTCGAGTTCGTCCTAATCCATTAAAAAAGTAGAGCGAAAGTGGGGGAAGACTCCTTTTTCTTTTCATTCGTCCCGAATAGAACGGTAAGTGAAAACAAAAATACGATAAACATTAATCCCTCTTGAATCAGCCCGACCCGCCAAGGAAACGGGGCCCCTAGGTTTGCACGCCCTTGCATCCATTGTATCTTGGGCTCCATTTGAACGTCGAAATAAATTATTCAATAATAATTATTTAGGTATGAAATTTTTTTATATATGTATATAATTAAAACTAAAGAATCTAGACTTTTGCTCTTTAAAATTTTTCGACACTCATGATTTAATAGAATGGCATATTTTACTTATAAAATAATTTATCAGAGAAAAAAAAAGTCAAAAAACAGAATATGGCATCTATTTTGGATTTTGATCGCACTCTTAATCAATCAACTTCTTGAGTAATTCAAAAGGATGTTTATATGAATGGGATATTCAATGCATCTAAAACAGGGCTAATAATTCTACCATTCAATATGGTAGTGAAAATTCAGACATAGACTCGATCCAATAGTATAACAAAACTTTAAAATTAATGGATAGAATGAATTACGTGACTTATCAAACTATCTTACTTCTCAATGAAGGGTTGTTTAATTTGTTGGATTTATTTGTAGATGCAATACAGCTAAGATACATACTATTGAAATTGCAGTAATTATAACTATATACATCTTGCTCGATTGGATGTCTTAAAAAATATTATAGCTGCCCTGTAAATAATATATTTAGTTGCATGTATTTGAGAATTATATATATATATATATATATATATATATATATATATATATATATATATATATATATATATATATATATATATATATATATATATATATATATATATATATATATAATTTATTATTTTTATGTTATGTAGTGTAAAACTATCCTTACAATTTCTATAATTGGAGCGCAACCAATTTTGAGTATAGTCGCAATTTGTAATTGAGACTTCTTGTACAGTATCAACTAAAGTAATTAAATTTAAAGGGCGATTGCTTATATATCCTTAAGATATATATCTCGACTTTTTATTTACTCCGCTCTTAGAAGGCTAATATTAAAATTACCCTTTCAATATTTCAAGTTATTTCAAATATACTTCTAGAGTTAAGTTCTTTTTGTGAACTATTAGAAACAATTATTATCTCTCATGAAATTACTATTTTGCTTTTTCAAATATTCGTTCGATTGTCATCAATTTTTTTTTATTTGTTCTTAGGTTTGGAGTTAAAAAAAATATTTTTAACTTTTGTACTTTGAATTAGAGTAAGGTTAGAAAATATTTTTCTTCTAATATTTCTCAATTATTTAAAAATAACTTCGGTGTTATTACTCGTTAAATCATCTCGGTTTAAACTAGAGTTAAATTTCTATCCGAATTAAAAAAAAAAAAGTCAAACTCTTTTATCAGTAAATAAGAAAAGTTAATAACGTTAGAATAGTATATATAAAAAGACAAAAAAATAAAAATATTTTTTTATTCCCAACTTAAGAACAAACAAAAAAAATTAATGAGGGTTGAAGAGAATATTCGAAAAGGGCAAAAATAGTAATTTTATAGGAATCTAACAATTCTAAAAATAAAAAAAATAAGAGTAAGATATTTCAAAGATTTTGAAGGGTATATTAGATATTTTTCTAAATTCAAATATCTGTTGCAAAAAAAAAAGAAGCATATTTTGATAATACATCTTTTAAAAACATCTAATTTTATATTTTAAAAGTAATTTTATTATATAAGACAGAGAGAATTAAATCCCTTTAAGATTTTTGGCCTTCTAAAACACAAAAAAGATAAATTATAATTTTGGTCCTAAAACTACAAGATTGTGTAACATTTTGATCCTCATATATTAAATTATTGTATTTTTTTGGTTCAAATTGTTTTAAAATTATTCCAACAAATTAATTGATTGGCTAAATATTGACATATAATTAATAAGAAAGTGATATGAAAGTATTGTCGCATCACAGATCACAAATACTTTTATATCACTTATACATTAATAATTTATTAATATTTAACCAATAAAATTAAGAACTCTTATCTTTATTAATGGCAAAAGTCATTAGTCTTTCTAAAGTTTTTGGCCGTTGAATTAAGAGATGTACGGTTAGGATGATGTGGACCTCCTAGGGTTAAGTGGGTGGTTGATTGAATAGTATGATCTAACGGATGAAAATCATTAAAATGGTGGATCTAACGATGAAAAACTTGGTAGCACTGAGTGCTTCGTGCTATTGATAGCATAGCAGCTGGACTCCAAAATTAAAATCTATAATATAATAATAATAATAATAATAATAATAATAATAATAATAATAAAAAAATTATAAATAATAAATAAAATTTAAAATTATGAGTAATAAATTGTCGCCGCTTTTATCATGTAAAGACCAAAAGGGCCTAAATAGGAAGACAAAGCTGGATAACACGTGGATGATACCTATTGGTCCGGACGTGAGGTCCCAGTGAACCGCCCCTTTACGTACGCTGTCCAGCTGAGTAATCTGGGCCGCTGATCTGGAATCCAATTCGCAGGCCATGGATTGGCGAGATTCTTAGCTGGACCGTGTCCACCACATCACCCAAGCGCCCAATCGCAATTTCCAATTCTAATCTAGACCCCTATCTAGAAGCCTAGTAGGTAAAATATGCACAGAGACGCCCCAGTGATTGATAATTTTGAAATTGCTCCTCATCTTTGTTCTTTTTTTTTTTATGGAAACCTCCTTAATTTTTTCTTTTTAGAACTACATAATTTTAGTTAAGCTGAATTGTACTTTTGGTCCTTAAGGTATGAGACACGATATTTTAGTCCTCAAACTGTATAATTTATTATAATTTTTTGTCCGAACTTTATAAATTATTGTAATTAAGTTTTACGATATAATTTAGATGGCCGAATAATATAGTGTTGCATATATCGTAGTGACATGGCATCACAACAATACTATTATATTACTATCACATTAACAACACGTCACTATTTTGTCATTTAAATTATGTCGTAAAATATGATTGCAAAAGTAGAAAACGTTCAAGCCAACAATCAAGAAATTAAAGTCTGAAAACTAAAATTTCACATAGCTTATAGTTTGAAGCTTTGACCGGAATAAAATATCCTGGCCAAATTTAATTGCGTTTGGCGGAATAGCGAGGATAACGCCCCAACCTAAGAGGTCCTATTCTTCTCTTCTAAGGATTCTTACTCATTTTTTTTGTCATTTTCTGTGGGATATCTCCTATGCAGATGAACAGCACATAACAGGTTTAATGGAGAATGCTAACAAAGAGCATAATAAAAAATAAAAACAAAAACTCCAATATATTTTATGACCTATTTGGTATTGAAGTTCATTTAACGCTAATAGATAACATTAAGTTGGGACCAAAATACATATAAGAATATAGTTTGGCATTTTTTTTGTGGGACTGCAGAGATATTGCGTATAGAAATAAACAAAATATTTTTACATCACACTTTCCACCGCACGTACTACCTTCCTGTAATCTCAAATAAAGTATAAATAATACAGTTTAAATTATAGGGTGCTAAAGTAAACAAATGGTGAACCACATAGAGGTATTTGAAATTTTTTTTCAAAAAATAAATAGTGTGGAGAGTGTAACATATGATGCAGAATATAGATCGTATCTAGTGCAGTAGATTAAGAACTTAATGATCGGTATAAAAAGTCTTCGAGGTCCGGCTGTTTCACATTTTCATTTGAGTTTATTTCTTAAAATTGAACAAAGCATATAGCATGTTATCTATTCTCTTTAAAAATATATATAAGATGCGGAATTTCATAAAAAAATAAGGCTTTTTTGCATAAAAAATCCACTTATTTTGGAGTTTTGCAAAACCGGATCACCTTTTTCTTTTTTGCAGATTCGGTCCACTTTTTTAGCAAACTGACCAAAATACCCTTATGTCTTTTTCTCTTTTCTCTTTTTTTTTTTCTCTCGTTCTTTTTTTCCTTTTTCTTCCCAGAGAGCGGCGATGGAGGGGACGGAATGCGGATCGTGCGGGAGATCAGCCTGTTCGTGCACTACTGCCTGCTGGCCATGCCCGGGGTGCGCCCCGCGGAGCTCCGGCGCGTGATCAGCCACCCCATGTCACGCCCCGGGTTGCTCGGGCAACCGGGCACGCCGACAATCCGCCGTACACAAGAAAATTTTTTTCTTGTATACGAAGCGTAGCTGTACCTGTATAGAAATACAACGCTACAAGCAGTAGAATAGAGCTGAAACATACTATAAATACAAACAGGTAGTACAAAAGAGCTATACACATACAAGTTCATAAAGACCACTACTCGCTCCAGCGAGTTCACGACTGTATGTACAAAAGAGTAACCCAAAAGTCACTACCTGCAGTAGAGGAAGACGGCTAACACGACACCAGTCGGGAAGGGCTCTAGCTCGCGACGCCACTTACCACGGTCCCCTCGAAGCGGCGGCGACGCGAAGGCCCTGCAACAAGGGTGGAAGAAACGGGGCGTGAGAACTACTGTAAAAACAGGTAGTCCTCAGTGGGTGCCGCCCTTATCAACAGCGGGCCACCCACTAAGTCTACAGGGTAAGTAAGAGTAGGAAAAAGGAAAGCGGAAACATTCTACGGCTATAAGTCACTACTCGAACATTCAAGACTAACCACCCGTAGTACCAACCACACACGACCCAATTTCACCGGGGAGTGAAACACCCGTCCCGCCCGTCGAAGCAACACTACAACTACCCCCGGGTAGCTAGCGAGAGAGCAACCCACACGAGGCGCAGCGACACCAACGCAAAAGCACAAAGCCAGACTCCGGAGCGGCACTCGTGGGCGCGAACCAACCGAGTATGCAAGCGTATCTCTGTCGAGCTCAATCTGGCTCTCACAGGCATAGTCAAGTAACTGTGTCTAACCACTAACACACCACGTGCCCCTGGCACACACCGTAACCGATGTAGCAAAGCGGGTCCACCGTCGCCCCGACGGTCCCGACGACTCTGAGAACTAAGCTCGGCATCCACAACGCAAGCGTCAAACAAACTACACTACTCTGAGTATCCGTCGCACTCCCCCGGCGACGATACGACACACACGGCTCCTAGAGCTAAATCTGGTAGTGTAATATATGACGATTGATTGTAGTTTTCTCCTAAGTCAAGTCCAAGTCCAAACATGTATAAAAATACTACTTGTGAACATGCTCCAAAATTCAGATTTAATACTAGTTGATATTCATGAATTCGAGCTAAGGTCTAAACATTAAAACAGAATTATACATGCCGACTACTTAAACTTAGGAATGACCGATGGATGCCCACCTCTGTGGCGAATCCCTGGCGACAAGGAGTGCCCTGGGTCCCTCGATCACCTCCGCTGATCCGTCACCGTCCAAAAGACAACCTGCTGCGAAGAGATAAATCAGAAACTCGATTTCTTCAAAATCTGTCCGGAAAACTACGGCTGAGAAAAGCTTAAAGTTAACTAAGCTAACCTTGTTCAAATTCAGCGAGCAAGGGCTCGAAATCTTCGCCTCGCAGTCAGGAATCCAACGGCTCCAGTTTCGGCTGGATTCCGCCTCTCCTACGCGAGTTCTAGGCGAAGCACCGCGTCGATCTTTGGAAAACGACAAATCAGATTGTCAGATTCTGCTCGCGGGACAGCGGCTCAGTAAAACGGCACTTCGACTGGGCTAACCTGCTCCAAATCCAGCGAGTAAGGTATCGCTGGAATCGTCTCGAAGTCGCGGATCCAATGCCCCAGATTTCGTCGCGATCCGAGTTCCCTACACGGAGAAAAAGGCCAAACACGCGGAGTGTCGGCTGAGTCGGCACGGCTCGAGGAGGAAAACAGCAAGGGAGAAAAGCGGGATTTCGACTGAGCTAACCTTCACCAAAAATTCCAAATAAATGCTCGTTGGATTCCTCTCGTCGACACGGTTCCAACGAGTCTAGGCACCGCGAAATCCGTCGGTTCTACGTCGCGTACGACCCGAAATACGGCGAGTCGACGCCGATTTCCTGCACAGTTCGGACTTAGCTCGAGAATCGTCGAAGTAGAAGCAATAGAAGCACACTAGCTGAACCACTCACCTTTGTAATCCTCCTGGTTCAGCACCACGCCGAGGAGAAGGGGGATAGCACCACGCTCGGCTCCCTCACAGCAACCCGACGTCGAAACGCTTGGCGGCCGCGGCGCGTCGTCGGCAGTAGCAACCACCCAAGCGCCTCCTCCTTCAACCAAGCTATCCTAGAGAGAGAGAGGGAAGAAGAAGAAGTAGAGGAGTGAAGTTGCTGCCAAAGAGGCTCCCCACTCTCTCTCCATACGTGTAGGCATGCATAGGGGGTATGGTGATAAAAACAAAGTGGAGTTGACCATTACGCCCCAACTCACCTACCACTCTGTCGTACAAACGGCCCCCTTGTCGGTATAAACAGCAACCCGAGAGCAACGATTCGGCGGCACCATACCGGTATATCTCTGGTGGCTATACCGGTATAGCCATCGTTCTTGTACCGGTACAAACCAAGATTTGTACCTGTATAGCTCATCGAAAATCCACTATTTCGCAGATTTTCAGGATTCAAGCTGCTATCGCGTTCCCACAAGCCCCGTTTGGCGTCCCATTGGCGCCAACGCGCCCCGGACTTGTCCCGACGCTCGCCTAAGCCGTCGACAAGTTCCAGCAGAAGATCCAGGTCACTACACCATGGCCCTCGCCCACTGCGGCCGCGCCCTCGCCCTCCTCGGCCTCCGCCGCGAGCACGTCGAGGACACCGCCGGCGCCGTCGAGATGCTTCGCTCCCGCCGCCTCCTCGACACCGCCGCCATCGCCGGCCCCCGCCGCCGCCTCTCTACGGCCTCGACGTCTCGCCCCGCGGCCTCCGGGACGAGTGGAGGCGCGAGCCTAAACTCGGCGCGCGCCGCTCCCACTCGCCGCACTCCTCACCACCCCCTCCGCCTCCGCCTCATCCGCCGCGCCGCCGGCCGAGCACCGGCCCGCTCCGCCGGAACTCTGCGCGCCGCCGGCTCGCCGCTGCCGCCGCCCGCCGCGCCCCGTCGCCGCGGCGCCACCGCGCCTCGGAGGCGGTGAGGACGCGGCTCCGCGGCTCTTGCGTAGGGAGCACGAAGATGAGGCGCTCCTCGCCCGGCTCGAACATGGCACGGAGCGCCTCCGCGGCACACGGCGTCGCGGAGGAGCGTCTCGGCGGGCGCGCGGCGACGGGAACGCGCGCGGCGAGGAGCGCGCCGCGCTCGTCCGAGCACGAAGGCCCCGCCGCCCGGCGCCGGTGGGGTCCGCCGACGGCCCACCTCCACCACGCGCCACCGGGAACACCCGAGGCGTTCGAAGCGGTCGAGCTCCCTCGGGAGAGAAAAAAATCGGGAAGAAGAAGAAGAATAAGAGAAGAAGAAGAAGAAGAAGAAGAAGAAATAGTGTAACGGTGTAAAAAAAAAAATAAAAGAAATAGTGTAATGGTGTAAAAAAAGAAAGAAAAAAAAAGAGGAAGAGAAGAAAAATTGCATAATTTTATCTAATTTTGCACTATTTTATTCAATTTTGCACTATTTCGCTCAAAATTGTATAATTTTTCTTTTCTTTCTCTTCTTTTTCTTTTTATTTTTTACACCATTACACTATTTCTTTTATTGTTTTTTAAACCGTTACACTATTTCTTTATTTTCCTATTTTCTTCTTCTTCTTCTTTTTCTTTTCGATTTTTTTCCTCTTCTTCTTCTTCTTCTTCTTCTTCTTCTTCTTCTTCTTCTTCTTCTCGATTTTTTTCCTCTTTTTCTTTTCTTCTTCTTCTTCTTCTTCTCAACTCTCTCAACCGAGGGAGCTCGCTCGCTTCGCGTCGGTCGTCGCCGCCAAGACCGCCGCCGCCCGCCTCCTCACGCGACCTCGTATGCTCGGCTCGGCCCGGCTCCGCCGTCACATCGCTTGAGAACACGGCCGACAGCCGACCTCCGCGACGCCGCCGCCGGCCGCTCCCGCCGTCCACCACCGCTCCGCCGGCACATGAGCAACGTCCGCACGTGGTGCGGCGCCGCCTCACCGACGAGACCACTGCCTCGACGGCGTGCCGCGCGGCGGCAAGTGCCAAGCTCGACCCGTCGCGCGCCGCCGCCGTCGCCTCGTTTCCGTCGCTCTGGGAAGAAAAAGGAAAAAGAACGACGAGAAAAAAGAGGAAAGAGAAAAGGTATAAGGGTATTTTGGTCATTTGAAAAAGTGGGCCGAAAAAACAAAAAAACAAAAAGGAATTTATTATGCAAAAAAGCCAAAAAATAAAGCAGAAAACTTTGAAAATACTTAGCCAAATGCACTTAGCCATTGGAATTTTAAAACATTTAAAATTAATTAGCTAGACAATATTTTTTTCATATTTAAAATTATAAAATAGTTAAGTGCAACAAAGTGAAAATACACATGGTGGCAAATGAAGGTTTAATTTACCCTACGTTTTAATAGTTTAATTTAAAATTTAGATGATGAATTAAATATTTGGGCAAAAATTAAAAGTGTTTGTAGCCTTATCTTTCAAAAATTATGATTTATATTAATATTAATATTTTCATTTTTTGGGTGTTACAGATCACACTAGGACTGTGCTTAGGGATGCAAACGGGGCGGATGCGGCGAGCCCCGCCCGCCTCCCGCCCCGATTAGCAAAAACCCGCCCGCCTCCCCGCTTCGAATTCGTGACGGGTTAAAAAATACATCCCATAACCCGTCCCGCGTCGTAACCCGCCTCCCATGGCGCCAACTAATATTTTTTATAAAATTATAATATTATTAATATTTTGTAAAATATAAAATAATATTTTTAATAATATTATATATATATATATATAATTTAACAATATTAATTATAAAAATAAAAAACATCAATCACAATTCAAAATAAAATTAAAAATTTTCAAATATATTAGAAATGAGAGTACTAACTTATTTGTATTTTAAACTTTTTTATAAACATATTATTTTTTAAGAATATATTTTTAAAATAAAAATAATTTCGGGGCTGATTCGGGGCGGATTCGGGGCGGGTCAAAATTTCTCCCGTTTCCTGCCCCGAATCCGTCTCGGATCGTAAAATGCCGTTTTCCGAGTCCGTTTATTTAGTTCTTGCTCCGTCGGGGTGGATCGGGCGGGAGCTCCACCAACCCGGATCCGTTTGCATCCCTAACTGTGCTTCAAAATGTGAAATAGTATGAAAATTATTTTATGGTGGACCAGATTATATATAGGATGGTAAAATTGTATAGAAATTATTTCAACTATCACTAATTTTTATCTGGCAATTAAATTTTTTTTAAAAATTTATTTTGCTACCTAATCAGTTGATGAATTTTTTTTTATTTTAAAATTTAAATGTGTATTTTACTATTACAGACTTAGTATATTCTATAGAATTTATATAACTAAGATAAAAATAAACAATTAGGTTATATTTTGTACCGGAAAGCGATCACAAAACTTATATTCAAAAAATTGAAAAGTTTAGATATTAGAATAAAAAAGATAAATTCATACATAGCTTATCTGAACTATAGACCATTTAGATTTGGCCAGTTAATCTGTCAAAATTTGAATATGTCTTTTATCTTTATAGTTTCAGTTAGTATATTCCATGCATTTATCACAACGATAAATTCGTTAAAATAAATAATTAGTTTAAATTTTAAAGTCAAAATATCGTTGACTGATTCAAATCAAATAAACCAAAAGGTTGGATAGTCAAGATTCAAATAATCAAAAGTTCAAATAAATTTTATATATTTTTACCTTTATAATTAAAAAAAAGATTAATTAAACCAAAACAGTATATAATGTAAGTAAATTCTCTACATTTTCATTTTTGGGGCAATTACTTATACATCCACGGTAAGTTTCAAACTATTTTATTTATTCCGTTTAGAAAACTAACATAAAAAATGCTATTTTAACATTACAAGTTCTTCAAATACATTCTATTCCCAATGTTGCGCATAATGAATTTCTCTATAAAATTATTATTTTATCTTTTCAAATATTCTCTTCTACGATCACATTTTTTTTTATTTATTTTTAAGTTAAGAACAAAATAAGTATTTTGACTTATACTTATTGTTACCGTCACTAGCTTTTACTATTTGTCCTTAAATAGGGAGAAAGGTATCTTGAATTTTTGTAATTCGATAGAAATTTAACTTGGGTTTAACTCAAAGATAACTTAACGGGGTGTAGAGCTACTATGCTATCGGAAGTATAGAGAATTTGATATTACCGACTTTTTGATTATTGAATCAAGAATTGTACGGTTTGGATGATTGCGGTCGCTCCTAAGATTGCGTAGCACTTTTAGAATTGAGTGGCCCTCACAGAATATAATAATAATAATAATATTAATCGCAATGTTAGAAATTATCAAAAGAGTTGATATAAAGGCCAAAACGTCAGAAGCATCAGATTTTTTGTGCTTTCGATAGTCTGATAGCTTATTTTTTTGAATAACCGAGATATATACTAGGAATATATTTGAACCAAAAATGAAAAAGGGTATATTATATAGTTTAGAATATTGTGGAGGAGGGGTACGTAGGTCAGTTATCCGTTCATCTTTACAGCGGTGGCCCTTTGGGCCGGAATCAGAACGGAGCCGAACCGGTCGAGTTTGGGCGGTCCGGTCCGTAGGCGGTCGGGTGCAGTAACTCCACCTCGAGCCGTACCCGGACCGTGGGGAGACATGTCATCATGACGGATCGGACGGCCGAGGATCGCCGATCGGGGATTCTCGGAGTACAATTATTTCGCGGGCACGATACACGAATCACTGCGCATTCACAACCCCGGTGGTCCCCACCTACGCCTCATCTCCCACCGTAGGGTGGCCCGGGACCGTCGCCATCGCCGAATCTCGCCCGTCCGTTACGTACTCCCCGCCCCTGCGCACGTGATGTCACGTGGCCCCCGACAGCGACGTCTCCTTGCTCCCGCGGTCCCCCAATGCATCCGTAACTCCTCACACATTTTTCTTCTTTTCCTTTATTAAAATATCATCCTATAATTTATTTTTTTATTTTACTTTAATGAAAATGCAAAATAGATCCGGATTAGTGAAGATCTCGTCCCAATCCTTCACTTTTCTCGTATCCATCTCGATCCGTCAAAAATTTACTCTCGTCGGATGTTGAAAGAAAAAAATAAAATAAAATCTAACTCTATGAGCTTCGTTTTTTCAAGAAAATAGGGCGGGACGGGGAGTTGCAGGATCCCTCTTACAGCGGGATTTATTTTTTTATATATCGTTTGCAACTATATATAACCAAACAGTCATCCGATATTATTGTATGAAAAAAATATTAGAGTAAATTGCAAACGGTTTATGATTTTTTTTTGCTATAAAGGTGTTGTACTTATTTGGTAAAACACCTTGAAAAAAAAAAAACCCAGAAAAGTTTTTAGAAAATTTACATTTTTTAGAAAATTTACAAATTATAAAGAATGGGTGATGCGTTCAGATAATATCTTATATTTAGGAAAGAAGCTAAAATTCTATAAAAAATCTTATACTAATTGGTGAAAAAATTCTAGAAAATTTTTTAGGGAGAAATAGGTACAGTAAATATTTATTATTATTTTAAAATTCGTTCATTGTGTGTAGTATAAAGTTAAAGCTATCCAAAATATCCAATATACCTTATCCGATTCGGATTCTATCCGAATCCGAACCCGATAAAAAATGAATAGTATACGAGTAAAAAAAATTACCCATTAAATTTTCGAATATGAGTCTTGATATTTTTAAATCCATATCTGATTTGGACCCCGAACCCAACTTTTAAATGAGTAGGATTTGTAATAGTTTTCAAATCCGGATCCGGATCCGGATAAATAAAAAAAAATTTGAACTTTTAAGGTTGAGGGATCAATTTTAATAGATCTTATAGATGATGGGTCTTTAAATATTTTCATCTTGATGGAACACTAAAATCCTAACCGCTCTTTTACTTATTTATTTTCTCTAATTTTTTTATTTTTTATTTTTTTTATTTTTTGTTTCATTTCTCCCTAATAATTTTTTATGAAACAATATTTCCATCGTCGTTATCATCAACGATATTAATCATTTTTCAGATGTGGCACAAGTGAGTATTTCTCAGATTTCTTCTTCAATCATAATCGACAATTTAGCTTTTTTTTTTTTAATGAATATTCTATTTAGTAAATTTTCCATTTCTTTTTTTTTCTTTTTTAGGATGTTAGTATATAATATTAGTAATTATTACAATTTATATTCTTTTTATAGGGAGAGATTTATAGTTTGTCCACACACTATTTAATAAAATCTATAAAAAAATATATGTATACGACATCCGTACCCGATTTAGATTCGATCCGTATCCGGTCTTGAACGGGCAGTATATGGATAGTCACTATCCATGCTCGCTCAAATAGACCCGATAGATATATTAGTAACTTAAGTATCCAGACTCACACCCGACCCAAAGTTATATGGGTATGGTATAAATTTTTTTTTTCTAACTATTTTTTTTTAGAGTACGAATATAGTATATCAACTATCTAGATCCCATGCAGCGAATGGACACCTTTATATAAAGTCAATTAAACAGTAGCTTCGTGAGAGAATTTTTTCATGTCATTTTTCTTATATTATATATACCTCAAATTCTAAATTTCGTTAAATATGAGACAAATATTCTCACCACTACCGTTCAACGCGTGTTAGACCTTACTAGCTCTAGCATGTGACACTTGATTAAGTGATTATTATTACTATTATTATTATTATTATTATTATTATTATTATTATTATTATTATTATTATTGTTGTTCTTTTGTGATTGGAAACTCGCCGTGGCGCGAGAGGGCACCTAAAAGGTGGAGCATTATTGCGTCTAATTAATTAGCTTTAATCCCGTGCTTAATCCCCATCATAATCCCATGATTAAAGGCCTGTGTCCTCCTCCAACACCGATAGCGACCCCCCGTTTCTTTTCTCTCGCTTTAATAAAATATTAAATAAATATTAAATGAGGGTGGAAAAAGGTCGTAATAATGATGTCATCCGGCTCGGTGCTGACGTGTCGGCCGTTACGCAGAAGCGCGGTCCCGTCACACGAGATTCGTGCGGCGCGGAGCGGGTGGGGGTAATAATGTGAGGCTGTTCCGTGGGCCCCACACCCGCGGTATGTTTACCGCCGAGAGGAGGGCGCGACGGAGACCCCGCCACGTGGCCGCTCGCGACGGCGTAGGGGTTACACGTTTCGAAGCTGGTGTGTCGGCCTAGGTGCTGACGTGGCCGGGCGAATTTGCCGGATTGGAATCTCCGTTTGGCGTCCGGTAAATTATAGTTTAAATCCGATTTGGCGTCCGGGAAGGGTGACGTGGACTGCTCGGGACGCCCGGGTGGGGGTGTTGTGGATTTTTAACCCGGGTTAAAGAAAAACAAAAAAAAAAAAAAAAAAAAAAGGGGAAAAGGAGAGGGAATTGAACCGGGGTTGGGTTCCGGTCTGCGGGTGAGGGGCCAGGGAGTGGGCCCCACCCCGGCCCGGGCTTGGTTGTCCATTGGGGTGGGGGCAGTCGCGGGGCCCACTTCCTCGGGCAGTTGTTGTCGGCTGCGCCGGGGACACGTGTGGGCCCCGGGGAGGTCCCCTTACCCCCCAGCGCCCCCACCCCCACCCCCGTACCGGAACCAAAACGTTACACAGCCAATGGGCTCGTCCCACGTAACCCGTTTTCCACCGCTCGATCGTCCGTCGTACATTTGTCACGGACGGTCGAGATTAAGGACCTGATATATCCTACGTGGCGCGATCTAATTAATCGCAATATATTTCTTTGAAATTTAATTATTCCTTTATTATTATATTTATTATTAACATAACATGATTTATAGTTGAGTGGCGTGATTGCTAACAGAAAATTATTTTTTTGGTGACGTGGCACCGGCGGTGCTCGCCGCACGTGTCGCGGGTGGGGCCCACGTGCCCGGCGCGACCTCGTACGCGGATTTACCGCACGTGCCGGAGCCCGCGGAGTCACGAGACTCGGGCCGCGCCATCCCATCAACGCCGCCGAGGGGGCACGAACGCAAGGAGAAGCTCACTCCCACGAACACCAAACACGCACCACGTCCTACCTCGTCCAATCATATCTCACCAAACCGCCCACGTGGCGGTAATCCATGCGGTTTGCTGTTGATTGGTCGCAGCTAATCCCGGCCGAATCAAAACGACATGGCGTTACATTCGACGGGAACACAACGAAACGTCGCAAAAACTATAATACATATATAATATAAATATAAATATAAAATACAAATATTTCCCTTCATATAAAATAAGATAAAGAGAATGTTAGTAGAAGCGAAACGTTGCGGGTTGGTAATTTTATTTATTTATTTATTTATAATCATACAAATGGACCAATAGAAGAAGATGCCCAAGTGACTTGACTAAAGTGAGAGTGAAAATGCACAGAGACAACGATGGTCGCAGAAAGAAGCGAAAAGTTGGATGGTTGATAGCGCAAGTTGAATTAGTTGATTACATTTTAATAAGTTTATTTCTAAATGAAATAAACGAAGCGGATAGCATGCTACCTATCTCTCAAAAAAAAAAAAGAAGAAAAAAAAGAAAATGCACAGAGACCAACCTCAACTATAGAACTTTTTGAAATTGCTCCCCAAATTTTTTTTTTTTTTCAATTAATAAGCCAATAGCTTTTAAACTTTTATTGAGATCATTTCAGTTAATTTAGTTAACATTTTAGTAAACTTTAATAGTTTTATTAATTCTCACCTGTTGACTATTTTAAATGGTTCACACAAAGTTAAGTATATCAAATATAACTCGAAAGATATGTGAAAGTAAAATAAATTTGTGCCGTATTTATTTATTTTTGTTAAAATAAATTATAAAGAGAGCCCTCAAATTGTATATAGGTGAACTGAAGTAGTTTCTCAACTTTATTATTATTAATTTTTTTGGTTGAGATTATCTTTTTTAACTTTTTAAATTTTTTTTTTATATTTATTAACTTTAGTTAAATTTTTTAAAAAATAATGATAATTTTATAAAATTTAATTGATTTTGGATAAATGATATTAAAATAATTAACGGCTAAGAACAAAAAAAAAATCTATTAGATTTAAAGAAAATATTTAACCAAATTAATTAATTAATTAATTAAAATAATAATCTACAGCTGACACTGTTTCTCCACAGTGAGGACACGTGGGCATCTCATATTGGCCCAGTTGTTGGCTTACATGCAACCCACAGCGTAGACAATTGGAACCCCACGTAGCGAGAGGGGGGTGTGGGCTTAACGGGTAACCAACCACCCATCACGAGCCACGACCTCGCGCGGAGCTTCGGGATATGCTCCGAGGTACGGTCGCGTCACCGAGCCGTGCGATCACCGCATCGAAATCGGACGGCCCATATTCATCATCGGACGGTGGGCCCCACACTCCCCTCTCGTTGCGCGACACGTGTCTAACCTGCGCGACGATAAAAAGTAACCATAGTTAGGCCCCTCGACCGCATACCGCATATATAAATATAAATATAAATATAAATATAAAAAATTAATATATAAAATATAAATAAAAATTATATAATATATAAAAATATAAAAAATTATATATCATATCTCACGTTTATATAATTTATAATATATATATATATAATAATAATAATAATAATAATAAGGGAATAGAAATTAATAATAAATAATAAATAAATAAATAAACAATTCCCGTGAATAGGGGTTGCCTATTGATAGCGAGACAAAGCCCCATTCCCCCTCGGTGAGAACGCCAATGTTGAAGGGGTGGGGGTGGATCCGGTCCGGTTCGAAGGTGTCGTCCGGTTCAACCGGGCCGGTTGGAATTCGTGGAGTTTATTATTGCCTTACTCGGTCCACCACGTGGACCGTCGACCGCTGCAGATTTACCGAAGCGATGCGGTGGACGGTGGATTATTCGGTCGTCTACGGATGACGTGGTGAGCCTGGTGCAGGGAGCATGCTTCCGTGGAAATTTGACCGGGTTTGAGATGATTGCATGGGGATTTTGACCCCCCGGTTAAGTTAAAGTTCACACACACACACACACACACACTCTCTCTCTCTCTCTCTCTCTCTCTCTCTCTCTCTTACTTTCTTTTGTTTTTGGTCGACGACTGTCCCAAAGCTTCTGTGGCAACTGGGCGTCGTCTTCTTTCTCTGACTCTGCGCTCTTCATCTGACGCCCTAAGAAAAATAGCTGGGGAGGAGAGAGAAGGAGAGGGAATTGGGGGGATAAATCGAGCGGAGGAGAGGTGGATTTGGGAGGAGATTAGGGTTTTTGTGTTGCGGGGGAAGGAGAGTAGTTCCCTGTTGCTTTATTTAGGGTTTTTGGATCTACGGAATTAGGGTTTTAGTGGGGTGGGGGGTGGGTTTTAGTGAGCAAGGGTTTGGATTGGGAGTGTGGATGAGAGATCTGGATCTTGGGAGGAGGGGGAGGAGGTGGGGGTCGTGATGGCGTCGTCGGAGGTGTCGGTGAAGGGGAGCAATGGACGCAGCGAGCCCAGCTTCTCCTCGTCCAGTTGCAGCGAGCCCGTCGATGGCCGCGTCGGCGGCGGAGAGGCCGGCGGGGACGCTGGCCATGTCAAAGCGGGCGCTCCGGGGGCCGGGAACGGTAAGGCCCCTTCGATCGCCGGAGCTTCGCCGGAGTAGTTCCGGGGCTCTATCCAGGGTTACTGTTTGGGCTGATTAGGGCTTTGTTTCTTCTTCTCCGTCGCAGTCTCGGAGGACGCGCTCTACAACGAGCTCTGGCACGCTTGCGCGGGGCCGCTGGTGACGGTGCCGCGAGTGCAGGACCTGGTGTTCTACTTCCCTCAGGGCCATATAGAGCAGGTGAATGAATCCCTTCTCCGTATCCGTACTATGAGGAGCTCCCTCTTCTTCGTGATCTCCTTCTCCTCCTACCGATATCTTTTGTTCCCAATTTTGGGCGCTTTTTTAGCCTTAATTTTGTGGTGAATTATCAGGTGGAGGCTTCGACGAATCAGGTGGCGGATCAGCAGATGCCCTTCTACAATCTCCCCTGGAAGATCCTCTGTCGGGTGATGAACGTCGAATTGAAGGTATAATCGCGAGATCAAACCCCTTCTCCCGATTCCACTCTTTCCGATCTTGAGGCTCTTATGGGAGGTTATTATTGTTCTCTTTCGATAGGCCGAGATGGATACAGACGAGGTGTACGCCCAGGTGACTCTAATCCCCGAATCGAAGGTACTTTTGCTGCGATCATCCCTTATTTTCTTCGATACTTGCTTCAATTCTCGTGCGGATTTGGGTAAATTTTTGTTGAATTTATGCTATGCTATGTGGTTTGTTAGAATTTATCTAGTCTAATTCTCGCACCCCATCTGTTTGTTGTTTTAGCTAGACGAGTTCTCCGTGGAGAAGGATGCGGTGCCGCCTCCGCCGCCGCCGCGGCCGCACGTGCACTCATTCTGCAAGACGCTGACCGCATCGGATACGAGCACGCACGGTGGGTTCTCCGTGCTGCGACGCCATGCTGACGAGTGCCTTCCTCCTCTGGTCAGTAGTCCCACACACACGATGCCCGTCTCTGTGCTTCAGGGATATTATGTTGGTTGTTGGTGTTCATCTGATGATTTGGTTTTGGTTAATCCATTTACTGTGTAAACGAGTTGCTTGTGCGTTGTGCTTGGTTAGGATATGACTCGCCAGCCACCCTCCCAGGAGTTGGTGGCTAAGGATTTGCATACCATCGAATGGCGCTTCCGCCACATTTTTCGGGGTAATTCTTTCGCTATATTTCACTCTAACGATGTGCGTCTCCTCCGCTTTTGTCTATGCTGTTCTGTTATTTCCTAACATATATTTCTGTAATAGTTGTGCCCATATCTTACAGTGAAGTCTTTTGGACTTCTTTTGCTTGATTTTATTGTCCTGGTATGGAGTGCTAACAGAAGAGGGTAAGTGGAATGTGGTAGTGAAAATAAATGTTGGTTCTACTAGTACTTATAATAAGAGCCTGAGAGTAGAGTAGTGTCAAATTTACTCCAGTCTGCAGTGATATGTCTTAGAACTTCTGTGTTTGCTGTTTGTTGGTTCACAAGTGATAAGTGATCTTTGGTAGTAAATGTAGAGTTAAGGATATCATGTTTTCTACATGTTTTGTGTTTCCTTTTTTTTCGGATACAAAGTTATGTTTTGTTCAATGTTTTGATGCTGCTGGCCTGTATAAGGTGATTATATGTTCGAGGAGGCATTTGTTATTCTGTCTTAAATGTAAATATATATTTTGTTTCTCAAAAATAATTCGACATTCGGAATGAAATGATTTTGTTCTTACAGAATATGCTTGTTTTCTCCTTTGGTTTCAAAATTCTTAGGCCAACCGCGGAGGCACCTGCTTCAGAGTGGCTGGAGTGTTTTCGTTAGTTCCAAACGGCTCGTTGCTGGGGATGCTTTTATATTTCTGAGGTCTACTACTCTTATCACATGAAGTAAGCCATGCCGTTATCGTCCCAATATACTTAACCTTCCATTCGTGTTCTTTGCAGAGGAGAGAATGGCGAACTAAGAGTTGGGGTCCGGCGCGCCATGAGACAACAGACAAATGTTCCTTCTTCCGTCATATCAAGCCACAGTATGCACCTTGGTGTTCTTGCGACAGCATGGCATGCTGTAAACACAGGGACCATGTTCACTGTCTACTATAAACCTAGGTTTCCTTCTGCTTCCTTGTGGCTTTTTTATTTTATATCTGTAGCATGTTTAGTTCACTGTTGGAGCTATTATTTGAAGGAGTGTAAAGGCTTTTTTTAGTGCTTGTTTGACCTTGCTGTAGGGTGCAGTGCACCTTTGATGAAGTGCTCTTTGAGTAGCTGCATTAGGAGAAGTACTGTATTGAAATATTCCCAATAGCTGTTGCAAGAAAAAATTAAAAAATGCTCCCAGTAACTTTTCTCTCTTGATAGTAGAAGAGGCACCAAATTGGAGCTTCTTATCGGGCTGGGTATGTTATTTCAAGTTCTTACGACAGAAGATGTTCTGGACTTCCTCCACTTGCCAAATGCTGCTCTACTGGGGGATTTTAGCTGAAAACAGATGCATGCATAAGCGAGGCCAACTTGCCACTTTAAGGATTCTACAAACAATTACGTCTAATTCCAATTCAATCTGTTCTATTCTCCCTTTTCTGATTATGTGTTTTTTGAATATTTTGTGATCTACTAGGACAAGTCCGTCTGAATTTATTGTTCCGTATCACCAATACATGGAGTCCCTCAAGAGCAACCATTCGATAGGGATGAGATTCAAGATGAGATTTGAGGGTGAAGAGGCTCCAGAGCAGAGGTATAAGCTGTTTCGGATTCCAATGTGACTCAATTGGAATTACATCGCGAAAAATTGAAGTCACGTCGAGCCAAAATTTGAAAATGTTGGTCTAAAATCTTTTAATTTTTACTCACAGGTTCACTGGGACGATTGTGGGGATAGGTGATGCCGATCCAAATAGGTGGCATGGATCAAAGTGGAGGTGTCTAAAGGTAATTCCTAACAACTCAGTCTATGTTGTAGTCAGATAGTTTGATGTATATTGTTGTTTAAATTTCAGGTGAGATGGGATGAAACTTCTTCTATTCCTCGTCCAGAGAGAGTTTCTCCATGGAAAATTGAACCTGCTGTTATCCCTCCTCCCATGAACCCTCTTCCACTCACGAGACCTAAGAGGCTTCGGTCTAATGTTGTTCCATCCTCCCCCGATTCATCAGTTCTTACAAAAGAAGGTGCTTACTTTAATGTTGACTTAGAGAGACTAGAGTGATTTGAAGGGTTTTATTATCATATGCCTTATCTACCATTTTCTGCTTCCAGCTTCTTCAAAAGTCGCTGCAGACCCTTCTCAACACCACGGCCTTCCAAGGGTCTTGCAAGATCAAGAAGTCACGGCCTTGAAAAACACGTTTCCTGATAGCAATGAGTCGAACATGGCTCTAAAGCCTGGTTTGTGGTCTCCAATGCGTGAAAAAGCTCGTTATGCAGCTCAGAAAGCACATTATCAATCTCCTAGTGGTTCACATGGTTTTTGTTCATTCTTCAACCCAACTTTGAGTGATGCAAATCTTTGGAGGACACATTATCAAGATCAGGAAGGCAAAAATACTGTCTATCCTAGCACGTGGCCTTTAATGCCTGTGAATTCTGCCTTCAGCATTAATGGGCAGTTGACTTCTCAAGCTGTCGAGCTACCTTATCAGAAAACCGGAAATAGTAGATATGGTGGTCAGGGAACAGCTTATTCCGCATTGCAGAGCCCTGGGATTGATCAGAATTCTTCAAACTGGTTTGGCCATTTTGTGCCTAGTCAAATGGAAAATTTATCTCAAAATAGGTCGACGATACCTCAGCCTTCATCAGGTCAAGGTGATGTTGCGAAACCTAAAGGAGGTGCTAGCTGTAAGCTATTTGGGATTCAGATTAACAGCAGTCCTGCGACAACTGAACCAGCCTTTCCACCAACCAGTTTGCCTTATGAGCCACAGTTGAATGTTCTTCAAAGAGCGACATGGCAGAAATCACAGCCGAGAGATACAGAGAAGTATTCTGAGCCACCCAAGGTTACAAAGTCCATTGATGCTGCTACAAATTGTAATATGGAGAAAAACACTCAGCCTTGTCAACCAGCTTTTAAAGATGTTCAGAGCAAACTTCATGGCGGCTCAACAAGGAGCTGCACAAAGGTACTTTGTCGTTCATAATTAATATTCTCTGTTTTCATGTATCATGATTTCATGCGGTTAGTTTTCTTAATACAGTTTTTGGGTAGTATACAAGCAAGGTGGCATGTTCTATTTGGAAGTCTGAGCTGAATTGTTGTAATTATAGGGTCATACATTACACTAGAAGAACAAGAATGTGGGCAAAATTACAATGCTTCTCGTCAATATGTTTTTTATTTCAGTTTTGTTTGCCCTATTTTTTTGAATTGAAAGTAGAAAGGTTCTCTCATTTCCTCACAAATTTGGAGTCTACTGAATCTTGCATTGCTATAAATGAACAGTTTAACACCTTTTAGGTGTCATAGACTGTTTTTAGATCTTACAAATTTCGGAGAAAACATTTGCCCTGGACGAGCATCAGACTTTCATCGCCTTATAGGCTGTTCTTATCGTGATTTCCTATATTCGGTGAAACATTTTTATATTGACAAAGGAATTTATTTGTTGAAATGCGACTAAATTTTATGTTTCAAAACTCCCATTATTGGTTTTATTCAGGCTATATGACTGAGTTTCTAAATCAGGAGTTATGGAAGGATGGAACCAAATTCTTCTGTGTTGCTGTTGTCAATGTTGCTTATATTTATCAAGGAATGCAGTATACAATTATGAAATATTTGTACAATTTTCTCAAGATTTGTTAATGGGATCTAGTTTTTGATTAGTGTTAGCGGAGACTGTTTTTATTTTTCAGGTGCATAAGCAGGGAATTGCCCTTGGCAGGTCCGTGGACCTTACGAAGTTCAACAACTATGTTGAGTTGATTGCTGAGTTGGATCAGATGTTTGAATTCGAAGGCGAGCTAAAGGCTCCCACCACAAATTGGCAGGTTGTTTACACAGATGACGAGGGAGATATGATGCTGGTTGGAGATGATCCATGGCCGTAAGTGTTCAATATTTTATTCAGCTTTATACATGTTGTCTTGATGTGGAAATGCTAATCTTCAGAGTGCATTTATATCAACTAAATTTCTCTCTTGAAACAGCGAATTCTGTAGAATGGTGCGTAAAATCTTCATATATACACGAGAGGAGGTCCAGAAGATGAATCCGGCCACACTAAACTCAGGGGTTGAAGAGAGTACTGCTGCTTCGGAAGAAAAAGTGGCAGCTGTTAGAGAATCGAAGGGCTGCTTGCTTACATCTTCGGTTGATTTAGAGTAACTGCTAGGATTGCCTTTTGATATGGCACTGTAAGTGATGCTTTCAGAATACTCTAGATGACACTTGTGTTTGGAATATGCTAGATAGATTAAAGGCCTGTTTGGCCCAATTGAGGCTTCTGTGGAAGTTCTTTTCAAGTATAACTGTTTGAAGAAGTAATTATGGGCTTTCATCTTATATATATTTTATATTTATGTAGCTTCTTACTGTAGCAGAAGTAGAAGTTTCGCATCTGAGCTTCTACTTTGTGAGACCAAAAGCTTATTTTAGCTTTGTGCCACAGCAGGAGCTTCCGACTGTTTCTTGCCCCTTTATTATACCAGAGAAAGACTCAAACTTTTGTCTGTCGTCCATTATGCAGGTCCTTTCAAGCGGACAGAAAGTAATACTAATGAATGAATGGGCAAAAGCAATAGCCTTTTCGTTGTGGGGTTGTGCTGTTATGTAGTAGGCCTTACCTTATCTTCCTAGTGGATGATGCTTTCCTCGGGGGGTCTCCTTTACTACAGTTTTGGTTGTTTGCTAGATTTTTGCTTGTGAAATTTGTCTGTGCTCTTTTTACTAAATATATAAATATATATATATGATATATGTTCTGGAGAAGATAGTAAGAGAGGGTTGCACTTTGTTGCACTTTTTCAACCTTATCATGTAAATATATATCTTCTTAGTCTCTATATATTCTATGTTGCTGGTCTTAGTTGCCGCCCCTAGCTGCCTTATATATACAGCTCTTAGTGCTAATGACAGCCCGTATGCTTATTAAATTTAACTGATTTATAGCATAAATATGTAATTCTGTATGATGTAATCATATATGGTCATGTACCTTCAGCCTTTCTCTCTTCGCTTGTGTTTGTGTTCTCTCTTCGTGTGTGTTTGTGAACTGTTTATTATTATGATTTGGAGGTTGCTACTTCGGTAGCAAAAGCTGTTGTCTTTGATATGGGCTTTGGTGACTTCTGTTTGCAACATTCTAAAAAATATTACAGTTAATACATGCTGTTTTATTTAAGTTTATTTGTAGCTGCTACTCCTATGTATTCTTGTACGGTGATAACACACTGAGCTGGGGCTTATTTGCTGTTTATTTAACTCATTTAAATTGTTGGTGTGTAATCTTAAGATTGAAGTGGTTGTTTCATCACATAAAATCTTTTGTACTTATTTATTTCCGATAGTATATTAGCTATATGTTGGGAAATTATATTCGAGAATTGTAATTTTTTCAGTTTTTTCACAGAGAGCTTAGGATGGCGGAGGCTAGCGATCTTGTGATGTATATTATGCTAGGCTTTTTTACATTCACTATATGTGAAATTCAAATTTGAATTTTCTCGTCAAAATTGACAAAAAATTGGATGTTGCCAAAAATGTATGTGATCGTTTGAGTGAGTGTAACTGTTTCGGTGTATGTACTGTTGAGTAATTTTTTGTTTTATTTTATTTTTGTGCATATGTGAGTCCGACTATGGGCAATTTTGGCTTAGTTTTTGAGAAACTGATTTTTGAAAAAGTAATTTTGGTTTGGAGAAGTGATTTTGGTTAAAAACTGTAGAGTGTTTGGCTGAGTTTAGTTAAAAGTTATTTTTTCCGAAGTGATTTTGAAAAAAAGCTGCTTGCAAATTTTTTTTGGTATTTGCAAAAATTAATATCTTTATTAAAATTTATTTTAAAATAATTTAAAATCTAAATTTAAATAAAATTTGTAATTTTCAAAATTGCACAAAATTTAAAATTTGATATTTTAATTTAAAATATAATTTAAAATTTAAAATTTTAAAAATTAAAATTTAAAATAAATATAAAATATAAAATATAAAAATTAAATATTTAAAATTTTAAAATTTAAAATTTAAAATTTAAAATTGAATATTTAAAATTAAATTTTGAAAAATTAAATTTTAAAATTTAAAATTTATAATTTGAAGATTAAAACTTATAATTTAAAATTTGAAGTTTGAAGTTTGAAGTTAATTTGAAATTTGAAATTTGAAATTTGAAAATTGACAATTAAAATTTTTGAAATTTGAAATTTGAAAATTGAAATTTAAAATTTAATATTTAATATTTAAAATAATAAATTTTAATATTTAAAATTTTTAATATTTAATATTTGAAATTTGAAATTTGAAATTTAAAATTTAAAATTTAAAATTTAAAATATTAATATTTAATATTTAAAATTTAATATTTAAAATTTTAAAATTTAAATTTAAATTTAAAATTTAATTTGAAGATTAAAATCTTAAAATTTGAAATTTAAAATTTAAAATTTTAAAATCTAAAAATTGAGATTTGAACTTTAAAATTAAAAATTTAAAGTTTGAAATCTATTTTTCAAGATTTAAATTTTAAAAGTTAAAAATTCAAAAATGAATCTGAAAATTAAAATTTAAAATTAAATTTAAATTTAAATATTTAAATTTAAAATAAAAATAAAAATGTGAGGTTTGAGTCCAAAATCAAAATCACTTTTTTATTTCGATTCACCTTCAAAGTCAGTTTTCTGATTCTGAGAAATAAAATTAAATTTTAAAAATGAGATTGTCAAACGACAAAACAAACGGTTGGGCCGATAATTATTTTTCAACCCAAAAGAGCTTTTTAAATGACACTTCCTAAAGCACTATGATGCTTTTGAAAGCGCACCCATCATACATTAATCTTTTAACTATTAGTTCAATTTTTTGATCATTTTTAATTTTTAGATTAATATTATTTTTATAGAAAGATTACTATATTTTGGAGGAAATTACTATTATCTTAATTCTATAATTTTTGATCCTGAGTCAAAAGGTCAAAAGCATCAATTCTTTTATGTTTTAGGAAGCATAATAACTCTGTTATATGCACATTTATGTATATTTTGGATCTAGGTTATATGCACATTTATGTATATTTTGGATTTAGAAGTTCTACAAGATTCCGTACAAAATATGTGTGTGTAACTATGAACTTCAAATGAAGAGAGATTTCTTGAGCTATTTCTGAGATTTCTTGAGCTGTCTAATGATACAGTCTAGGGCGGTATAATTGTTAAAATTAAAAATTCCGATGCCTCCCTGTTAAGAGCTATATATATATATATATATATATATATATATATATATATATATATATATATATATATATATATATATATAGAACTATGGAATACTATTAATAGACCAATGACTTGGTCTTAGTAAGTTTTCTAACCTTGGATTAGAAGATGTCTTTAGGATGATGTGGGCAAGGGTTGAGTGGGTGGTTGGTTGAATAGTATAATCTAACGGATAAAATTAATCAAAGGGGTTAATCCAAGGGTAGAAAACTTACTAGAAGTTCGTCATTATTAATAAGCATCAATAATCTATATATATATATATATATATATATATATATATATATATATATATATATATATATATATATATATATATATATATATATATATATATATATATATATATATATATATATATATATATATATATATAGGCTACTATACTATTAATATCACAAAGTCATTGGTCTACTAAGTTTTTATAATTGGATTAAGAGATGTGCGGTTAGGATATGGGTGGTTGGTTGAATAGTATGATCTAACGGGTGAAAATCATCAAAAAGGTGGATCTAATGGCGGAAAACTTTTATTATATATATATATATATATATATATATATATATATATATATATATATATATATATATATATATATATATATATATATATATATATATATATATAGTAGATCAATTCAAATTACTTGTGCTCCTAAATTTTTAACCACCCATCAAATTTGATGGGTGGTTAGATGAATGGGAGAAGAGAAATTGGAGAGAAATTCAAAAAGAAGAGAAATTGAGAAACCCAATTTCTCTCTAAGTATTCTTCTCTCTTTCACCCTAACCACTCATCAAATTTGATGGGTGGTTAAAAACATATATATATATATATATATATATATATATATATATATATATATATATATATATATATATATATATATATATAAGAGAACTACTTTAAAGGCACCAAGCTCTTAGTGCTTCTAAATTTCTCAATTCTTGGATCTATATCTCAATTACTAATACCCCATGGATCAAACACTATTCTACCTACTTCCACCTACCACCACCTACCACCATCATCTCTACTCCCGATCTATCTATCCACTATTAAAAACTCAAAAGACTAACTTTATTATTGTTTTTGAGAGATTCTAAATAAATATATATATATATATATATATATATATATATATATATATATATATATATATATATATATATATATATATATATATATATATATATATAACTAAAAATGAATACTATTAATGTTTCCAACGACTTCCTAACATGTTATAAATTTTCTACCATTGATTAAAAGACGTATTGCCAGGATGATGTGGGCCCCCAGTTTAATGTGCTATTGTTGAATAAAGATAATTCAATTCGGTAAAATTAATCAAAGGGGTTAATCCAAGGGTAGAAAACTTACTAGCACTAAGTTCGCTGCTATTAATAAAGATACCGCCCGACCTATATATATATATATATATATATATATATATATATATATATATATATACTAGTTGAGTGTACGTGCATATATGCGTAACAATCCGCACGTAACAATTTTTTAAATTTATTTTAAATTGATTAAATATTTGTAAATCATATTTAATCAAAAATTTAAAATAAAATATTTTCTAAATTTATATGTTACATTTTATTAAAAAATATCTACAGTACCAAATTTAAATTTTAATATAAAATAGATTGATAAATTTGATATCAAAAATCAAAAAATAAATTAATTCATAATTTAAACTCGGATTTAAATTGTAATGTAAAACAAATGGATAGAAATAAAACTTTTTAACAGATTGAACATAATAGTTCAATTTTAATTTCAATATTTTTAACTAATTGGTCATAACCGTTCGTAGAATTGAAGTTATAGATAAGTATAAATATTTTTTCTATTAATGTAAAAAACAAAAAATATTTTGAAATTAAATAGAAAAATTAAATCTGTTATCTTAAACAGAAAATATATTTTGAAATTCGGAAATATATATAGAAAAGAAAAATATTTTGAAATTAAATAGAAAAATAAAATCTGTTATCTTGAAAAGAAAAAATATTTTGAAATTCGGAAATATATATAGAAAAGAATTTTTTTAGGATTTCTTTAAAACTAAATATTAAAATATATCTTTTTTATAGGATTTTCACACCCGTAATCGTTATTGAAAACTTACTATTGAAATTCAAATAGAAAAATAAAATCATTATCTTAAAAAGAAAAGATATTTTGAAATGCGGAAATATATATAGAAAATAATATTTTATAGGATAAACTATATTTTTTAGGATTTTCATACCGGTAATATGTTATAGAGAAATTACGTAGTCATTACGGTTTTTATTTCTATTCTTATTCTTATATTTAAAATTTTATGTACAAAAAGAGGAAAATAGGTGTTAATAAAATTGGCGCTAATTTTCCTCCAAAAAATGGGTATGTCATTGCACCCAAATTTAAATATACGTGCTTTTATATATAGTATAGATATATATATATATGGAACTAGGCTACTATGCTATTAATAGACCAAGTCATTGGTGCTACCAACTTTTGGCCATTGGATTGAGAGATGTGTGTTTAGGATGATGTGGGCCCCCTAGGATTAAGTGAGTAGTTGGTTGAATAGTATGATCTAACGGGTGAAAATCATCAAAGGGGTGGATCTAACGGCGGAAAATTCGGCGCAAAATTCTATATATATATATATATATATATATATATATATATATATATATATATATATATATATATATATATATATATATATATATATATATATATAGTTGAGTTAGAATGCTAACGATAGCAAACAGGCTCCGTTGCCACCCATTTGTTTTCGATTATGGAGCTTTCAAAGCGACGATCGGTAATGTTGAACATAATCTATACCACTTAAAGTATTTATAAACCTAATTTTAAATCTTTTCGGCATCATTAGCCTAATGATCAAAGGGTTTTAATTAAAATTTATAATTTTAATGATAGATGCGAGACGTTTTCTCATTTAACGGCATAAAACAATCCAAATTAATTGAATTTTCGTTAGAAATTTATTTAAACTATTTAGAACAATATCTATACTCTCGATCTTGATTATAAAATTTCTATCATTACTTTTTAGAGGATATTTATTTTTAGCCGTTCATTTTTACGTCCTTTTGATGGACAAGAGAACAATATCGAAAAAGTATGAAATTTGATTTCTAAATACTTCAAGTGGTGTAGATCATTTTCAACGATGCCGATCGTCGATTTGGAGGCTCCATCATCGAAAACAAATGGGTGACAACGAAGAATTTTTGCTATCGATAGCATTCTAGCTCAACTCATATATAAACAAACGAAGACGGTTGGAAAATAAAGAGAATCCAACCTATGCTATCAATAGCATAAGCATTTGATCTTTATCAAGTTTTTCATCATTCGATTTACTTATTTAACTATTACTATATCATTCAACCAATCATCGACTTAATCATAAAAAATTATTATTATTTTAATACAATAGTTTGGTTTTATTAATAGTATCACGGCAGAGTTTCTCTCTATATAATTAGAATGCAGGACAAGATTATTCTTTGCTGTTGAAGGTGCAGGTGCGGACTTTCTCTCTGTATTGTAGTAGTAGTAGTTGTTGTTTTTTCTTCCTTTTCTGTTGTTTTTTTCCCTCCGGGCAGAGTGAAAGAAGAGATGGGAAGCTTTTCTTGCAAATCCGGCATTACATTCAAATTTGTCGTCGCATTGAATGCTTCAGGCATAAAATTATTCTACGGCCGAAGCCACCAACAGCTGCTACTGCTACAGACTTTTATCGGAACAAAGAGCAGTCGGTGCAAGTGCTAGTACTGTCTGGGTACCCACAATTAGGGAGTGTAAACAGGCAGTGCAAGCGAGCAGAAGTGAGTGAAGCTCGTGTTAAAGTGAATACGAGCCCAGAGTTCGTTAAAGTATCGAGCCGAAAAAATTCGGTACCGTGTTTAAACGAGCCGAACACGAGTGACTCGTAAGAAATTTGCTTAAACGAACAATAAATAAAAAAATAGATTAAATATACTAAAAAAAATAAATTTATAAAATTTTATTTATTAGACTTTGATCTAATAGTTAAAACTTTATATACAAATGAGTCTTTTTATAATTAAGCTCGCATTTATATTTTTATTTTGCTAAAACTTAAATAATAAAAATATATATTATATATAATTATTTATTTATATATACAAATATAAATTAAATAAATTATTTATATAAATATAAAATATATGTATTCGAGCTGTTATCGAGTCGAACACGAGCTAGTTGACCCCAGCTCGTGTTCGGCTCGTTTATTAAACGAGCTGAAAAATTCAACTCGTGTTCGGCTCGTTTACTAAACGAGCAAGCCGATCTCGAGCTCATTTCGAGCTGAACACGAGCTGGCTTGCGAACAGCGAGCTGGATTGCCACCCCTACCCACAATGCACGGGTTTTAAAGCATGCCAAAAATGTATAATATTCTTGGTTAAGAAGCGATGAAGCATACAGATCCAACATAGCTATATGTGAGGGACTTTGTATTTCTTCCAGGTTTTTCTTTTGCAACCACCCACATTGTTAGCATATATTGTAATAGCGGACGTGAGAAAATAACTTAGAAGAATTAAAATTAAAATTAAATGAATGATTCTGTTTCTTTGGTGAATTAGTTATTCAAATGAACATATATGCATTTTCATTCGATGTAAAGATGTGTCTCTTAAGGAAAAGATATGTTTCTTCACAAAAAGATAAATTCTTTGTGAAAAAATATTTCTTTTCACTATTTGTGAAAAAACGTGTCTTTTTGTGAAAAAAATATAATTTAAAAAGTCGTGTCATTTTATCGTAACCATTTATTTCCTATAAATAGAAGATGTTTGAAAGCTTCAAGAGTAATGTAATCAATTCTTTCTTCTTTCCTAATTTTGATTCTTAAGAGAAGTTTTTGAGAAAAGAATCTTCAAAAATGTTGTTTTCAGTCTTCGGCGGTTTTATTGCATCCTAAAGGTGATTTGTTAGTAACCCAACAACATACAATTGAATTGTCACGTCCCGAATTTTTCGTTTTTCGGGCACGCCGACAAATCCGCTGTAGACAAAGAAATAATTTTTGTATACGAAGCGTAGCCGTATCTGTAAAACATACAATATCACAACCAGTAGTATAGAGCCGAAAAAATGTAAGGATTGAAATTTTGACAGTGCAATTGGACTCTCCGTTGACGATGTTTTTGTGTGTAATTTAATTACATAAGCACTCGTCAAGTTTCAGGAGAAAACGAGCTTAAACAGAGAAGATATACGATTATTACTTCTGACTTAAAGTGAAGAGTAACTCCGGTTTTTCGTTGAGCCAGGAAGTAGAGAAGGGTCACGGTGCGTATAGAACTCTGAACGTAGACTTCCAATAGCTTGTTTTGAACGGCTCGAGATATTACGAATCCGATGGCACCGACGGATTCGGATTCCGATGCACGGTTGGCGAGAAAAAGGGATTTAAGTGAATTATATATATATATATATATTTATGGGTGGTTTTTGAGGGAACTAAGAAAGATGGGTTCGTCGCAAATCGGAGACCAAATCGAACGAAACGAAATGCTAGGTTCGATGCCCCGTCGTCTTGAATGCGTTGGCGCGATCCGTTCGGAAATCCGACGGACGGCTCTCCGGAAATTACAAAATGTTCGCAGAAGGGTCATAAAGGCATAATCGAAAATTACGCAAAAAAGCTGATATTTTATGTGCCGAATCGCGTGATTTCTAACGTGGAGGGGCGTACATGTATATTACACATACTAGCAGGGGACTAGGATTAGGATTTTGACATTTGGGGGACTAATTTGCAAAGTTGCACTTGGCTATATATATGGCTTTGGGTCCCTCTCACGAAAACCCTAATCCTAATACCTATTCCCTGCGACACCTAAGCCCTAGCTGATCCTCCTCCCTCTGCCTACCCCCGTGCGCACGACCCGACCTCCGGCCATCTCCCCGGCTGCCGAAAAACCTACCTGAACCCTCTCCTTCCCTCACCCTGGCCGGACACCTCCCCTTTCCTTGATCTAGGTGGTTGGAGCCCTCCCTGACCCGAGCCTCTCTTTCCCCTGATCAAGAACTGTCGCGGGCTCGCTTTCCGGCCGGCGCCGCCGTCCCGGAGCCGCCGTCGCCGCGCTCCTCGCACTGCGGCTGCGCGTCACCGAGCCGAGCCGGGGTGATCTTGGCCTCGGCGCGCCACCGTCGCCCTCCCGAAATCGCGCCGCCCTCTGTTCGGCCTCGGCGACCTCCGGCCTCCCTCGGCGCGCGGCCGTCGACTCCGAGCACCGCCGGCCGCCGCTCTTCTTCCTTGCGGCCGCCTGTGCCGAGAACCGGCCGAGGAGGTGCGATCTTGGTCTCGCGCGCCGCCGCGGCCCAATGAGGGAAGCACCGCCTTTCCTCGGTCCCCTCCGCCGGATCATCGCCGGCCCGAACTTCCCCGCCCGCCGGATCGCCGCCGGGAGGACCTTGAACCCGAGAGCTTAGGAGGTTTTGGTCGCCGTCGCCGCACCACCGGCCGCCGCCCGCCGCCGGC
Organism: Aechmea fasciata; assembly: GCA_025177825.1. Taxonomy (NCBI): domain Eukaryota; kingdom Viridiplantae; phylum Streptophyta; class Magnoliopsida; order Poales; family Bromeliaceae; genus Aechmea; species Aechmea fasciata. The sequence goes on from CM045923.1 coordinate 11,915,691, forward strand.
CACCACTTCCTCCGACCCCCGGACCCGATGCACCTTTCCCCGGCCGGAGCGCGCGCCCCCCGGCCGCCGGCGACGAACCCTAGCCCTCCCTATCCGGTAAGCCTATGTTTTCAATGTCGGTTTGCGGTTTAGGGTTTTGATCTCCTATTTGGTGATCTGATAGGGCTAACTGACCTCGGAAGGTGAGCACGGTTATCGGTTTTTCGTGCCGAACGCGATGGTCACCTCCGTTGTGGGTTTTGATGCCCTGGTTAGCGAGATAGTCGTACTTTACGAGCTGTGCGTGCTGTTTCTTGATTTTCGTGTTGCTCGTACGCTTTCCACAGCGGACGGCCGCGCTCCGAAAGGTGAGCACGGCCTTCGGCATGCCAAAACCTATCAGCGAGTGCCTTGGTGGGGTTGTTCGACCTCTGGTTGGTTCAGATGAGCTATAAAAGCTCCAAAATCGCATGAAATAACGCGATTTCGCGTATCTTGATGGGCTTTTATGTAAATTTGTTATTTGTGGCCGCCTGTGGACGGCATGTACGTGATGCGGGCAACCTCTGGACTGATTGTCCAAGTTCCCAAGCTTTACGTGAATCGAGAAGTTAGGTTTCAGGTCATTTTTCGGCAGAATTCGCCGACGGAACGCGTCGATTTGGGTTTGTTTTCTTTTGATGGTGTCCAGGGTTTATTTACATCGTCACGGAGCCTTGTTGGCTTATCACCCACGTCGTTTTGAGGCTCGGAAACGACGGGTGAGCGACGGTGTGTCCCGGTGCAGTTTTTGGAGCTTCCGGGGTATTCGGCAATCGGTTTGGGGAAACCGATTCCCATAGGTTCGTTCGTGGGGCTTTGTGAGTAGTGATTCATGTGTTAGTGGATTAGATTCTAACCCGGTGGACCCTACTTAAGTCCGGTTGTTACTTCCTCCTCAGACGAGAGACATGCGTCGTATTTGTACAGGTGGGTGCTTCGAGCTGGTAGCCGGTGAGAGCGTTTCACTTCCTTCTCCTGTGTTTCTATTCCAGCATTTTTAGTCTCTACATGTCATTGTTGTTTATCGTTTGGATATCGTATCTCGTTGATTGCATTTGGATAGTTATGGATAGACATGTAGAGCAGATTACTTTTGTATATTACATCTCTGTGGACTTTGGGTCCAGGCAACACATTGACTCTCTCGTCATTTGTTTCGATCTGGTTGATCGAGGTTCGGCGTTGTACGCCCTAGCATCTATCACAGTTCGGCGATGTACGCCCTTGTTGTTGGCTTCGGCCTAGGCACCGACTTTAGCCGAGTTTTGTTGAGCATACCAGCATGACTTAGTCATAGCACTTGGGGGTATTCATGACACCGGATCGGTTTGGCCACTGATCGGAGGTGTACTTATCCGGATGGGTCGTCTTTTGGGGTGGATGGATCAGGTCGGTGCAGGTTAGTGACACGCAACGCTTGAGGTCTGTGGACCAATATAGCAGGCATAGATTGGGTACAGTTTCTGGTTCCTTACTTTGAGGCATTCTTAGCATTGATATCTATACAGTAGCAGGTTTATTTATTGCTCCTTATTATCTGTTGTAGCTACTGTAGTTCTATTTCATATCACAGCTTATATATTTGTTTATCTATCTCCTTTGGTTTCCAGTGAGTACGGCATGCCTTCGTGGCTTGCGGTACCCACTGGGAGGGAGACATGTTTACATGTTCTCACCTTCCCACTATTTTTCGTATCGCGGGTAGTGAGAGTTGAGACGAGACGTGAGACACGTTCGTAGTGGTCGCTAGAGTTTCCGACCCAGTTTGTTGGTTTAGTCCCTACCCTGTTTACTTTAATTATTAATAGCTTGATATTTCATGGTTCAGTTGGTTTACGTTATTTGAATTCTTGTGGTTTGAATGAACTATAAAACTCGTGGATTTATAATTTAATAAATGAATATGAATCTGGGATGAATGATATATGTGAATGTATAACTGTCGATTGTTTGTATGTTCACTCGTTGTGGTTGTTTCCTGGTTGTATTATAATACTCTGTACTTGTGCGATGCCGTGCAAATATAGGGAAGACTCTGTCCGTGTGAATAGTAGACTCCCTGTATTTGTGGCGGATCTGGCATACCCTGGGGGTAAGTTTTTTTCTAAAAAAAAAATATTTCCGCTGTGTTTTTAACTACAAAGAGACCCCTGGGCGTGACAGAATGTAACGACCCAGCCCACTAGCTACAATAACTCGTTGGGCCCAACCACCGGCCCAAAATGCTTAAGCCCAGTTATTATTACTAGTGTCTAAGTTTATTATAAACCCAATGACAATCCCTTTTCCATCCGATGTGGGACTATTGGGGTGTCGCAGACTCCCCCCGTTAAGGCCCTGACGTCCTCGTCAGTCCAATCACACACACAGCCCAAGATCACCAGGCTATGTGAGACTCGTCTCGTTAGCCCGTCATCCAGACCCTGGCTCAGCCGAGACTCGCCACACATGTCCAGCTGGTGAACCGGCTCTGATACCAAATGTAACGACCCAGCCCACTAGCAACAATAACTCGTTGGGCCCAACCACCGGCCCAAAATGCTTAAGCCCAGTTATTATTACTAGTGTCTAAGTTTCTTATAAACCCACTGACAATCTCATTCCCATCCGATGTGGGATTATTGGAGTGTCACAGACTCCCCCCGTTAAAGCCCGACGTCCTCGTCGTCAATCACACACAACCCACGATCATCGGGCGATGTGAGACTCGTCTCGCTAGCCCGTTATCCAGACACAGCTCGGTAGAGACTCGCCACACATGTCCGGTGAACCGCTCGTGATACCAAATGTAACGACCCAGCCCACTAGCAACAATAACTCATTGGGCCCAACCACCGGCCCAAAATGCTTAAGCCCAGTTATTATTACTAGTGTCTAAGTCTATTATAAACCCAATGACAATCCCTTTTCCATCCGATGTGGGACTATTGGGGTGTCACAAAAAATTTACATAAACAAGTAGAAACATAATGAGTTCTATATACATACATAGCATCCAGGTACAAAATTATACTCGTCCTAACAAGTTAAACATCTGTATGTACATAACTCCAAAATAAAGTACCACTACCTGTAGTTGGTGATCCTCTAACTCAGTAACTCGTCGGGTAGGGCTCTAGCTAGCAATTTTCTTGTCTCGATCAGCCTCAGAAGGAGCAGCAGCCGGAACAGAGGGCTCTGCAACAACAATGGTAACAAAAGGGCGTGAGAACTACTGTGAAACAAGTAGTTCTAAGTGGGTGTCGCCCTCAACATCATCGGTTCACCCACTAAGTCTACGAGGTAAGCAAAGATAGTAGAAAATCTTTGGAACATATCTACAGCTAAGTGCCACTACACTATCATGCCCTCAACCTAGACAGCTATAGACTAATATAATATCAGATCCAATCTCGAAGAGGACTGTAATCATACCCATCCCTGGGATTGTGAACACACCCGTCCCGCCCGGTTGCGACTATACAGCTACCTCCACACTAACCATCAGTGGAGAGCAAATCCAACCTGCATGGACGACACCAACGTAAAAGCACAGCGCCCGTCTCCGGAGTGGCACTCGTGGGAGTTACCCAACCGAGTATGCAGCGTATCTCTGTCGAGCTCAATCAGGCTCTAACAAGCCAAGGTAAAGTAAGTAAGATCAAAATAGGTCTAGAAACCAAACCCACGTGCCATCGGCATAATCTGAGTAAGAAACAATGATCTGGGCTCACCGTCTACCCCGACGGCCCCCGACAACCCGAAACTGCTTAGACTCTACTGTAAAAATAAACTCGGCATCCCAGCACGAGCGTAAATGCATTCTAAACTACCCCAGATATCCATCGTACTGATACTGCGATGATACCACCAAAACATGGCTCTAGAGCTAAATCAGATAGTATATGCATATGACGGGTTAAAATCGCAGTTTTCTCATAAGTCAGTTTCCAAGTCCAACATGTATAATTTATTTAAAGGGGCAATTGCTTAGATACCCCTGAAAAGTTCCCGACTTTCCGATTTATCCCTATTAGAAGACTATTATTGAAAATACCCTTGCTATGTTCCAACCTATTTCTAATATATTCTTAGAGTTAAAATCTGTTAATTAACTTAGTTATCTTTGTAAAATTACTATTTTGCCCTTTCAAATATACCCTTCCACTATCACTGTCTTTCTTATTTGCCCTTAAAGTTAGGGGCACAAAATATATTTTGACTTTTAGTCTTTTCCAATATACCCACCCCTCTACTGTCATCAACATTTCTTATTTGCCCTTAGGTTAAGGGCAAAATTGGCATTTTATTTTATTTTTATAACTGTGATAGATATTTAACTCACGTTTAACCTAAGTTAACTTAACAGAAGATAACTGCATGGGTATTTTATAATAACGGTGAAATATATGGGGGGTATTTTAGAAAGAAAAAAAAGTAGTGGTAAATCGAATATTTTTAAACGTATGAGGGGTATATAGGCAATTATCCCTTATTTAAATCCTACAATGTAGCATACTGGACTTGTGCAAATTGCGAGGTTCAAGTATTCCACTTGAGTTCGGAGCCTTTTCACATTTTCTGGAAGGTCGTTGACAGAGTTCCGACCTATGGTTCGAACCCCGAGAACGATGGTTTGCATCTCGGCACCAAAATTCGAAAAGACGGATGTTTGGCCAGCTCTCGGGTTGAGATTTCTGGGCTTTGTACCGGTACAAATTCGTGGCTATACCGGTACAGGTTTGATGGCTATACCGGTACAAAGTGGATTTTGTACCGGTACAGATGGCCGTATGGCTGGCAACTCGAGGCTCGGGTTTGGCCTCTTCGCAGGGTTTATACCGGTACAAATTGGATTTGTACCGGTACAAACTGGCAGTTTTTGAAAACTGAAAACTGCTGGGGCTTTTGCGCGTTTGTACTCTTCTATAACAGCACCCACGCCCTTAGAGGGTCCTTTTTTGCTGAGAAGCAGGGAGAGAAGAGATAGGGAGCTCTTCCTTATTCCTCTTTGGATTTGTATGGGTTTTGGTTGGATTTTAAAGCTTAAACTCATCTCCTTTCTCTCTTTTTGCTTGTTGGAGCCCTTTCCTCCATTAGAGGAGCTTGAAGGCTTGGAGCTTGGGGCTTGTTGGAGGAAAGATCCTCAAACCTAGCCCAAGATAGCTTTGATTGGAGCTTGTTGCGAGGTTAGTACTCTAGATCTACTCCTCAGATCTCGTTTTGGTAGAGTTTTTGCGATGAAGCCTAGTTTTGGGAAAACTAGGCTTTACTTTGGGGTTTCTTTGTTTGGGGCTTTTAGAACCAAATTGATGGGTGTAGAACTCTCCTTTAGGTTGGATTTGAAGATCCTTTGGGTCGATTTGAGCTTTGGACAAGATCTTCTTGATCAAGGTAATTTTCCACCTCTTTTCTATGTGAATTTTGGTGAATTTTGTTAGATGTTTATTCGAAGCTCGTATCCCTTCAAATATTTATTTTAGGGTACTAGGAGCTTAGGGGGCAACTTCGTTCGGCGAAACGAAAAGGATTCGAAGCGTATCCGGTGTGTTTGATCTCAGCGAAATGGGTGAACTTCTTTCATGTCTTCCCTTGGATTTTAAGACATGTTTATATGTTAACTTATGCTCTTTAGGGCATGCTTGAATTTATGAGATCATAAAATGACTATGTTATGTATAGTGGAATTTCCATGCTTTATGTCGTAGAGAAATACATGTAGTATTGGACATAGTTGAGACTATTTGATTGTGGCACCTTAGGAAGCATGATAGAATATGATTGGTGACATGTATTCCTTGAGGAAAACTTAGTGGTTGGGTTACTTTTATAGTATCACTCATAGTTACATCGTTGCTCTTGGTTGAGACAAGTATATAGAACTTAGTGTTCTTAATATTATTGCTTTGGTAGATAAGAGACTTGATTTTGTGATCTTGTAATTAAAAAGATGCTAACCTTGAGGTTAATGGCATACCTATGCGAATGAGACATGGGTATGCATAGGACTTAGTATGATTTGCCTTGTACCTGTTGTAGACAAGACATATGTGATAATGTGAAATAGAGCATAATAAGATCATCATGAGGTAATGTGGTGCATATATTCTAGTAGTATGACTAGCTTTGGCCATTGTGATCTTATATTCGATCTAAGGATCGACGGGTTAATTCTATGTTTTAGACATGAGGAAATGTAACGTTAAGCCTTCGGGGCATCTTTATGTGAGATAATGGTATATAATATAAGTGATTTAAACTATTTGCATTGTGATATTTGTATGCTTTATAATGGAAAAGACATGTGCTTTCTAGTATTATGATACTTGTGCTTAATTCATAGCTCTCTTGCTTATGGTATTGATAGAATATCTATTCGATAATTGATGAAATTTCATGTCATGAACTCCTTGGAAATCTTGTTTAATATAATGATTTATCCCAAGTAGGATAGTATCATTTGAGTTGTACACGTTGTAAACCTCATGTGTTTGGTAGAGACAAATCACCTAGTAGATGTAAACAAGTTGGGACATGTTGAGCTATTTTCCGACCGTAGAGTCGACGAGTGAGATTCCAAGTTTCAGACTTGATGATTGAGTATCCCAAGTAGGGACCCTATGCGATGATTACGCTCACTTGCCCTTATGCTCATTCACACTTGCTTGTGAGGGTCGCTCCCTACAAGCCGGCACTCCGGAGTGGGCCTTTGCGATTCGTTCGCCTCGCTTGTGAGGGTCGCTCCCTACAAGCCGGCACTTCGGAGTGGGCCTTCGCGATGCACTCGCCGTGCGGGACTGAGCGCCGAAAGTGGGTTGCCGTGTTCTGGTGTCTCCTTTCTTGCGGGGAAAGTCGACGACCTCCACGGGGCCACCTAGGCATGGCACGAGCCAAGATGTTACCTTGGGTACATTCCTTATGGATTGGGTTTTGAGACTTCTTTTGACTTAGTATATAGTTATGGTTTGTGCATACATAGTAGATATCCATAATTATGATTGTTGCCTTAGATCACTACTTGATGCATGTATAGTAGTTGGAAACTTTGGAACTTTATGTTATTGTCACCACGAGTGGTAGAATACTTATATTATTATGGACTATCATGTATGCTTGGTAGAGAACAACGGAATATATAATTTACTTCATGCTGTAATATGAGTATTATGATTGTGCATGTAATTAAATGTTAGCTTACTTTAACTATACATGTTAATTATTTCAGACATATGTTTGTGCCACTAAAAGTAGAATATCATGACTATGATAGTTAAACGCGTAGTAGAAGCATGAATATGATTAATTTCAGTTATATACTCGTTTCTTATTTATCGCTTCTTACTTTCTATTAGCATGCTTATGTTTAGCCTAGTGGAGCACTTCGCTGAGTTCAGTAATTGCCCACTGGGAATTATTTTTGATAGTTTTCACGCCCTCTGTTTGTTGCTATTTTTCAGAGCCATCCGCATCGGGAGTGGCTAGGGGTCGAGGCGAGGGGTTTGCGGCTAGCTAGAGCCTTACGGAGTTTTATAGTGACCCGTTGTCATCTTTTCTTTTTTTTTTTTTGTACCTTTAGAAAAGATGTATTATGTATCTGTTTTAGAGATTTGTATCAGATTCTGGATTTAGCTCTTTATTGTTGTATCACTTTTGTGGATCTTTTATGTTAGAATTTAGTGGTTTTATATTACTCGCTCTGATAACCTTGTTAGGATTACTCTCTTTCTTTCCATGTTTTTAGCAGACGCCTTGTGTGCATCCTGTTTGTTTGGTGTACACGGCGGGTCTGTGCACGTGCCGGCGGGCTTCCGCTGGGCCCGGGGCGTGATATACAACATGCTTCAAATTCAGATTTCAGCCAAGACGCTACTCTATGAATTTAAGCTAATACAAGGTATACGCAATCGGAACTATACATGTGTACTAATCACTACATTGGAGTAACTCGATGAAAACCCACTCTCAAGCTAATCCTCGACAACAAGATGGTCTCGGAACACAAGTATCTCTGCTGGAATCGCCTCAGGACCAGCAAGCAAACTTCTCGAAGCTCTAAACATTAAAATCCATCATTTAGCACTAATTCAACACTTAAGGTTAATTTAACCAAATTGGAATGTTAACATTACCTTCAAAACTCCAATTCAGTTGAGTTAAAAATCCAATAATAGAGTACTAAGCTGGAGTATCAAGCTCTGATCCAAATCTAGACCCTTCAAAGAATTGCACCAAGAGAAACTCATAAACTCAAAAATCTGCTCAATATAACAGTAGCAGAGAAGAATTGGAGTTCGACCAAGCTAACCTTCACCAAATTCAGCAATCCTGGACTTTGCGGATTTCTCTCGAAGTCCTGAATCCAATGAACCAAGTCTCGCAGCAATCCGATGCTCGCACGTTGCACACGAGCCGAAACACCGACGGTCGACGCTGGAATTCTATAGGAACAGCACCCTAGCTCGAAATTGATGGAGCTTGAAGTAATTGAAGTGATTTCGATGGATCACTCAACTCAAAAATCCCTCTAGAACCGGCGCAACGTCGAGAACGGCGAAAATCCACTCTCACCCAGCCTTCTCGCAGCACCACAACAACGAATACACGCTCGAACGGCACCGCGGCGCGACGTCGGCGACACCGAAACTCCACTCAAGCTCCTCCACTACCCACGTCCAGCACAAGGAGAAGAGAGAGAGGGAGTCAAAATCCTAGCATTTCTGTTCTCTCAATCCTATATAGAGAGGAGGGTTGGTGGGTGATACAACCAAGGTGAGAGATTTACCAAAAAGCTCCTCACCTACCAAAGTGTACCGGTACAGGGGCAAGTGTACCGGTATAAATGGGCAACCCGAGAGCAGTTCTGCGCGAAACTGTACTGGTACATTCCTGATGGTTGTACCGGTACAGCAATCAAGCTTGTATCGGTACATTTTACTTTTTGTACCGGTACAAAAGGTTGGAAATAAGCTGTTTCGCGGATTTTTATGATACCAGCTGCGCTCGTGTTCCCACGGAGTCCGTTTAGCGTCCATTATGCGTCAACGCGATCCGGACTTGTCCCGACACTGACCAAAGCTGTTGACAAGCCTCAACTACAATTCTCCAGGGTTACTACATGAATGGGATCAAATATTTTCTTTAATAGCAATATCAATACTTTCGATTTATAATTTGAGTCCTTTATCACAGTTTTTTATGAGATTTTCATTTTCGGCCGTTCATTTTGAGGCTACTTGTTCACTAGACAAATGAAGTCAAAAAATTATGAAATTTGGTTTCTAGATAGTTCCAATAGCGTAGATCAAGTTTAACGAAACTTATCGCCGAATCAGATGTCCCATCATCGAAAACAACTTACAAGCTCGGAGGCCCCCGTACTTTCGAAAGCATAGGAGCCTATATATATATATATATATATATATATATATATATATATATATATATATATATATATATATATATATATATATATATATATATATATATATATGTAGTGACCTGGATGGTTACAGCGGAGGCTTGTCGACAGCTCTAAGGAGTGTCGGGACAAGTCCGAGTCCCGTTGGCGCGAAATGTACGCCGAACGGACCTAGTGGGAACGCGAGAGCAGCTTGAATCTAAAAATCTGCGAAATAGCAGGTTTTTTGTCGAGTTATACCGGTACAAAACTGGGCTAGTAAAATACAGCTTGGTGGCTATACCGGTATAACCATCGAGGGTATACCGGTATAACCATCGTGGGTATACCGGTATAGTACCTCGAGCTGCTCTCGGGTTGCTGTTTGTACTGCAGTACAAGGGGGTCTTGTATGCATGGTAGGTGAGGGCGAAGAAAATTTCCTCACTTTGGTCTTATCACCCACCGCCCACTTGCATGTCTACACGTAGGGAGAGAGAAAGGGGCCTTTTCTCACAGCTGCAACCACTCCTTCCTTTCTTCTTCATCTAGCTCAACCAAGGTGAAGTGGAGGAGCTTGGTGGAGCAAACTTCGTCGACGTTGCGCCGCGGAGCCGATCGAGGGTGCGTTCGACGTCGTGTTGCTGCAAGGAGACCAGGCGGGCACGGTTCTTCATCAACCTTGGCGTGGTACTATTCCAGGGTGATCCTCGAGGTGAGTTGTGCCTTGCGAGCACTTTCGTTGCTGCGATTTTCGTCCATCTTCGAGCTTATGCTGATTCTGCAGTTTTTCGTCGTCGACCCGCAGAGTTTTGACTAGTTCTCCGCGTAGGAATGTCGAATCGCGTCGAGACTTGCGTCGTTGGATCCGGGATTTCGAGACGAATCCAGAGGATCCTTAATCGCCCAATTTGGAGAAGGTTTGCCCTGTCGAAACCCCTTTTTACTGAGCTGCTGTTTGCCGAGCAGATTTTGAGTTGTTGATCCGTAGTTTCCAGCGTCGATGCTCAGTGTTTTGGCTTGTTCTCAGCGTAGGATCGACGGATTCCGGCGAAACTTAGACCGTTGGATTCGTGACTTCGAGACGAAGCTTTAGAGCCTTGAATCGCTGAATTTGGACAAGGTTAGCCTGGTCGGATTTATGTTCTACTTTGCTGCTGTTACACTTGACAGAATTTCGAGTTTTGAGCTTCTTTTGGTTTAAACCTTTGAAGGGTCTGGATTTTAAGCTTAGTTTGCACACTTCCACAGCATCCTTTGAGTTCTAGACTATCCTCACCAGATTTGGAGACTTCTAGGTGAGTATCGACTTTAGAAATCGATTTAATCGAGCTTACATGCTGAAATTGGAGCTAAAGTATGGATTTCTATGTTTAGAGCTTGGAGTGAGCTAGTTGCTGGTCGTAGAGGAGCTCTACGGACCAGCAGGGATCGAGGTTGATTCGAGGACCCTTTTTGCTGCCAGGAGTTAGCGTTAGAGGTGGGTTTTCATCGGTTTACTTTTAAGTACAAGTAGTCGACATGTATAGTTTGGTTATTGAATGTTAAACCTTAGCTCAATTTCATTGATAATAGTTTGGTAAAATCTGACTAGTGAGCATGTTTAGTAAGTAATAATTATACATGTTGGACTTGGACTTGACTTAGGAGAAAACTACGACTTGATCGACATAAGCTTATACTACCGGATTTAGCTCTAGGAGCTGTTTTGGGTTGTATCGTCGCGGTGTGAGTGCGATGGATACCAGGGTAGTATAGTTGCATTTACGCTCGTGCTGGGACGCCGAGCTTAGTTTACAGCAGAGTCTGGACTATTCTTGTTGTCGGGGACCGTCTGGGTCGACGGTGGGCCCGGGTGACTTTTGTTTCAGTTGTGCCGAGGGCACGTGGTGGAAACGAGCCGAGCTCGAGCGAGCTTACCTCAGCTCAAGCTTGGCTTGAAATTAATTTCGAGCCTAAATTTAGGCTCAAGCTCGGCTTGAAATTAATTCGAGCCGAGCTCGCGAGCCTAATTTCGAGTCGAGCAAGCTCGAGCCCTTTACGAGCCGCTTGAAATTCTTAACATAATGCGATCTATAATTTAATTTTTATAAAATATTATCTCAAATTTGATACAAAAATATTTAATAGTTCAACATATAAAATGAATGCATGAAATACGATATTATAATATTATAAAAATTAGGGAAAATAACTCTGCGAGCAAGTGAAAAGGAGAGAGAGAGCAATTATAGTAGAATTTTACTGGTTTGGTTTTGTGGGCCCAATAATCTAAATTCTATATAGATATAATTAAAATACATAATATATATTATTTTATATAATTAAAGTATATATTATATATAATTATATATAGAGAAAGTTCGGCTACTATATTCCTTTGAGTATAGATCCATTTATACTAATCGATTTTAAATAGTTGGATTATCCTTTTGACTATTTCAATCATAGGGGACCACTATCATCCTAATCGCACATCCAACGACTGAAAATTTATAAGTATAAAGAGATCTATACTTATAAGAGTATAGTAGCCATAGCCTATATATAGATATACATATATTTACTACTATACTATTAATAGTGCAAATGGCTTGCTATTAGGTTTTCGGCCATTGTATGAAGGGATGGGCGGTCAGGATAATAGTAGCCCCCTAGGGTTCAGTGGGTGGCTAGTTTAATAGTGTGATCTGACGCATGAAATTGGCCAAAGGGGTAGATCTAACGGCAGAAACTCGAGAATACCAAATACTTGGTACTATCGGTAGTACAGTAGCTGAACTCTATATATATAGGTAAATCTAACGGTAGAAACTCGATTGCACAGAATGCTCAGTACTATCAATAGTATAGATAGTATAGTAGCTAGAATATATATAGAGAGAGAGAGTCTGGCTACTATATTATCGATAGTACAAAATGCTTAGTGCTATCGAATTTTGTACCGTTAGAACTAATCCTCCGACCATTTTTACCCATTAGATTATACTATTCAACTAATCTCCCACTCAATTCTAGAGAATCACTATCATCCTAGCTATACATCTCATCATCTAATGACCGAAAATCTAACAGCAAGTGGTTGGTACTATTAATGGTATTGTAGACTATATATATATATATATATATATATATATATATATATATATATATATATATATATATATATATATATATATATATATATATATATATATATATATATATAATTAAGCTCCTATGCTTTTAAAAGTACCAAGTCATTGGTGCTTGTAAGTTTTTAGCCATTGGATGAATAGATGTGCGGTTAGGATGATGTGGGCCCCCTTGGGTTAAGTGGGTGGTTGGTTGAATAGTATAATCTAACGGGTGAAAATGATCAAAGGTGTAGATCTAACGGTAAAAAATTCACAAGCACCGAGTGCTTGGTGCTTTTACAAGCACCATATAGGACTCTATATATATATATATATATATATATATATATATATATATATATATATATATATATATATATATATATATATATATATATATATTCGAGCTTTTCGAGCCTAATTCGAACGAGCCTAGTAATACTCAAGCTCGGCTTGAAATTAATTTCGAGCCTAAATTTAGGCTCAAGCTCGGCTTGGAATTAATTCGAGCCGAGCCAAATATCGAGCCGAACATGAGTCCAACACGAGCCGCTCGCTCGTTTACCCTAGTCGACATGTATAGTTTGGTTATTGAATGTTAAACCTTAGCTCAATTTCATTGATAATAGTTTGGTAAAATCTGAATTGTGAGCATGTTTAGTAAGTAATAATTATACATGTTGGACTTGGACTTGACTTAGGAGAAAACTACGACTTGATCGACATATGCTTATACTACCGGATTTAACTCTAGGAGCCGTTTTGGGTTGTATCGTCGCGGTGTGAGTGCGATGGATACCGGGGTAGTATAGTTGCATTTACGCTCGTCTTTGGGACGCCGAGCTTAGTTTACAGCAGTACGGACTATTCTTGTTGTCGGGGACCGTGCGGGTCGACGGTGGGCCCGGGTGACTTTTGTTTCAGTTGTGCCGAGGGCACGTGACCTATTGGTGGTTAGACGCGTTGAACCCTGTTTACTTGACTATGCCTGTGAGAGCCTGATTGAGCTCGACATAGATACGCTTGCATACTCGATTGGTTCGCGCCCACGAGTGCCGCTCCGGAGTCTGGCTTAGTGCTTTTGCGTTGGTGTCGCTGTGTCCTGGTTGGACTCGCTCTCCACTAGCTACCCCTGTGGTAGTTGTTAGTGTAGCTTCGACAGGCGGGACGGGTGTATCACAGTCCCTCGTGAGATTGGGTCAGGGTTGCTTTATTCTACAGATGAGTGGTGTTAGAACAGGATAGTACAGTGTCATATAGCTGTAGAGTGTTTCCAGCTTCTTTTCTACTATTCTTGTTTACCCTGTAGGCTTAGTGGGTGGACCGATGAGGTTTAGGGCGGCACCGAGGACTACTTGTTTTATAGTAGTTCTCACGCCCCTTTTCTTCCACCGTTGTTGCGGGGCCTTCGATTCTGCCTTTCCGCCTTGAGTCGGATCGAGACAAGGGCGTCACGAGTTAGAGCCCTTCCCGAGTGCTGCTGAGTTAGAGGTCTTTCCCTTCCACAGGTAGTGATGTTTTTTTTGGGTTTTTGGGAGTTTGTACATACTTCTGTTAACTCGCTGGAGCGAGTAGTACTTGTTTCGAGACATGTTGTTTGTATTTTGGACTTATGGTATTTTCCCTACCTGTGTATTTATAGTCTGTTCAGCTATATACTACTGTTTGTAGTGTTGTATGTTATACAGGTACAGCTACGCTTCGTGTACAGAAAAAACTTCTTGTACACGGCGGATCTGTCGGCGTGCCCGGGGTTTCTTCCAACCCGGGGCGTGACAGATTAAGTTGGTATCAAAGCTTAGTATTAGGTCGTTGGGACGTAGGAAACCTAAGCTGGCAAACCTTAGGAAGGCATGACGCGAGAGGCGAGATTTAACGCGAAAATCAATGATTGATTGTTCTAACTAATCCTTGAGTGGAGTGAGTGACTGAAGGAGTGTCTGTTCCGGTCCAGGAAAATTATGTTGGCTGCATACGACATAATTTTGTGGAGAAACAGGCACCTCCTTCGGGACTTTCGTTGATTGGGTCGAGAGGGTTTAAGTACCTGACCTCGTTTCTTTTTGTGCAGCTATGCATCGACGTAGAGGACGGCTAGCCGCTTAGGGTCGCCCTACCACCACTACCACCACCCCAGATACCCGAGCAGATGGAGCAGGGCACCCGACCCGAGATAGGTATACCCCCTGTGGTGGAGCCGAGTACTCGACCGGGGACGAGTACGCAGCCGGACTTGAGCGCACAGTTAGCTGCCCTGACCGAGGTGACGAGGCAGCAGGGATTGTTACTGCAGCAGATGTGCGAGAGATTAGTCGCATCATCGAGCGCAAAGACCGGAGCGCCGAGCACTGCTCCACCTCCCGCTACCCGATTCTGACCCGACCACCGCCACATCCCCACCAGTGGAGATTCCTTCGCCACCAGTAGCGCCTGCTGGAGGACCCGCATCACTGTCAGAGGCAGAGCAGCGGCAGATGATGGAGCGACTGGTCCATTTCCACTATTTTGACCCGCCGACCTTTGATGGTTGTAGTTTTGAGCCTTGGGTGGTCGAGGGTTGGATTAGCGCTTTGGAGAGACTGTTTGAGGATCTACGCATCCCGGAGAGGGAGCAAGTGCAGCTAGGGGTCTATTGTTTGGTAGGGGATGCCCGAGATTGGTGGAAGAGGGTGAGGCGTGATCAGGGACTGGTAGCGTCACAGATGCATTGGGACGAGTTTTGTGGGATGATTTTCGGCATGTATTTCCCTGTTAGTGTAAAGCAGAGGATTGAGGAAGATTTGAAGAGGATTCAGCAGGGCGATCGCAAGTGCAGGAGTACGTTCGGGAGTTTACGCGGCTCCTGAACTGTGTGCCTTTTGCCGCGAGGGACGAGGCACATCGAGTCTACCTCTTTGAGCAGGGATTGAGGCCGGATCTTTTCCGGTTCGTTAGGGCGTGGAGGTCGAGTACTTTGGATGCGTCCATCAAGCGGGCCTTGTGGGAGAAGCGAGGCGAGGCAAAGACTTCGAGAGCGAGCCCGGAGGTCGGGGACAGTCGGGACGAAGCGCCCGCTCTAGATGACGGTGGACGATCGAGCGGCGGGCGTCGCCTAGGCCTTCACGATCACGTTTCGAGGTCGTGGGTCTTCGGGCGTCGGCGTTCCGGGGATACCCGTCGGGGGTCGACCACCGAGGACTCGGCGGTGTGTGATGCGTGGAGGACCACACGCGGCCGACGGTGCGAGCGACGGGAGAGCCGCTTTGGATGTGGTCGGCGGGACACACGAGGGCCGCTTGCCCACGAGCAGCGTCATCAGCACCATCATCAGCCTCAGCACCGCACGGATCTTTGCAGAGTTACGGGGCATCGTCGAGCTACCGTCAGGAGGATCGAGCGTCGGCGCTGCGACAGGACGATCGACGACAACAGGCTCCGAGCGGCAGGATCTTTGCAGCTCAGTTGGAGGACTCGTCAGCAGCCGACCGAGTGGTGGCAGGTATCACTTTACTTTCTGGTACTAGAGCACGTACTTTATTTGATACTGGTGCATCACAGTCTTTTATCAGCCGAGCATTTGCATTGTTACATGGTCTAGAGATAGAGTTATTGTCTCAGGCCCAGGAGTTCCAGACCCCGGACCATGTATTACAGGTTGTAGAGTGTTGTAGGTTGTGTCCAGTACAGTTAGATTCGTGGATCTTGCCCGCAGACATGTTAGTTTTAGGGCCGCTGCATGACTTCGACATTGTGCTTGGCATGGATTGGCTAGCGCGGTACTACGCGACTATCGGCGTGGAGAGAGGACGGTGACCCTCCGTGAGACAGGCCAGAAGGAGATCACTTTCAGAGGCTGCAGAAGCACGTTATTTGCCACGTGAATTTCTTCAGCGAGAGCCCGACAGCTGATGAGTAGAGGGTGCATTGCTTTTCTAGCGACAGTGACGGAGGTACCTACGGCGGCATCGAGACTCGAGGACATCCCTATAGTTCACGAGTTTCTAGATGTGTTTCCCCCAGAGATGACGACTATGCCGCCGGAGAGGGAGGTTGAGTTTGTGATTGATGTGGTTCCTGGAACTGCACCAATCTCGAAGGTACCTTACAGGATGGCCCCAGCGGAGCTAAGAGAGTTAAAGGCGCAGCTTCAGGATATGATGGATAAAGGGTATGTAAGACCCAGCGTATCACCTTGGGAAGCGCCGGTGTTATTTGTAAAGAAGAATGATGGTTCACTTAGGTTATGTGTGGATTATCGGGAACTGAATAAAATGACCATTAAGAACAAGTATCCTTTGCCGCGCATCGATGATCTGTTTGATTAGCTGCAAGGATCTTGCGTCTTCTCGAAGATTGATCTCCAGTCAGGTTACCACCAGCTGTGGGTGAGGGCCGAGGACGTTTCCAAAATGGCAATTAGGACTCGGTACGGGCATTATGAGTTTACTGTGATGCCTTTTGGATTGACAAATGGCCCGCATTTATGGATTTGATGAACCAAGTGTTCAAGCCGTTCTTGGATAGATTTGTAGTAGTCTTCATCGATGATATCTTGATATACTCCCGTAGCAATGCCGAGCATGAGGAGCACTTGAGGATAGTGCTACAGCTCCTGCGAGAGAAGAAGTTGTATGCCAAGTTGAAGAAGTGCGAGTTCTGGTTACGGGAGGTTGCTTTCTTGGGCCACGTGATTTCTGCAGATGGAGTGGCAGTGGACCCGAAGAAGATTGATGCTATTCGGGATTGGCCCAGACCGACGACGGCGACTGAGGTGCGGAGCTTCCTATGGTTGGCAGGATATTACCGTCGGTTTGTGGAAGGCTTTGCGAAGCTTTCCACACCCCTCACTCGATTGACTCGTAAAGGGATTAAGTTTATCTGGAGTGAGGATTGTCAGAGGAGCTTTGATGAGCTGAGACAGATGTTGACATCAGCTCCTACGAGTGAGGCTTAGTGCTTTTGCGTTGGTGTCGCTGTGTCTTGGTTGGACTCGCTCTCCACTAGCTACCCCTGTGGTAGTTGTTAGTGTAGCTTCGACAGGCGGAACGGGTGTATCACAGTCCCTCGTGAGATTGGGTCAGGGTTGCTTTATTCTACAGATGAGTGGTGTTAGAACAGGATAGTACAGTGTCATATAGCTGTAGAGTGTTTCCAGCTTCTTTTCTACTATTCTTGTTTACCCTGTAGGCTTAGTGGTGGACCGATGAGGTTTAGGGCGGCACCCACTGAGGACTACTTGTTTTATAGTAGTTCTCACGCCCCTTTTCTTCCACTGTTGTTGCAGGGCCTTCAGTTGCGGCTGCTGTTCCGCCCGAGTCGGATCGAGGCAAGGGCGTCGCGAGTTAGAGCCCTTCCCGAGTGCTGCTGAGTTATAGTACTTTCCCTTCCACAGGTAGTGATGTTTTTTTTTTGGGTTTTTGGGAGTTTGTACATACTACTGTTAACTCGCTGTAGCCAGTAATACTTGTTTCGAGATATGTTGTATGTATTTTGAACTTATGTTCTTTTCCCTACCTGTGTTTTTATAGTCTTTTCAGCTCTATACTACTGTTTGTAGTGTTGTATGTTATACAGGTATAGCTACGCTTCGTGTACTGGGAAAACTTCTTGTACACGGCGGATCTGTCGGCGTGCCCGGGGTTTCTTCCAACCCGGGACGTGACAATATATATATATATATATATATATATATATATATATATATATATATATATATATATATATATATATATATATATATATATATATATATATATATATATATATATATTTATGTAGAAATGTATATATATATATATATATATATATTTATTATATATAGTATTTTATTTTTATATAGACATTTTATTATATAATAATTTATTATATAATTTACTACTTATTTTTATAAAATGTAAAATATATAAATAAATGTTAAATAATTTAAACTATTGGTATTAGATATAAATGTTAATTTTATAATATTGAGCATTCACATATAAATTGTAAATTAAAAAATAAAAAAAAGATTAATGCAACTTAAGTTAATTTATATTTGACGAAAGTTAATTGCGAGAATCACAAGCAATGATTTCTCTTCTCATTCACTAACTACTTGGAGACTACGATACCTACTAAAAATTATTTCACTAACTAATGAAGGACTGCCATGCCAAGTAAAAAGTTTTGATATACTTATTGCACCATTCATTATTTCTCAACCCCTTAGACATGCTGTCATGCTTGGAATAATTAGTATGAAATAATTTCATTCGTATCCTGAAAATATTAAAAATATTATAAATAACCGTACAAAATTAGTAATATCAAATCAAACAAAAAAGAACAAGATGAGAAAATATTTAATAAAGTTGAAAAACTATTTCAAAATATCTTATTATTGAAAGAGCTCCTTATATTTTCTATATTAGGAAAGATAGCTGCATTTATTTAAAATTATTTCATAATTTGTCGGTAATATTTCATAATTATTCTGAAATTAATTTTTATAACTAATTTTCGAAATTAAATTTTAAAATAACTACTAGCGTCACGGTCCCTTAACTAGTATATAATATACTTCACATTTAAATAGGGATAATATCTAATACATTATTTAAAATTTTAAAATCATTTAATATTGATTACTAAAAATTCTTTAATAAGTATCTCCCAAATCTTAGAATTTATGAGATTTGAGGTTTGAAAGGGTATTTTGGGAATTGAAAGGCAAATTTAAAATTTTTCAGTAGTCGTCGGGCGTATAAACAGAAGCCCCTAATAATACCGGGAATGTTTGGTTCAAAATAAGAATTAAAATCGAAATAGGAATAAGAATTGGACTGCAATCATAAACAGAATAATAGAAACTCTAGCTCGTTTCGTCAATAAAAAGAATCAGAATTGAAATCACTTTTAAATTAAAAGTGAAAAAAAACAATATTTTAATTAACAATTTAAGTCCAATTTTGTACTTACAATTTGAACTTAAAATTTAAATTTATCATTTAAATTTATATTCAAAGTCAAAGATTTAAATTTAAAACTAAAATTCAAATATCAAATCTATATCAGATTTTAAACTATAACTGACGAAATTTAAAATTGAATTTTGAATCCATAATTCAGATTCAAATATAAAGTTACAATTTAAAATTAAATATAAATTAATATCTAACTTTAAATAATTGTGGTGAAATAAAAAAAGTTCTTTGCTCAATTTTTTCCGGAATCAAAATTGATTCCTACATCTTAAGAGGGGACATCATTTTGAAGGGAATGAAAATCATTTTCAATCTCCCACGAATGAAAATCAAAATGTCACAAATACCAACAGCGGAAATAAATTATTTCGATTTTCACTTCAAGCCTCAAATCCTTGAAACCAAAAATGTTAAAAAAATAACTTCAATTCCCCTTTTCCTGTAGTTTAGCTCATTTTCACTTTATCCTCCTATAATTCAAAAAATTATACTTAAATATTTTGTAATTTTATCTTATTTTTATTCAAAAAATCTACTAATAAATAGGATAGCAAAATAATATGTTTTAATAACTACATGATAATTAAGCGTAATTTATTAAACCACATGGTGACAGTAAAAATAAACTAAATAACAAGATAGTTAAATATAAACTTTTAAACCACAAGATAACAACGTAAGCATAAGCTGAACGAAGTGAGCACAAATTGAAGTTTACCCACAAACTAAAACGGTATTATGATATAAGCAAGTCTCCCGAACAGATTTTTTTACAGCAAGAAATTAAAGTCCAAGTAAAAAAGCAAAAAGAACCCAAAAACAAATATGCACTCTTTAAATAGGTAAACTGTAGAGGAACCGATTCAACTGTTGGCCATCCGATCCGAAAATAGAGCCCTCCACTGACTGTCCAACCCTTCAAGTTTTTATTCTATTAATTTAAGCTATGTTTATTAATTAAATTGAGGATCTTGTTAACTTTGACGGCGCAGATTTCATCAGCCTATAGTTGATAGGAACTGTTGAATTTAGTGACTCCACAAATCAGCTTACGTAAATGAATCAACTAAGAACAATTTAAAGTTTAAAAAGGCGTCAATCAAAAGACGAAAGAACAGAAAATTTTCTCAACCACTAGAAAATTTGAAGCGAAGGAAGAAATGATGTTACACTTGAAGAACAAAGTCAGCCCCAACTTTGACATTAGTGGAACAAATGTATCAAACAATGATGGGGCCAAAGGTGGAAATCGTTAAAAGCTAGAGGATGTTGTGGAGAATTTGGCAAAGACTAAGAGGCATATTATTATAAGTTAATGGGCAACCTGTGAGGGGCTGAAAAATTGAGGGGTACTCTTATTTAGCTTTGCGAGTTAGAGCCATACTCTGACATGCTATTTCTCGGTATGCGTTAGTTTTCGTATGGCAACTCGGTTTCGTTCTCGAAGAAAGCTGAATGGAGCGCTTGCACGCACTGCTTTGCCTCGCTGTCGTGAACGACCAGTGAAATATTTACCTGCGTCGTTAGAGATTGTAAGATGAGATCATTAGATTTAGAAAATGATTTATGTTCTACTAATGAATGATCATTCGCAATGCATATGAGTAGGAACTATGATACCTTCGAAGCTCCTTGGGAGATCATCTGAACATTCACTCCATTGCTTCGGAGAACGCTAAATGCCTAACATTCCATACAAGAAGATAAATGCTAAAGCAATCAGTTGGGAAGATACAGTATGGAAACGCAGAGGTAAAAAGAAAAAGAAAAAAAATTCTGTGATGTGCAAACCTTTTCGAGGATCAATGATGACCGTTGCACATTTCCTATGAGAGAGATTATCGATCTTTGCTGAAGAAGATGAACGACCGCTATCTTCTCAAGCTCTTCTACGAGATGATCCAATTCCTGATTGATAATGATAATATAGTATAGACATTAAACAGTCTATTAGTGTGGAAGGACGAGTGGAATTGTTTGCAATTTTTGGTTATAATGATTTAAATTAACAAAAAAAGAACTTCAGAATTATAATCTATCTGAAATAAAATTTTGCTTGTCTTAAACACTAAACTAGCATTGCTAAGAGTGATCCAGCCATTTTTTATTGGGCATATTTGCCAGAAAAAGTAGAATATTGGGGGGGGGGGGGGGCGGGGGATATAATTCAGCAGACAAGACGCACTGTTAAACAGTGGCTTGTGCTCACTAGAAAGAATCACTTGTCATTATTACAGGCCTAGTCATTACCCACAAGCAGGACCTACGTGTGTTTAAGCACTGGAATCACTTTAGTGTAAGCTCATGGAGAGTTATAAAAAGGGATATATAATAGGCACACGCACAAAAATGCTAATGTTGGAATGAAATATTAATCATCAGCTACATACGCTTGCCTGCTGAATTAATTCTCTGCTCCAAATTTTCGAAGGGTCCAGTGTCAGTGAGATACTCACTTCACTGGTGGCTACGCAATCGACAGATATACCCAGGTCTTCAAATATAGAGAAAACCTGCATTAGCAATATTGTAACAAAATATTGGAGAGTAACTGGCTGATAGAAATCAAAATTAACACAACAAAGATAATGTAGTCCTGAATATGTGACCCAACCTTTGCTAGGAAACCAAACTGCCCTAGCATCCGAGTGCTCACGATATCCAGCATGGTGATATTTGATTTCAAAACAATGCTGGTTAATACAGCCTGGAATTATGACGGATAAGGATCAGATGAACTTCAGTAGATAAGGCATGAAAAGTAAACACAGTATTGGTTGCTGCAGACCTTGCTCATGTCTCTTGTTTTAGTGATGACAGTACCAGGAGCCTTAGGGTTGTATGAGTTCTTGACCCTAACAGGTATATCACCTTCTCTAGCTGGCCTCATTGACTGGGGATGCAAAACCTGCACTTCCACAAGAAGTTTGGAGTAAAAAATGTAAGATTCTTAGATTGAAAACCAATTTGTTGCAATGAGAAGGATTTGGCTAGTAGTATGATGTACCTGTGCACCAAAATATGCCAGCTCAGCCGCTTCCTCAAACGTCAAATGAGGAACAGGTTCTGCCTGCGGACAAATCTTAGGATCACATGTCAAAACACCATCAACATCCTTCCAGACCTATTAATAGAAATCCATATAAATGTCTCAATAATGGCATATAAAATTACATAATTCAGTAAAAGAAGCCAGTTTATAGATATCTGAACTTTCCTTGATCTAAATATTGATACATAATTAGTGACAGCATAATTAGTGAAGATATAACAAACAGATTCTGAATGTTGATCTGACCAAAGTGGACAAATTGCATGTTGCAAGGTCAGATAGCTGATAAAGTAACCATTTAAATTAACTCGTCGAACCTGACCTGTATTTCTTGTAAGCCCAAAGCTTTGCCAATTGTTGTAGCTGTCAAATCACTGCCGCCCCTTCCTAAAGTTGTCACCGCACAGGATTTCCAACCCTATAGTTAGAAAAGAATACATATGCATACGTATTACAAGTAACATTTATAAAACACCAAATCCGCCAGAAAATGATTGGAGTTTTATCTTGAGAAAGTAACCTTTCCAAGAAATCCAGTGACAATAGGGATTGCAGGATCGTTAATCCAGTCGTCATGCAACCTCTTTGCTACGGCTGGATAAGTTGCTTCCAAGATATCAGCATTTGTAAAGTCATCTGTGGTTATGAATCCAATATCAAATGCATCATACTGCAAAACATTATTTTGTTGTCAGTTAAATGCTACTATGCGGGAAATGATAACTTCTGTTTTAATGAAACAAATATATCATACCACTGGAAAGCAGATAGTCATGATAACTACTTGCAATGTACATTTTGTCATAGTATCAGTATTTAATAGTAATTCACATTGCTGCTTAACCATGGCCAGGCAGAATATAAACATTAAGTTGCAGCAAAATAGAAACTTGCTTGGTAACTATGTTTGTAGTTGTGTTGGAGAACCCAAAATATTATTTTGAGTTTATTTATTCATTCATTTATTCATTATAAATTTATTATTTATTTCTTCTATTTAATATTTATTAATTTACTTATTTATTCTTTTATTTATTAATTTTTAATTATTCATAAATTAAGTGATTAACGTCACATCTTGGAGCGGACATTTCGTGTGACATTTTGCATGGACATCAAGCAGGACGTGGAGTCGAACGTTGCATCAAAGTTCGATTCTCACACCCACCTCCCTACATAAATGCACCCCTTTTCTATTGTTATTCATATGACTCATCAACATTGCAGAGAAGATAGAGAAATAAAAAAAGACAGTTCTTTTCCTCTTTAAATTCTAATTTATAACTTTCTTACTACTTTCTTGATTTCTCTAATCGCCGGGTGTAAAACTCCATCAATCTCCTCCACGATTGTGCTCGCATAAATAGGAATTCCGGTCAGACCTGGGGCAGCTTTTTCGGTTAAACCCACACGAAGGATGGAAATACGACTTAGGGCAATCTGCGGACGCTTCCAGATCGAGCGATTTTCAGCTCCCTACTGCTTCAATTTCTGGTTCACCTAGCGAGTTTTTATGAGTTTGCTATTTTATTTAATCACAAAATTGTTACATAATTTAATCACAATTCAGATTTTAGAGCAATTTTTCCTAACAGGTTGTCTTGCAGTTGCAAAATAAAAATCAGACCAACAAGTGCAGAGGATTTGAAGATACTTGCCTAACCCTCTAATCCAATTATAGAACGAATAATTCAAAGCAGTTGAATAGGCTAAAGTGTTGTCTTAAGTACCACTGAGGTATCTAGGCACTTTTTTCTAGCCGAACCACTTATCATCTATCTGGTAAGCTAGCAGTTATGACCTTCCAAATTTTGGTCTAATGTACAACCATTAGTTGATAATAAAACAAACGAATGTCATTTTAATTAAAAAAATGAGTTGGTACAATATGTCAGTCAATCAATGCACACCTTCTCCCTCAATTATTTCAAACCTATTGAGTTTTTTCTTTTTTTTGGTTTTATGAGGTACCCTCTACCACCCTTTTGTGCCCTCCACTAAGCATCCAATGATCTCTCGGGGAGCCATCAAAAACATTCTTTTCTTTTCTTTCCTATCCCCTCTATATATATGTGTATACATACACTTTTAGGCTTTTTTTGCATTTAGCCCTCTTAACTTTTTTTTATTTACAAATGGCCCTAGCAAATTTGTATTTGCATATATAACCCACTTTGCCACACGAGCGCTACGTTGGTATTTTTAAGTTGAACATGGTGATTGAATCACCGTATTCATATCCACACTTTAATCTCTCTTTTTTAACTTAGAAGAGATAAAAAATACAAAAAGGAACACGGTGATTGAATCACATGTTCAACTTAAAACGCCACCTAGGTGCTCTCACATGGCAAAGAAAGGGCTATTTATGTAAATATAAATTTGTCAAGTGCATTTATTAAAAAAGAAAGTTTTGAGGGGGCTAAATGAAAAAAGGTGCTTTTTTTATTTCTTGTGCAGTATTAGAGACCAATGACACACCATTTCTCTTAGTTTTCCTGTGCAATTTCCTATACAAAACTGTTTTTATCATGGACGCTATCACCCGTAACACCAAGTTCACTGTCACAACAAAAATCTCCATTCAAATATGCAACCAATATGCTCATTAAGACGGAAAGATAGAAATCACCCCACTTACATTTTAATATGGAATTTTAAATGGTTTTAGAATAGCAAATTAACAACATACCTGCCGTGCTTTTATACCAATTTTGTTCAAGTATGCTGCAAAAATTCTCGTAGACATGCATTCACCAAAGGAAACCAAATAATCTCTTGTACGAAGGGTCATCTCTTTCATCATTGCAATGCCTTTCAAAAGTTGCTCCAGTTCATCTAATAATGCTACCAAATCCAACAAGAATAACGTAGTATCAGAAGAAAAAAGAAGAAAGACTGGCAATAAGTTGACAAAAGTTAATTCAAGATAATACCAGAATTACTAGATGAAGTAAAAAATTTATACTCAATTAGAGTAGAAAGTCTCAAAACAATCTCCCACATAAATCAACTTTTTGCTAGACATGAAATATACACAAAAGAGCAAAAAGAAATGCCAAGGGAAGGAGCAAAACACAACAAACTCATAATTATTTGATGGTCAGCAACAGAGTGAATAACAAACCTATAACTAGTAATAGCCAAATCACCCCATTCACTACCATGTAATTGGCACTAAGTTGTTGTCTCCATTAAGCCCCACAACAGAGACA
Organism: Aechmea fasciata; assembly: GCA_025177825.1. Classification (NCBI taxonomy): domain Eukaryota; kingdom Viridiplantae; phylum Streptophyta; class Magnoliopsida; order Poales; family Bromeliaceae; genus Aechmea; species Aechmea fasciata. Next base: position 11,941,412 of record CM045923.1, read on the forward strand.
CTGCTTGCCAAGACATATAATATATCTTTCCACAAGGATAATCTGAAGAATTTTTTTTTTATTAATAGACTTAGAAAATACTATAATTATAAAAATAGTTCTTCAAAAAATTTATTTGCGAAACTAGGTCTATACAGTGAATGAATTACTGCTTTCTAAATGCGGTAAATCATTCACCGTTTTCTTCAAAGGATTAAAACTATTTTGTGTTTAATACTACACATGTTTTGCAGTTTGGATATAGGAAACATGTAAATTAGGGTAAAAACGGTGAATGATTCACTGCTTTTAGAAAGCGGTTAATGATTCACCGCTTTTATCAGTCTATTTTTACAAATAAAAATTTTGGATGCCTATTTTTATATTTTAAAGGTTTTGTAGGCTTAGTAGCCCAAAAACTTCTAATCTGAATGTAAGTCGAAAATAAGTGAACAAAATCATATACTATCACTAGAATGTCTTGACCAAAATGTTCTCGGAAGAAAGAGGGAAGTAGATGAGGAAGCTTTGACGGTAATATGACTACCAGCAAATGGTTCGGAGGCTCAGAATTGAACCCTGAGACTCAGCACAAAATCAAGTAACAAAAAATTATGAGAAGTTTAAGAATCGCAGGTTGTTAGCCTAGTCTTACAGTCATAACAAGATGACCAGCATATACTACCTGTCTAACATTGAAGACTCCATAATGTCTTCTTGTAATGTAGTTCTTATTTTTAAGAAAATTAACAAAGTTTAAATGATTCTTTTTCGCATACACATCCATTTAAATAGTTTCCTAACAGGAATATGTTGGAGAAGGATCAGGCCCTTTAAGACTTGATGTATCAGTAAACTCTCAAATAAATAAGAACTGGCTCCAAAAAAGAAGAATTGAATAAGATTTGAAACACAATCCTACTAACAAAATTAATGATGGGCCATCGTACCTCAGTTTAATCAATTACTGATGATCTTACATAATATTGGATATAAATGATGGTTTCAATAATTCAAATCAAATGTACAACATTGAGGTCTATAAAGCTGACACTTGGGAATACGAGTCGACCATTGACAATATATTGGTCAATCGGATTGTTCATGTCGTTATACATGAAATTTTTAGCATACATCCGTATACAGTATACACATTCTTAACACGTCGAAACAACAGCCAAAGTTGTTTAGATGCTTGCATTCCATCAAGAAAGAGTGAAAGCACAATATTATATGCATCAATCAGGTGCGTACCAACTTCAACTCACATGAAATTTTGTTGTGGCATTTTAGAAGCTACAATTAATGCAAATTAAAAAACGAATCAATTAGAGGATCTATATGCATGAAACATTTTGAAAACAGCAATGATAAGAGAGGAAAAACATGGCAAAAAGTAGCTGTTAAACACATATAATTCTTCCAAGAATGAACAAGAATTTTTGGTCCAGCAAACCCGATTCCTAATGGTTCGATTTTGGTTTTGAAAGCTCAAACTCTAGTATGTTAGACAGTCCAAGTTGGATCTGAACCAAAGAAATTTGCAAAAAGTCCTTATGTCGTAAAAGAAAAAGGAATAAACAGCAGATAAGTATTTAAACTTAGGCTTAAATGTACCAGAACCACCTGGACATTCGCACTGTAGATAGCTAGCCAAGCTGTCAAAATATTATATTTCCAACCAAAACCTTCAAAATTTTGCAATTGACGACCAACATTAATATTTTAACAATTTAAAGTGACTAATGTTAGCCAAATGATTAAGAAATAATAAAGGATACATGTCGGCAATATGGAAGGGTCCTTTCGACGTTAAAATTTAGTTTGCAGTACAAACATTGATTTTTAGCAATTGAGTTTTAGAAATTAAATATGATAATTATGGTTTACTTTATACATCAAAGTGATTTTGGCATCAAGAAGACTCATCTAAACCACTAGCTTGCATTCTTTATTATTTCTACCAATTTACTAATGCTAATCACTTTAAATTGATGAAATGCGAATCTAGGTGGTTAGTTGTAAAATTTTGAAAGTTAGGGTGGTGAATACAAAATTTTGAAAGTTTAGGCGTTATTTGCAAATAGGCAAAAGTTCGAGTAGAATTTGATGCATTCAACCCTTAAACTTAACTGAACTAATGATGTGTAAATGAAAATAATTTGGAAATATAATATAGAAAGCACGTAGAAGGAAGTAAACAACAAAAACTGAAAAAATAACAGCTCAGACAAGAGTGAAGAATAACTAGATCATAGTAGCAGCAAAAAGAATCACAGGAGAAAAACTGATAGTCATCATAAAATAATGGCATAGTTTAAAATGCAGCATATACGGTCCCATATGCATTGCAGAAAATAAACCACACTGCATATAGTCTATGCTGGCAATATGTGGCGATCCACATACGCAGCTGCATAGACCACATATGCAGCCATGTATTGTTTACAAGGCCCGCTGTTTGGGATAATGGGTCAGGTTTTTGTCATATTTAGATCAGGTGCTCATTGGAAGTCAAGCCATTCAAAGGTGAAAAGAAGAAGAAACCTTAGTCACTCCTATATAATGATTATACATCTAAATGTTAGCATATACTTTATTATTGACATACGTAATTTGCATAAATATTTAATTTTGTTAATTTCTTGGATAGCGTATTGTGAATGACCGTTTAAATAAAAAAGTATTACTCATCATACATTTTAGCCTATTTTTACTGCATACATTTATTTCTAAGACTATGAAACGCAGTCATTGCAATTATATGTATATTTCCTGATACCCTTGATAGCTTAAACTGCATACGTGCTGGTATATGCACCCGCATACTGCATATACAGTATGCGGTGGGTAGACTGCCCTCATACCACATAGCGCTTTTTGAAACATTGAATAATGGCATTGAAGCTAATCGAACATTTTTAGATTAACTTCAGTCACTAATGGGGCCTAGTTTCCAAAATTCTATTTTTCTTGGCAATTAACAGCATAAATAATACAATATGTCTGCTGTTTGATAGGATGTTTCACCAAGCTTATCGAGAAAGAGCTGTAACTCACCTGCAATAGTAGATCTATCAATTCCAAGTTCATCGACTGTACTGAACATAGTAACAAAACAAAACCAAGTCACGTTCAAGAGCAAATCTACTGCTAGCAAAGATATAGTGAAAAGGAATTTACGAACACACACCTATTATGCAACTCTCTAATAATGCCCAACTCTGTGATCTCTGCTACATTCGATACACCACAGCTAACTGCTTTTTCCCCAGCCTAGATTAGAGAGTATTTTCAGTAGGGAAACAAAATAAATAAGCCGACCAAGAGCAGGGTAGCAGAAAAACAAAGATACTAGAGCTTCAAGCTGCAGTAGAAAGCTGAGCCTCAAAAGATGAAACTCCAATGTGAAGCTTCTGCTTCCACCCGCAGCAAATTGCTGGTTAAGAGGCTATGAAAAAGCGGTAAGAAGCTTCAGCAGGTGCCAAACAGGGCCTAAAATCAGTTCCTGGACAAAGTTACCATTAAAAGATTGTTCGTCGTCTTTCCCATGGCGAAAGAACAACCACAGGCCTTTCTTCCGGAAAGCTCAAGATGAGGTTGGCAACCTCCTTCATCCTATCCGCCGACGCTACCGACGACCCTCCGAACTTCATCACGACCGTCAGTTGCTCATCCGACACATCCTTGTCGGTGCGTCGCTTCGCGGTCTCAACCTTCCTTTCTGTAACAGCGACGGCCCGCCCCTCACATCTCACCCTTAATCCACTCCTCTTTCCCCTCTCCCCCACCCATCTCCTGCCTACGAGCTCAACGGATGAATCAAATCCCGTTACACTCCGCGACCTCTCGAGCAATCCAAAGGAAGCAATCGATTCTCTTCTAAGCCCAACACAGTGAGCTCGGACACCAAGACGGAGCGCGACCACCATATTTAGAACCCAAAAATTCACTATTCTCTCCAAATCTGGCACCAGAGAGGCATTTTCACAAGCATTTTGCGGGTCAATCCACGTAAATCAAAAGAAAACACAAGAATCAAACGAAACAATCAAAGAAAAACGCTTAAACCCCTAAAGATCGCTTCAGGAAGAAAGAGGGGGTAGTTGAGATTAAGATAGCGGGTGCGAGAATCGAATGCGAACGGAAAGAGTACCTCGATTGGGTGGAGAGAGAGAGAGAGAGAGAGGAAGGAGCTAGGGTTTCCTTTCTCCCTCTCGCGTCGAGGGGAGGTCGAAGACAGAGCGCTGCGGCGGCGACGGTGGTGAAATGGAGAAGGGACTAGGGAGGTGGTGTTGAGCGGTGCGTCTCCTCTTTATATGTGCAGAGAGGGGAGGGGAGAGGGAGGGAGAGGGGGGAGAAAGAGCGGGCCCTCCCGCCCCCTCCCCGCTGATACGAATGGACGGTGGGGATTGAGGAGCGCGAATCTCGAAGCATCAGATGCGGGAATACTGTTTGGTCTCTCATTGGTCCGTTTATTAGCCGAGATGCTGACTGATGGTGCCCTCTTCCCGAATCCGAGCTTCGCGGGAGAAAGCATTCGGATTCGCACCGAAAGGGGGAGAAATTCTACTGTAAAGTGTTTTTATATTAATTATAGGTAATCTTTATCTTTTTTTTTTTTTTTTTTTTTAGAAGTTACGGTGTTCGCTCTGAATTCAGCGATTGATTTAATTTCTTGAAATTATGGCCTGATAGCGAGTCGGCTTTAGGAAGATCTGCGTCCTTGAGAATCCGCCGAAAAAAGGTATTTTGTCTTTTTAATATATGAACAATTTGGTCATTTTTTCTCTATTATATTATCAAAATTTTTATTCTCTTTTTATTTTTTTTTTCTCTCTCCATCTTTCCTCTCATATTTGTAGGGATGTCAATGGGTATGGATACCCAAAATTTTATCCGAATCCGAATCCGAATAAAACGGATATATCCGATGGATATGGATATAGATTCAGATATGGATATCAAAAATAAAAACCCGACGGATATGGATTTGGATATGGATTTTGATTGTATCCGACCCGAACTCGACCCAAACCCGAATTTATTTTGTATTATATATAATATATATAAAAATTTGATGGTATATTTAAATTTGTATTTTAAAAATTAAAATTTAATATAATATATTTTAAAATATTGAAAAAAGAAATAATTGTTTCAAATTCAAATTTTCGGGTTCGGATTTCGGATTTTTGGTCGGGTTTGGGTATGGATATGGATATTTAAAATCCGTCGGGTTCGGGTTCGGGTTCGGGTCTCGAGTTTGGAGTCGGGTCTTTAAAAATCCGTCTGAATCCAACCCGTCGACATCTGCATATTTGGCATTAATTTCATATAAAAAAATTTCCAAATTATTTGACAACAAGAACGTGAGATTATTTTGTGAACCAACTATGAATTTTTTTTATATCCATCTTGAATCCAACCCGAATCATATATAAAGTTTAATATTATATTCAAATTTATATTTTAAAATTTTAAATATAATATAAAATATTTTGAAATATGGTAAAAAGAAATAATTGTTTCGGTTCAGCTTTTTCGATTTGAATTTGGTTTTGGGTTTTGAAAGATTGGTTAGTTTTATTTAGATATGGATTTTTCAAAATCCATCGAGTTCGGAAATAAATTTTGCGATTGTTAGTCGGGTTCGAATTCAAATTTCTAACCTTTTTTTTTGAATAGTAATCTTGATCTTTTTAATTTTTATGTTTAAAATTATGTTTAAAATATTTATTAGCTCTAATTATTAAAATATCATTCTGTTTAAAATATTTATTATCATTAACAATTTGATTATTCTTAATCTTATTCATTAGTGCGTTGAAATCAAATATTTGATAGAATAGTTTAAAATCTGATGAGTCGAATTAATCGGTTCAATCTAATTTTTAAATTATTAATATTAATTTAATTAAAATGAATAATAAAAGTTAAGAAGCTAATTATAAACCAAAAGGTAACAAATTAAAATTTAAAAAATCAATTTTCTAAAATTTCTATAATTTAAATTAATGCCTAAATTTTAGAAACACTAAAATTTCTAAACTAAATTCGTAAATTAATGCCTAAATTAGGGTAATCAATCAATTTTCTAAATTAGTGCTAATTAATGAATAAATTTAGGATATCAATTAAAAGTTTCTTTAAATGTTATATAGTTTAATTACCGAAATAACCTCGAATGATATAACCGATTTACTGCTAAATGTTAAAATTACATCTTTATCCTCTATTAATCAACGGTTAAGATCTATATTAAAAGATTTACCTGCTAAATGTTAAAATTACATCTTTATCCTCTATTAATCTACGGTTAAGATCTATTTTATTTTTTTAATAATAAAGTAATCATTTCTCTAATTATAATGGGACTGATGAATCTAAAAGATATTATCTTATTAGTTCGAAATATCATCTTAGCAATATAACTGATGCATTTAAAAAAAAAAAAAATTTCCCTCAAAGAGTCCTGTCAGCAAATTTGAAAGTTTATAATTTTTTAAAAATTCTCAAAATTATCACGGGATGTATGTGTGAAGACTGGAAATTACAAATAAGTGTGGTGGTGTATAGATTAGAAGGATCTGTTTAATTCACGATATATGTATACATTAGAAAAGACTGTTTAATTCGCAACAATTTTTAATACCTCTGGATATATAGATTAAAACTTGAGAATTCGTATATTTGGTTCGCTACAACAATTTGACGTGGCCGAAACTTTCGTTTCCACAGTTATTTTTATATTTCTTAAAAGGTAGAAATTCAAAACCAACCTCCTCTCATGGCGTGGTTTCTTATTTTCAGGAGAGTTTGATTATAACAAACTAAAATATCTCTTCTACGCTGTGTATTGATCATCCTACTTGATACAAAATAAGATGTAATTCCAATCTCTATTAATAAGGGTATTGTAATAAACTTATTAACACAATCCATTTATTCTCATGTTGAACTAAGGATACATCGAAAAGGGGCAGCAGATTTTACAGCCGCGCCGTTCAAGAGTTTAGAAATTATTTTGAGTTTTTAATACTTAAAATAAGAAAAAGTTGACAAAACAAGAATGCAATATTAGTCCTTGGATAAGTGGGCATAAGATTTACATTCCATTTTGAATGAACATGTAGCATTACTCTTCTAGATATTCTAACATACAGCCAAATAAAAATATGCATTTAAAAAGATTTCACTTTCCTGTCGTGTGGTTTCATCTCTATTATTATGGGTAAATTGCACTATTGTCCCCTGAACTTTTGGCGGAGTTTCACTTACCCCCCAAACTCTTAAAATGGTCATTTACCCCCCTATACTTTAATATTGCATCTTGTTGCCAATTCCATCAGTTAAAGTTAACGGTGCTGAACGGGAGTTAACGGAAGGGTTAGGTTTTGGGAAATCTACCGCCTAAAGCGTCCTTTGTTCCAACCAACTCACTTTTATTCTTTAAAAACTGTTTTTTCTCCATTTCTATGCCCTCCAACTCTTCTTCTCATAGTTTTTGCATCCCAAAAACCGCCAAAACCTAATCCTTCCGTCAACTCCCGTTCAGCTCCGTTAACTTTAACTGACAGAAGGGACAACAAGATGCAATATTAAAGTATAGGGGGGGGGTAAATGACCGTTTTAAGAGTTTGGGGGTAAAGTGAAACTTCGCCAAAAGTTCAGGGAGCAACAGTGCAATTTACCCAATTATTATTATACTCTTAAGACCTGATGTTAAAAAAGGATAATAAAATAATGTACTTTACAGAATGTAGGGAGGTTAAGTATAATTTTAAACATACGGTAGCAAAGTTAAAAATACAATAAACCATAACGGGGCAAATTGAAGTTTGTCCCAAACTTTATATTTATCCCTTCAATCACCAACTATTTTGCTTTAAGATTTTGTTTTATTTTGTTATTATTTGTAGGCTTTTATTCTGAATACCTTGTGTACTAATAATTTTATTTTAGTCAAAAGAACTCAGCGCACCAACTCAATTTGTGAACGCACAACAGGAATTGAACTTCAGACCATAGAGATAGCAACTCGGATGTTGTCGTTTATGAATTGGGGTGTGAACTCGTACAAATTATTCGATCTTAAGTCAATTATTCATTCCAATTTGAAGTTGGCTTTTGTTGCTCCTTTGGATTCCATAATGCATGGAATGATTAATGTAAGATGTATGTGTTCCATTATTACTTGTATTATTATATCGTGTGTTTTTAAATGTGGTATTAGTAGACTCAATACAACCAGCATGAAAGTTGTTTTTCATTTTTTTTTTATTTGGGTAAACATCAAATACCACCCCTTCTCATTTTTAGTATTCTGTGGTTTAAAGTGTATCAGTTTACTGTCCCATGGTTTCATTTTTATCTTTTTATTGTCAATTTTACTAATATTTTTTGTTAAATCAGTGAAAAAATTAAAACCAAAGAGTACTAAAATAAATATTCGATAAATCTAGGTAAAGTATCTCAAGTTTTTATATATAATTTAACGAAATATTAACGGAGAAACTGATGAAAAGGTAAAAATGAAACCATAGAATTAATTTTTTCAAAATTTGATTTTGATTTTTAGAATTAATTTTTTGATTTTAGAGGCCCCAAAATCAGAAAAATTAAATTCAAAATAAGATTTGAAATCTAATTCTACTTTTGAACTCAAAATTTAAATTTAAACTTAATTTTTGAATTCAATTAAATTATATTCATAATTAATTTTAAAATTTAAATTTAACATTTTTAATTATAAACTCATATCAAATTTTAATTTTTAAACTATTAAATTTTTAAATTTTATGTCACGGCTCGGATTTTTCGTTTTTAGGACGCTAACGAGTATACATAGGAATTTTTTTAATACGAAACAATAGTTGTACTGTACCTATAATCATACAATACTACGAGTGGTACAAAGGCACTAACAAGAAATACATATATAAATAATAAGGTTCACCATACATACATAGCATCCTGATATATAAAAATCACTCGCTCCAACGAAATACAAACATCAGTATGTATCAAAGAACCAAAAACTATAACTATAGCCATCTATAGCTGGTAGATATCTCTAGCTCAGTAGCACACGGGAAGGGACCTAGCTCGCGACTTCCTTTCCATCATCAGAATCCGCGATCGAAGTAGCCGAAGAAGAAAGCTCTGCAAAAAGAGGGGTGACAACTGGGCGTGAGAACTACTGTAAACAGAAATAGTTCTCAGTGGGTGCCACTCTCAAACTCATCGGCTAACCCACCAAATCTACAGAAAGATATGCTCAATGATAGTAAAGAAGCTGGAACAATTTACAGTTATATGCCGCTATATTATCATGATCCAACACTAACTGTAGCATCTGGTTTCCCAGTAAAGTGTGCCGAGTTCCATCGAAATGAGCGGGGCCGGTGGAGCAAGTAAGAGTGGGTTCTAAGTGCTTGGGAACTGTGCGTAGCGGAGCGGGGTCTTGGTAAAGCTAAAGCGCAAGTCCGGAGGAATTCCCAGGACTTGGAGCGGCGAACCGGACATCTAGGGGATGTCCGGATGCCACGGAGTGCCCCAGTTGCGCAGAGTGGAAATTTGGCTAAGTCCTGAAAAACCAGCGTACGGGATCCGGACAATGGTTCGAGATTTGGACAACGCGAGACCGGACAACGCGGGAGAGACCGGACATTGGCTGCGTAACATGCAGAAAAATGGCTAAGTCCCGAAAGGAGGGCTTACTGAGACCGGACAACCAGCCGGGACCGGACATTGGACCCGAAAACCGCCCAGTTCTGGCAGGATGTAATAATTAGAGTTTGGGGGGCTTATGTGTTATTGTTACAACACCATATAGCTTGGGCCCTCCTCTTTTCACAGCACACTCACCCTCACTCTCTTTTCTCTCACTTTCTCTCTCTAGAGGAGCTCTAGGGCAAGGAGAAGAAGGAGAAGAAGTTGGAGGAGAGGACTTTGGAGCTTTTGGAAGGCTTCTTTGAAGGATCTTGAAGCTCTCCTACAAGGAGGCTTGGGTTGAGCTTGCTACAAGAGGTAGGTTTTTGCGAGTTTAACTCTAGGGTTTGGGTTTTCTCTTAGATTTTGGGATTTCTAGCTTGTTGCTAGTGTTAGAGAGTTGGGTATACCATGAACTCCATGAAACCTCCATAAGAGCTCATGTGCTCTCATGGTGGCTAGCTAGGGTTTGTAGTAGATGCCATAGAGACGGTTCTAATGGCTTTAGAATGGTTTTAAAGAGCTTCTCATGGGTCTACAAGCTTTCTTTGCTTGTGGGTGAGATCAATCCCATGAGAATGCCAAAATGGCATTGTTAGGGTTTGGAAATTGGGGCTTTTGCCCTAGGGTGTTTCCAAGGCTAATTGACCTTGTGAAAACCTAATTGGGGGTATTCCCGACGCGTGGGACAACTCCGTTCGTTTAAACGAAAAGCCGAGATAGGGAGACTCTTGTGTAAATCGGCACGATTTAGAATCTGTTTAACGCGCAGGTCGCAAACTAGGGATCGGATAGCCGTGAAATTCGAACCACAACTCCACCATAATTTTTAGAGGTGGGGGGTGCATTCCGGAATCATCGAATTCCCTTTTATGCCTATTTCACCTTTTTGAGCATATTATATTATAGAATATTCATGCATGATAGGGTAGTGAGTAATTATAAGTATGATTGTTCCTTTATGTATTGCTATAATGTAAACGAACTTAGCGAATGAAATGGAACATAGAAAATAAGAACAAGAACCCTATGCATGTGTGAATGTGAGAATGACTATGATCTTAGTACACAAAGGTGACATTGAACATAGAAGCAAGATTGCCATTGAGATGACATAGAAAGATATAGAGAATGACATGAACAACTAGGTAGAAACCTATTATGACATTGACATTGGAACTAGAGTTTATGGTTTCCCAAGTTGAAAAATTGATCGATACTCACACTTGACTTGTGGGAGGTAGCTCCTCCACAAGTGGTGTACTCCGGAGTGTAGACACCGCGGGGAAAGTACCCCGTCGACGAGCCCTCGGGTGATAGCGCCTTGAGCCTTCCCCGGTAGACGGGTAATGAAACGTGAGTTTTGGGGTTAACTTGGTTAACCGGTAAGATTGGGTAAAGAAACCAGTAAAGTAAAGAGCATGCATGCGTCGTTAATTCTCTATCCATTAATCTCTCTTTTGCAGGCATGGTATTTAGCATACAGTATGGTTACCGTTTCCTTTTCTTTGAAATACTTATGCCTAAAGTAGACCTAGTGGGTAAGTCGGCGGGGTCGGTTGCCGAGCCCACTAGGAACTTCGTTGTAGTTCTCACACCACTAACCCTACAGGTCCTAGCGCGAGCGCGGCGGAGGACCGGGGCAAGGGGTTAGCGCCATAGTTAGTGGCCACCAGAGTTTATGTTGTGTTTAGGCATTCCTTTTGTTATACATGTATCAACTTTACTTTGTTGATCTATAGTTGTAAGTTGTAAACGATCATGTAACTTTTGTGGAATGTTTAAATGTAAAGAATAATATGATGTATTTGAATGAAAAAGATTGTAATAGTTTAAGTTATTTGTATTTGGTTTAAATGCAATCAAATATCTTGTATGTTGCATAAAATAGTTTAGAGCTTTTACTTCCGCAGTGTTTGTTGCTTGCCCTCGTGCAAGCCTAGTATAATTGCAAATCTCTCTTTCTGATTGCTTATTATACTGGTTGCTAGAGCCTTGGGCGGGCAGGGGAGGCCCTGTCCGTTCGGCGTCTGTTGACGTGGCCCGAACCCGACCAAATAGGCGGGTAGCGGGGCGTGACACTAACTATCTGTATACATATGCATGTCCTGACCCAATCTCGCTAGGGACTGTGAACACACTCGTCCCGCCTATCGAAGCAACACTAACTGCCACCACGCTAGGTCGTTAGTGGAGAGCAAGTTCGAACAGAATAGATCGACATCAACGCAAAAGCATTAAGCCCAACTCCAGAGTCGCACTCGCGGGCGCTACCCAACAGAGTATGCAAGCGTATCTCTGTCAAGCTCAATCAGGCTCTCACAGACTATAGTTGACGTAAACAAAGTTTAACAACCAAACCCACGTGCTGTCGGCACAATCTGATGCAAAAATAGCAAATCTGGGTTCATCGTCAACCTCAACGGCACCTGATAATCTGGAACAGCCGGAACACTGCTGTAAAAATAAGCTCGGCATCTCAGCACGAGCGTAAATTTATTATACACTATCCTGGATATTCACCGCTCGCAAACTACGGCGATACAAATAAATTACGGCTCCTAGGCTAAATCTGGTAGTTTTAACATATGATGGTGTAGAATTGCTAGTTTTCTGTTAAGTCAATTCCAAGTCCAACATATATAATTAATCTAAACTAATACTATGCTCCAAATTCAGTTTCAGATTTCAAGAACATACAAATCTACAAATTTGAGCTATTACACATGATATGAACAATCAAAAATATAAATCTGTCATCTTAGACTTTAGGAGGAAAATTCGATGATAAATCCACCTCAAAAGCTAATCCAAATCCGGCAAAAAGTCGGAAAAAGCGGAACCACGCGCTCGCTCAGCCTCCCAACAATGCAACTACACCGTCCATGCACTCGAACGGCTCCCGCACAACGTCGGCGTCGATCCGAACTCCACCCGAAGCCTCCACCAAGTACGGCTCCAACCTAGTGAGAGAGAAAAGAATAAACAAACCTCTCTCTCAGCTCTCTCTATCCTATATAGGCGATGGGGGAGGTGGGTGAAAGCAACGAGGTAGAAAAAGACCAAAAAGTTCCTTACCTACCATGGAGTACCGGTATCAGGCCGATGCCGTATCGATACCCCGCAGCAGCATTTGGAACCCTAGAGCAGTCTGCGCTGAGAATACATAAGGTACTGGTACTCCCCTGTGTGGTACCGGTACACATTGCTGAAAATCTGATGTTGGCAGATTTCAATGCTAAAAACCTGCTATCGCGTCGCAACGAATCCGTTTTACGTCTATTTCGTGCTAACACGACTCGAACTTGTTCCGACACTCTCCAGGTGTGTCGACAAGCCTCAGATGTTGAAATTCCACAGCTGTAGAAAATCCGAAGTACTACATTTTAAATTAAAAATAAAATTTTAAATTCTAGTTTAGATTTTAAATTCAAAATTCAAATTCTAGTTCAAATTTTAAATTCAAAATTTTAAATTTTAAATTATTTATTCAGCAAAAAAAAGTTTATTATTTGCCAAACAATTTTATAAAATCACTTTAGAAAAATTATTTTCCTGCCAAACTCAAAATTCAGCCTAAATGCTTTATGTACAACTAAATACTTTATAACTTTTAATTAAACTCAAAATCAAAATCATGTAAAAATTATTTTTCCAACAGCTAGGCCACACCGGCCACTAGACACGATCTCAACTTTTCATTGAAATTTGGAAATATGTCATACTGTTAATCAAAATAAAAGCCTTTTCTTTTCTTTTCTAATTCTAAGATATGTGCGTGGATCCATCACTATCGACCTATATACTTTGACACATATAGTTCTTATGCACTTTTACGTATAACACGCGATCATGAGTAGTTATTTTAAAATTTAATTTTAAAAATTAGTTATAAAAATTAATTTAATAATTATGAAATATTACGGACAAATTACGAAGTAATTTTACATAAATGCAGCTATCTTCCCTAATATAAAAAATATAAGAAGCTTTCTCAATAATAAAATATTTTGAAATACTTTTTAAACTTTATGTAAAATTATTGATGCAGTAGCATGGACTCTATATATAGAACTAGGCTACTATACTATTAATAGCACAAAGTCATTAGTGCTACCAAGTTTTTGGCCATTGGATTGAGAGATATGCGGTTAGAATTATGTGGGCCCCCTAGGGTTGAGTAGGTGGTTGGTTGAATAGTATGATCTAACGGGTGAAAATGATCAAAAGGGTGGATCTAACGGTGGAAAACTTGGTAACACAAAGTGCTTATATATATAGAGAATGAGAGGGAGGTCCACCGCGGACCTCCCTCTCATGTGGTTCATGAGGCCGAAGTGGCCTCGTGGACCCCGTGAAAACTACCAATATGAGTCACAATTTTTCTTCGGCTCGTCGTGCTGCGCCGGGCTCTCGCGATCCCCGTGCCGCGGGCCGGGCTATGCCCGCCATCGCCATCGCCTCGCCCTCGCCCTCGCCCCGCTCGCGCCTCCGCTGCCACGCGTCGACGTTATGTCGAAGTTTTTGAGGAATAAATAATATATCTACTAGTAAAGTGACCCGCGCGATGCGGCGGGTAGGTAATATTTGATATTTAATTTATAATAGTTGATTATCTTCGTTACAGTATAAACAACATATCATACTTGCAACATAGAGAACAAAAAAAGAGTAAAAAAAATAGAACTATAAAAGAATAAAATTTGATGCATAGTTAAACTGAAGAATTATTTAAGATCTACAAAAAAAGCGTAAGAAAGAAGAAATAGTAAATACATTAAAAAACTAAAAAAATTTGAGTAACAAACAAATAAAAGTATAAGCAGTTAATACAACAGCAGCAGGAATGACCATAGATACAATAAAATTGAGAGTTGTAGAAGCCGAGGAAAGAGTGCAAGAGTTGCCTGAAAGAAAAGGCGATAGTCAGCAAAGAATTAAAGAAAGAATGAAATAGGACTAATTGGAAAAGTTAGTTAAGAAATGTTACTAACCTGCTGTCCCAAAAATATGCGATTGCAGTAGTACAAAAATCAAGTGAAATAGCGACTTGCAAAATTAATTAGAATATATAAGTTGGAAAATTTATAGTCAAATAATTTTAAACAGGAATAGTAAGAAAACACAACAATCGAAAAAAATAAGGGCAATTGCTTATATACCTTTGAAAAGTTTTCGACTTCCCGATTTACCCTAAGCCTAATATTGAAAATATCCTTGCTACGTTCCAACCTATTCCTAATATTTCCCTAGAGTTAAAATCTATTAATTAATTAACTCTGTTATCTTTGTAAAATTACTATTTTACCCATTTAAATATACCCTTCCACCATTACTGTCTTTCTTATTTGTCTTTAAAGTTAGGGGAACAAAAAGTATTTTGACTTTTGGTCTTTTCCAATATACCGCTCTAAGTCTCTTATATACCCAATCACATCCCTATTCCTATCCGATGAGGGATTATTGGAGTGTGACAGACTGCCCCCGTTAAGGCCACGACGTCCTCGTCAGTCCAGTCACAGACACAGCCTAAGATCACCAGGTGATGGGAGACTCGTCTTGTAGCATATCGAAAATTCGACGATAAGATCGGACTTTGGCCAAATTGACTAAAGTACGAAGATGAAATGGTTGGACGTGTTCCAATTGCCATTCCAAACTTCTTGGAAGGGTTAGAAGATAATCTAAAAGAGTTAAAGAGTTAAAAGGGTTTTGGCGTTGTTTGGCGGGAAGTAGAGTCGAAACAACGCGAAAAACACAAGTCTGGGCATTACGTAGGTACAGCAAAGTTGTCGCAGATAGAACTTTGACCGAGAGGGAAGAGCTCTCGGGTTTGAGAATTTTACCGTGCGGTACGGCCGGGTGTACTATAGCCATCACACCCGGAAGGAGAGAGCTCTCGGGTTTGGTAGTTTCTTTGGCCCATACTGCAAGTGCAGTCGCCCCATACCGGTATAGATGCTGCGAAACCGAGGGAGGTTGCTCTCGGGTTTCTGCCACTGTAGCACCCCATACCGGTACAGATCTCCCCCATACCGGTATGGGATGGTCTGACAGCAGTTTGTGAACTGCGCGAAATAAAAGAAGTTGAGGGGCTTTTTGGCTATTGTTACAACACAATAAGCTCTCCTTTCACTCACTTCACAGCACACACACACTCACTCTCTCATTTCTTTCTTTTGTTCCCTTTCTCTCTCTAGAGGAGCTCTAGGGCAAGGGAAGAAGAAGGAGAAGAAGTTGGAGGAGAGGACTTTGGAGCTTTGGGAAGGCTTCTTGGAGGTCTTGAAGCTCTCCTACAAGGAGTAGTTGGAAGAGCTTTGCACTAGAGGTAAGAGTTCTACAAGTTTAACTCTAGGGTTTCGATTTTAGCTTGATGTTTGGAGTTTCTAGCTTCTTGCTAGTGTTAGAGGCATGCTAGGGCTATGAACACCATGAAAGCTCCATGAGAGCTCAAGTGCTCTCATGGTGATTTCTTAGGGTTTGTTGTAAACCCCAAATGGATGGTTCTAATGGGTCAAGGATGGTTTTGGTGAGCTTCTAGGTTGATCTAAAGCTATATTTTGCTTGTGAATGAGATCAAAACCCTAGGTTGGACATAGGGCATGGTTGGAGCACCCAAATTTGGGGCTTTTGAACATAGGGGTTCTTGGGTCAAATTGACCTTGTAGAAACCTAATCGGGGGTATTCCCGACGCGTGGGACAACTCCGTTTAATTAAACGAAAATCCGATATAGGGGCTACTATGTAAAATGGCCTGATTAGGTTCACTTTTAAACTGCAGGTTTTTACCTAGGCCTCGGTAGGTCGTGAAACTTCTTGGGCATCCTCACAAAATTATTTTAAGGTGGGGGGTGCATACCGGAATCATCGAATTCCCTTCTATGTCTGTTTTCACCTTTTGAGCATATTCTATGTATAGCGTATTCATGCATGATAGGGTAGAGGTTAATTATGCTATGGTTGAACTTCAATTATTGTTCTAATATGAGAATGAACTTAGAGATTGTAATGGAACCATAGAGGCATGAGAATTAGAACCCTACTTGTGTGAATATAGGATGGACTTGATCTTAGTCAACAAAGGTGATATTGAACATAGAGACAAGATTGGCATTGAGACAACCTTAGTTAAACATAGTTTAACTTAGTGGCATTATGGCAAGAATGATATACATGATTAGGTAGAAAACCTATCATTGACAATGGCATGGTAACTAGTGGCTATGAATCCTCAATGTGAGGATTAGATCGATACTCTTGACAAGTCTTGGCTTGAGGGAGGTCGCTCCTCCTCAAGCGGTGAGTTCCGAAACAGTCACCTAGGGGATCGTGGCCCCGACGGACGGTCCCTCGGGTCTTGCAGGCTTAGAGCCTCCCGTTCATGAGGGATTTTGGGTCTTGAGTTTGTTGGGGTTAACTATGTTAACCTAAGCAAGATTGGGTAATGAGCCAAGTAAAGTAAAGTAAAGTAAAGTATGGTATAGAGCATGCATGCAAACATATCTAAATTCGATTATCTATCTATCTGACTCTTTCTTGCAGGCATAGTATTAGCATACATAGTTTGGTTACTATTTCTTTTCCGTTGAAATACTTATGCCTGGATAGACCTAGTGGGTAAGTCGGCGGGGTCGGTTGTCGAGCCCACTGGGAACTTCGTTGTAGTTCTCACACCACTAACCCCACAGGTCCTAGCACGAGCGGGGCAGCGGAGGACCGGGGCAAGGGGTTAGCGCCATAGCTAGTGGCCACCTGAGTATCGCATTAGTTATTTCCTTTTTATTACTTGTATCAACTTTATTTTGTTGAACTATAGATGTCAAGTTGTAAACATTCAAGTAAATTTTGGGAGATGGCAAATGTAAAAAGAAATGATGTATTGAATGCTAAAAGAATGTAATAGACTAGTTTATTTGTATTTGGTTTAAATGTAATCAAGTTCATGTATGGTTTATATTCTAGCTTAGTGCTTACTCTTCCGCTGTGTTGTTGCTTACCTTCGTGTAAGCCTTGTATAATTGCAAATTCTCTTTGATTTGTTAAATTGTACTTGTTGTTAGAGCCTTGGGCGGGCGGGGGAGGCCCTGTCCGTTCGGCGTCTGTTGACGTGGCCCGAACCCGACCAAATAGGCGGGTAGCGGGGCGTGACAGATAAAGTGGTATCAGAGCGTGAACGGAAGTAAGCAAAGGTCTAGGATTGACTTAAGAACCATAGGATTGGAGACCTTAGGGACTTAGGAAACGTTTAACGTGGATTTGGTAAACGCGAAAGCTAGTGGATTGGGTTGACATTAAGACTTATCTAGTAGGAATTAGAGATGAATTCAAGTATTTATTTCTGCTTAAGGAACTTTGTGGGGCGGCCGACCACATGACACCTAGAGTGGGAAATAATTTACTTATTTGCTTTCGCTTAATTGGGTAGTTATTTTGGAACGTGTAAGAGTCACGTGTATTGAGTATTAATGTGTGTGCTACGTTTCAGGACGTGATGGCACCACGGGGACGCCCTCCTAAGACGCGATCCACTGCGGCACCACCTCCTGAGGTGCCCGAGCAGTCGGGATCGGGCGAAGTACGCGAGCTGCAAGCCCAAGTAGCGGCGTTGGCCGGGGCTATGAAGCAGCAGGCGGAGCAGCTCGAGGCTCCACGACTTGGTGGCCCGAGGCGGCGGCGGCGCCGTGCCTCGGGACCCGATGCCACCCGTGAGCTGCGGCACCACCTCCCGTGGCGCGGCGGTACCGGTGACGGTTGTACCACCGCCGGTTTCGGGTTCGTCGGCTTCGGATCACGACACCCCGAGGCGGAGCGAACGGGCGGTAGCGGTGTTGACGGCTTTCAAGCGGTTAAAGCCACCAACCTTCAACGGGAAGACAAGGACCCGTGGATGGTCGAGACGTGGTTGATCGCTATGCAATCCTTGTTCGAGGACTTCTATACCCTCGAGCGGGACAAGGTGCATTTGGCGGCCCATTGCTTCGAGGGGTCGGCGCGCCTTTGGTGGAGGCAAGTGAAGGAAGATCGTTCTTTGTACGATACTACCATGGCTTGGGGAGACGTTTCGGAGATGCTATTGATGGAGTATTTTCCCGAAAGCGATAAAAGAAAGATCGAGGAGGACTTCCGCAAGCTAAGGCAGGGGAGTCGCACAGTGCGCGAATACGAGAGGGAGTTCACGCACATGATCCATTGCGTGCCGAGCTTGGTCCACGGCGACGGGGACCGGGCAAAGAAGTTCGGGCGTGGGTTGAGGCCGGATATTTTTAAGACCGTTGATTCTTTTCGGCTGACGACCTATGGAGAGGTATTGGACCGCGCACTTTGGGTGGAGCGCGGCAATGCTATAGCGCGAGAGGAGCGCGAGGCTTTTGAGAGGGACAAGGACAGGGAGAAGTCCAAGAAGCGGGCATCGAGTGGGTCTGCGGGGCAATCGAGCTCTAAGCGGCCCCCTCGACCTCAGCGGTCACAGTGGCGCGGCAGTCGGAGTCAGACTCAGAGTCAGACCTCCTACCCGTGTGTTATCCGCGGCGGGAACCACGAGTTGTTACTTGCCCTCGGCGGGAGGGCGATGTTTTCGGTGTGGCCGGCGGGCCACATTGGTCGCGAGTGTCCGGCTCATCTCTGCACCCTCGGCGGCTTCGATGGTACACTCCGACGGTTGGCGGATCGCCACCCGCTATGTCTCGGACGATCATCGGCATCTCGTCAGCAGGGGGCACCTCGAGCACCTAGTGGGCGGGTTTTTGCCACTCAGGTGGAGGAGCAGTCGACTCCAGCACCAGTTCCAGATGATGTGGTGGTGTTTGAGTGTAAATAAAAAAAGAAATAAAAAAAGAGAAAAAAAAATGTGGGGTATTAGATGGGTCCATGCACTAGGTGCATGGACAAAATTTGAATCCCACTACCCTCTCCAACTTCCCATCATCCCCACTGCACACACGATCAACCACTCCCTCTCCAACTTCTCTTCTCCTTCTCCATTAAAACAGCACCATCAAAGCACTCTCTCTCTCCCGGAGGGGTGAATAAAATAAAAAAAAAAATATCAAGAGCTCTCTCTTTTCTCTCTGTTTTGGTGAGCCCAAACATACCTTCACGATGCCTACCTCCTCTTCTCGTCGCGGACCTCTTCGAGCCGCTGCCGCCCGCAACCACCTCGCGACCGCGCGCGCTCGTGCCGCCGGCCGCGCCCACGCCTCGGCCGCGCCTCGTGCCGTCGGCCGTGCCCCACGCCACGCCGCCTCGACTTCGGCGCACCTTCCTCAACCTAGTCGCCCGAGACCGCCGTCGGCCGCGCGCCGCGCTCGTGCCGCGGCCGCGCCACGTCGCTCGCGCGCGTGCCGGTTGGCGGCCGTGCCCCACGCCACGCCGCCTCGACTTCGGCGCACCTTCTCAACCTAGTCGCCCGAGACCGCCGTCGGGCCGCGCCGTCCTCGGCCGCGCATTGCTCGACGTCATCTACGAGTCTTTGCGCGCCGCGCCGTCCTCGGGCTGCGCGCACCCTCCGACGTCATCGCCGACGAGCCGTGCCGCGCGCCGCGCCGTCCTCAGTCGCGCGCATTGCTTCGACGTCATCTCCGACGAGCCGCGCGCCGCGACGCGCCGTCCTCGCACTCGCCCCAATCCTCCTCGAACCAGGAGCCCGCCGCCTGGAGCTTAGCGCGCGCTCAATCGCCCTCAAAGCCACGCCGGGATTCGAACCCGCCGCCCTTGAGGACCGCGCCGCTTCTCGTCTCGGCCACCCGCGCCGCGCAGACCGGCCGCCCGCGCCTCGGAGCCCGCGCCGCTCAAGTCCTCCGCCGCCCGCGCCGCGCAGCCCATGCCCGCGCCGCGTAGGGGCTAGCCGCCCGCACCGCGCAAGCCCCTCCGCCGCTCATGACGCACCTTGACGCCACCCACGCTGTGCAGGAGCTGTCGCTCTCACCGCCTTGAGGACCCGTCGCCCTCGCCGCGCCTTGACGAACAAGCCGAGCCCTCTCCGATGATGATCGAGCCGCTTCGACGATGACCGAGCCACTCCGACGATGATCGAGCCCTCTCCGATGATGATCGAGCCGTTTCGACGATGATCGAGCCACTCCGACGATGATCGAGCCGTTTCGACGATGATCGAGCCATCCCGCGGCTCGCCCCGTCGTCGCCGAGCCTCTCCCCTGCAGCCTCGAGCCATCCCGCGGCCCGCTCCGTTGTCGCCGAGCCCTCCCGCAGCCTCGCTCACGTCGCGGACCTCAACTCCGCACCTCCGTCGTCGCCGAGCTTCTCCTGCAGCCAAGCCCTCTCGTGGCTCTGCTCACATCGCGGAGCTCTTCCTACATCTCTGTCGTCGCTGGGCTCCGCTCATGTAGAGGAGCCCAACCTGTACCCCCGGTTGTCATGAAGCTCCTCCCGTTCACGGAGCTCCGTCGTCATGAAGTTCCATGTTGCCGTCGATGTGTACGCCACCGCTCGACGGAATGCCCAAGAGAGAGACGTCGACGGCGAGGCTAAAGAGAGGGAGCGGTGCTCTCTCTAAAGCCCGTGTCGTCGATGTGCACGCCCGCCAACTATCCGACGGAATGCCCAAGACGACGAGCGGTGCTCCTCTCTAAAGCCCGTGTCGTCGTTTGACGAATACCCGCCTCAACTTCGCTCCAATAGAAATGAAAACCGCCCGTCAACCGCTCGACGGCGGATCCGAGAGAGAGAGAGCGGTGCTCTCCTCTCAAATGAAGTCCGCCCGCCAACCGCTCGACGACGAATCCGAGAGAGAGAGAGCGATGCTCTCCTCTCAAACAAAGCTCGCCCGCTAACCGCTCGACGGCGAATCATAAAGAGAGCGATGCTCTCATTTGCCCGCCAACTCAAATGAAAACCGCCCGTCAACCGCTCGACGGCGGATTCGAGAGAGAGAGCGGTGCTCTCTCTCAAATGAAGTCCGCCCGCCAACCGCTCGACGACGAATCCAAGAGAGAGAGAGCGATGCTCTCCTCTCAAACAAAGCCACCCACTCCTCTCCGACGAGTCCGCCCGCCAAGTGCTCGATCGAAAATCCGAGAGAAAGAGCGTTGCTCTCCTCTTCGACGACGCAACGCGCTCAAAACCGTTCGACGGAAACGGAATTTTAAGAAATCCGCTCGACGGAATTTTAAGAAATCCGCTCGACGGAATTTTAAGAAATCCGCTCGACGAATTTTAAGAAAACCGTTCGACGGAATTTTAAGAAAACCGCTCGACGGAATTTTAAGAAATCCGCTCGACGGAATATCAACAAACTTAGCCATCGACTTTAATTGATCGAACCGCTCGACGGAATTGATCGAGCCGCTCAACTAATACCGATCAAAACCACCTGACGGAATGCCAATATGAACATCGACGGTGCTCTTTGCAAAATATCACCAAGAAGAGAGAGAATTCTCAAATCAAAGAGAGGGGACTTTGCTTGATCAAATTTAAATCAAATTAAAAATTTCATTAAGTGCTAAACATTTGATGTTGAATTTAAAATTTTGATTAAATCCCACACTCGGGTTTAAATCTAACGGGCCCTCATTAAACCCGAATTTAGAACCAAGTATCCAATATCACCTATACCCATTAACCCAATAACCCATTTAACCCAATACCCATTTACTTATACCAACCCAATACCCATTTACTTATACCCAATATCCATTTAAACAAAACCCATTTACATCCATTAACCCATAAACCCATTAACCCATTTAACCCAATACCCATTTAACCCAAAATTCATTTAACCCAATACTCATTTACCCAAAGAGGCCCAATACCAAAGCCCATTTCAAAATTAAACCCATGAACCATAAACTCGTACACCCGGTCCATGAACCATGAACCATAAACTTGTACACCCGGTCCATGAACCATGAACCATAAACCCGTACACTGTGTCCATGAACCATGAACCGTAAAACCCGTACACCGTGTCCACAAACCATGAACCAAAACTATGGACCAATCCATACACCGAGTCTACAAGCTATGAACCTATGTTCATGAACCATAAACCTATAAACCAAGTTCATGAACCAAATCAAGTTTATGAACCAAACCAAACTCATGAATCATGAACCAAGTTCATGAATCATGAACCTAACCCAAACCAAATCCTATACACCGAATATCATGAACCATACATCAAATACCATAAACCTTCTAAACCCACTTTCGACCAAACGTCGTTAAACTAAATCCAAATCCACTTTAGACCGAAACGTCATTAAACTAAACCCAAGTCCAATATCGACCGAAACGTCGTTAAACTAATCTTAAATCCAATTTCGACCGTAACGTCGTTAAACTAAACTTAAATCCACTGCCGACCGTAACGTCGTTAAACTAAACCTAAACCCAAGCTCGACCGAAATGTCGTTAAACTAAAATCAAATCTCAATTGACCGAAATGTCGTTAAACTAATCCAAACCCACTTTGACCGAAATGTCGTTAAACTAATCCAAACCCACTTTGACCTAAACGTCGTTAAACTAATCCTAAGTCTAAAACCCTGACCTAAATGTCGTTAAACTAAACCCAATTTCGACCGTAATGTCGTTAAACTAAACTTAAATCCAAATTCAAATGACCAAACGCTTTAAACTAAATCCAAATTCCACTTCCGACCAAACGCGTTAAACTAAACTCAAATTCAATGACCAAACGCTTTAAACTAAACTCAAATTCAATGACCGAAATGTCTTTAAACTAAACCCAAAATCAAATGACCAAACGCTTTAAACTAAACCCAAATTCAAATGACCAAACGTCTTTAAACTAAACTCAAATTCAATGACAAACGTCTTTAAACTAAACCCACATTCAACGACCGAAACGTCTTTAAACTAAACCAAAGCTCAACCGACCGAAACGTCGTTAAACTAAACCCAAATTCAAATGACCGAAACGTCTTCAAACTAAACCCAAATTTAATGACCGAAACGTCTTTAAACTAAACCCAAATCCAATGACCGAAACGTCTTTAAACTAAACCCAAATTCAAATGACCGAAACGTCTTTAAACTAAACCCAAATTCAATGACCGAAACGTCTTTAAACTAAACCCAAATTCAATGACCGAAACGTCTTTAAACTAAACCAAATCTCAACCGACCGAAACGTCGTTAAACTAAACCCAAATTCAAATGACCGAAACGTCTTCAAACTAAACCCAAATTTAATGACCGAAACGTCTTTAAACTAAACTCAAATTCAATGACCGAAACGTCTTTAAACTAAACTCAAATTCAATGACCGTAACGTCTTTAAACTAAACTCAAATTCAATGACCGTAACGTCTTTAAACTAAACTCAAATTCAATGACCGTAACGTCTTTAAACAAAAATCAAAATCAAATAACCAAACGCCTTTAAACTAAACCCAAATTAAATGACCAAACGTCTTTAAACTAAACCCAAATTTAAATACCCAAAACGTCTTTAAACTAAACCCAAATTCAATGACCGTAACGTCTTTAAACTAAACTCAAATTCAATGACCGAAACGTCTTTAAACTAAACCCAAATTCAAATTGAGCTCTAATACATATACTTAGAGTTCATCCGACGAACCCTAATACATACACTTAGGGCTTAGTCAAATCCTCACTCTAGCACATATAACTAGAGTGAAAAATATATTAAACTCGGTTAGTCCTGATACATATACCCAGGAATTAGCCACCCTCTACTTTCAGATAACATCAATCCAATGACCGAAACGTCTTTAAACTAAACCCAAATCCAATGACCGAAACGTCTTTAAACTAAACCCAAATCCAATGACCGAAACGTCTTTAAACTAAACCCAAATCCAATGACCGTAATGTCTTTAAACTAAACCCAAATCCAATGACCGAAACGTCTTTAAACTAAACCCAAATATCAATCGACCACCCAGTCGTTAAACTGGGTATCCAGTCCTATGAAATTCATGTACAGTGGGGGTATGCCCTTGCTTAAGCCATGTAAACGGCAAATCATATGAATAAAATTTTGTTTGCCCGTTTTGTCTCTTTATTATCAGCATTTATATTTGGTCTCTTAATCGAGGGTACCCTAACATTTTATAGGGGTAATTAACAATAGACGCTTGCGTTTATTGGAAGCCATGGATCCACAATACCTGATAACTATACATATTTAAATATTAATCTGAATCATGAATACTACCTCACGGAAATACAAGATAAATTTCACCGTGCGAGGTACGTCATTCGTGGTGGCGGACATAAATGGCACGCCGGTGGACATGGCTTCTCCCTCCATCTTTGAGACCAAATCTAACAATGATGATAAAGAGACTAATGAATAAACATGTGACCAATGAGTATGACTTCATCCAAGCGAGCAATGCAATCCGACGATATTGCCTTTTCCACTCTACGAGATCAAAGCGAGGCATGTTGATCATCCTCCAATTTGGCATCACCACAAAGGACGTTATGGTCCAAATCGTCAAAGGTGACGATTTTTGCCGATGATCGTGGTCTTTTTCCTCCCAAACGCATATTTTGACTATTCTTCAAGGGCGTTTAATTTCTTCGTCTTTCTGAAGATATCAGCTCATTCTCTTTTCCATTTGGTGATATAATGGAGAATGTTCTATCACTCACTTGTCACAGAAAACGTTCAGGGGGCAATCAACCTTTCTTCATCTTGAAGGCATATGTTCGTTCTTCTTGGGAAATATAATTTTGCCCACTTTGCTCTCATTAGAATATATTATTTTTACTTATATTTATTTTTCGGATGAGATGAAAAAAAAAAAAAAAAAAAAGAAGAAAAAAAAAGAGAAAAAGAAAAAAAAAAGCAAAAAAAAAAAGCAAAAAAAGAAAAAAAAAGAAAAAAAAAGGAGAGAACAAAAATCTCCCATAGCCCCGCTGTGAGAAAACCTACTCTAGGCTCACAGGCAAAAATTAGGGGAATGCTTTTGACGAAAACCCTCACGAGTGCCAGCTGTCATAAAAACCTCGCAGATGATGGAATACTTATTCATCTCAACGTCAGTCATGTACGACAATAACGACACATCAGGATGTTTCAAGGTTCATCTTAGAGGGTCTGCCTAATTGTATGTGGAAACGCCCCTTGCCCTCCCATCCCATTTTGAAGACATACATATATGTCACACGGAGAAGTTTTTTTTTGAAAGCTCTATCAACTGCATGGGAGGATCATCCCTTTCCCTCCCGTCCCGTTTTGAAATCTTATAGATATGGATAAGAAGTCCCTAACTTCTACCTTTTTTTTCAAAAGGGAAATGACACCAACATCAAAGAACGTTGTCGCTGCATCAACAAACTCAATGATATTGGAGACGGGTTCGCGAGTCTGTTTGCCCACATCCGTCCTAATGACATCAATCCAATTTGGCACCATTCCGAGATGGCCGCCGTCATGGCTCAAATTCCCGCTTCTACCGGGGCATGACCATTCCACCGCCCTTCACAGGGATGTATCCAATGTGGACATACCTCGTCTGCCATCTCGAGGAAGACGACCCAATAGGGTCATTCCCAACCTTCCTCGCCGACCGACCCATAGGCGAACGACTCACTTACCAACCTGCATCCAAAAGGATGGAGTTTGAAGGAAGATTGATATTCCCAAAGGGCAGGATACAAAAAGTATCAGTATTCGATAAAGCGACACTTTCTAATGATACTACAACCACTATTCCTCCGACAATAGTGCCCTATAAGAAGAAAAACAACCGCCAACTCCATAGAGAAATAGTTGCTGGGGGCAAAGACAATAACGCTCAAGAGCAAATCAAATCCAATCGACCGTAAAGTCGTTAAACTAAACTCAAAACTTCGACCGTAAAGTCGTTAAACTAAATCCAAATCTAATCGACCGTAAAGTCGTTAAACTAAATTCAAATCCAATCGACCGTAAAGTCGTTAAACTAAATCCAATCCCAAACGACCGCCATGTCATTAAACTGAGCAAATCAAATTCAATCGACCGCCATGTCGTTAAACTGAGCAAATATAGCCGACGAAATAAGGCTAACATGTGTAGTGTGGTTATACTCATTAAACCATCACTTCTCAATTGGTTCAAAAAAAAAAAAAAAAAAAAAAAAAAAAGGTGGAGGACATATTGTCTAAATTTTTAGATAATATGGGTAAAATACGAGCCACTAACGGACTTGATTGCCCACATCGGACTTCAAGGGTAAAATTGTAAAAAAATACCCTATTTGTGGTATAACCCCACGAGCAAAATTGGGATCCCATTGTGAGAAAACCATTCGAGGCTCACAGGCAAAAGTTAGGGGAAGGTATCTGGTGAAAACCCATATGGGCGCCAGATTACTAAAAATATATTTTGCCTTTGACGGAATGCTAACTCACCTTAGGGTCGGTTATGCGCAGCAATTTCGATTGCTTCTTGAGGCAAAATAAATAAAAAATAATCCATATTTCATAAACCGACCATCATGTCGTTAAACTGAGTATCTGATGTAAATTGACCATCATGTCGTTAAACTGAGTATAAAAAAAAAGGACACGACGAACATTATGACGTGAAGTTCAATACTTTTTTCTTGCATAATGTAGCAAGCAAAAAAAGTGGGGGCATTTGTTTGAGTGTAAATAAAAAAAGAAATAAAAAAGAAAAAAAAAAAATGTGGGGTATTAGATGGGTCCATGCACTAGGTGCATGGACAAAATTTGAATCCCACTACCCTCTCCAACTTCCCATCATCCCCACGCACACACGATCAACCACTCCTCTCCAACTTCTCTTCTCCTTCTCCATTAAAACAGCACCATCAAAGCACTCTCTCTCTCCCGGAGGGGTGAATAAAATAAAAAAAAAAATATCAAGAGCTCTCTCTTTTCTCTCTGTTTTGGTGAGCCCAAACATACCTTCACGATGCCTACCTCCTCTTCTGTCGCGGACCTCTTCGAGGTCGCGCCTCGTGTCGCCGCCGGCCGCAACCACGCCTGCCGCGCCGCGCCTCGTGCCGCGCGCCACGCCTCGGCGCGCCTCGTGCGCGTCGGCGTGCCCACGCCACGCCGCCTCGACTTCGGCGCACCTTCCGCCGACCTAGTCGCCGAGACCGCGTCGAGCCGCGCCGCGCCTCGTGCCGCGGCCGCACGCCGCCGCGCCTCGTGCCGTCGGCGTGCCCCACGCCACGCCGCCTCGACTTCGCGTGCCTTCTCGACCTAGTCGCCGAGACCGCCGTCGAGCCGCGCGGTCTCTCGGCGTGCTCGACGTCATCTACGACGAGTCGTCTTTGCGCGCCGCGCGTCCTCGGGCTGCGCGCACCCCTCCGACGTCATCGCCGACGAGCCGTGCCGCGCGCGCGCCGTCCTCGCGCGCATTGCTCGACGTCATCTCCGACGAGCCGTGCCACGCGGCTGCGACGCGCCGTCCTCGCACTCGCCCAATCCCTCCTCGAACCGGGGCCCGCCGCCCTTGGAGCTTAGCGCGCGCCTCAATCGCCCTCAAAGCCACGCCGGATTCGAACCCGCCGCCCTTGAGGACCGCGCCGCTTCTCGTCTCGGCCACCCGCGCGCGAGCGGGACCGGCCGCCGCGCCTCGGAGCCCGCCGCTCAAGTCCCTCCGCCGCCGCGCCGCGCAGCCCGTGCCCGCGCGCCGCGTGGGGCTAGCCGCCCGCACCGCGCAAGCCCTCCGCCGCTCATGACGCACCTTGACGCCACCCACGCCGTGCGGGAGCCGTCGCTCTCACCGCCTTGAGGACCCGTCGCCCTCGCCGCGCCTTGACGAACAAGCGAGCCCTCTCCGATGATGATCGAGCCGCTTCGACGATGACCGAGCCACTCCGACGATGATCGAGCCCTCTCCGATGATGATCGAGCCGTTTCGACGATGATCGAGCCACTCCGACGATGATCGAGCCGTTTCGACGATGATCGAGCCATCCCGCGGCTCTGCCCCGTCGTCGCCGAGCCTCTCCTGCAGCCGAGCCATCCCGCGGCTCTGCTCCGTTGTCGCCGAGCCCTCCTGCAGCTCTGCTCACGTCGCGGACCTCAACCTGCACCTCCGTCGTCGCCGAGCTTCTCCTGCGACCAAGCCCTCTCGTGGCTCGCTCACATCGCGGAGCTCTTCCTACATCTCTGTCGTCGGCCGGGCTCCGCTCATGTGAGGAGCCCAACCCTGTACCCCCGGTTGTCATGAAGCTCCTCCCGTTCACGAGCTCGTCGTCATGAAGTTCCATGTTGCCGTCGATGTGTACGCCGGTGCTCGACGGAATGCCCAAGAGAGAGACGTCGACGGCGAGGCTAAAGAGAGGAGCGGTGCTCTCTCTAAAGCCGTGTCGTCGATGTGCACGCCCGCCAACTATCGACGGAATGCCCAAGACGACGAGCGGTGCTCTCTAAAGCCCGTGTCGTCGTTTGACGGAATACCCGCCTCAACTTCGCTCCAATAGAAATGAAAACCGCCGTCAACCGCTCGACGGCGGATCAGAGAGAGCGGTGCTCTCCTCTCAAATGAAGTCCGCCCGCCAACCGCTCGACGACGAATCCGAGAGAGAGAGAGCGATGCTCTCCTCTCAAACAAAGCTCGCCCGCTAACCGCTCGACGGCGAATCATAAAGAGAGCGATGCTCGTTTGCCCGCCAACTCAAATGAAAACCGCCGTCAACCGCTCGACGGCGGATCAGAAAGAGAGCGGTGCTCTCCTCTCAAATGAAGTCCGCCCGCCAACCGCTCGACGACGAATCCAGAGAGAGAGAGCGATGCTCTCTCTCAAACAAAGCCACCCACTCCTCTCCGACGAGTCCGCCCGCCAAGTGCTCGATCGAAAATGCGAGAGAAAGAGCGTTGCTCTTCTCTCCGACGGCGCAACACCGCTCAAAACCGTTCGACGGAAACGGAATTTTAAGAAATCCGCTCGACGGAATTTTAAGAAATCCGCTCGACGGAATTTTAAGAAATCCGCTCGACGGAATTTTAAGAAAACCGTTCGACGGAATTTTAAGAAAACCGCTCGACGGAATTTTAAGAAATCCGCTCGACGGAATATCAACAAACTTAGCCATCGACGGAATTGATCGAACCGCTCGACGGAATTGATCGAGCCGCTCAACGGAATACCGATCAAAACCACCTGACGGAATGCCAATATGAACATCGACGGTGCTCTTTGCAAAATATCACCAAGAAGAGAGAATTCTCAAATCAAGAGAGAGGGACTTTGCTTGATCAAATTTAAATCAAATTAAAAATTTCATTAAGTGCTAAACATTTGATGTTGAATTTAAAATTTTGATTAAATCCCTCGGGTTAAATCTAAAGGGCTCTAATTTGCTTGAATTTAGAACCAAGTATCCAATATCACCTATACCCATTAACCCAATAACCCATTTAACCCAATACCCATTTACTTATACCAACCCAATACCCATTTACTTATACCCAATATCCATTTAAACAAAACCCATTTACATCCATTAACCCATAAACCCATTAACCCATTTAACCCAATACCCATTTAACCCAAAATTCATTTAACCCAATACTCATTTACCCAAAGAGGCCCAATACCAAAGCCCATTTCAAAATTAAACCCATGAACCATAAACCTGTACACCCGGTCCATGAACCATGAACCATAAACTTGTACACCCGGTCCATGAACCATGAACCATAAACCCGTACACCAGGTCCATGAACCATGAACCGTAAACCTGTACACCAGGTCCACAAACCATGAACCAAAACTATGGACCAATCCATACACCGAGTCTACAAGCTATGAACCTATGTTCATGAACCATAAACCTATAAACCAAGTTCATGAACCAAATCAAGTTTATGAACCAAACCAAACTCATGAATCATGAACCAAGTTCATGAATCATGAACCTAACCCAAACCAAATCCTAGACACCGAATATCATGAACCATACAGCAAATACCATAAACCTTCTAAACCCACTTGCGACCGAAACGTCGTTAAACTAAACCCAAATTCCACTTTCGACCGAAACGTCGTTAAACTAAACTCAAATCCACTTTCGACCGAAACGTCGTTAAACTAATCTTAAACCCAATTTCGACCGTAATGTCGTTAAACTAAACCTAAACTCAATCGACCGTAACGTCGTTAAACTAAACTTAAACCCAATATCGACCGAAACGTCGTTAAACTAAATCCAAGTCCAAAACTCAATCGACCGAAACGTCGTTAAACTAAACCTAAATCCTAACCTCGACCCAAACGTCTCAAAACAAAACCCAAATACAACCCGACCGAAATGTCGTTAAACTAATCCAAAACCCAATTTCCGTAATGTCGTTAAACTAAACCTAAACCCAATTTCGACCGTAATGTCGTTAAACTAAACCTAAACTCAATCGACCGTAACGTCGTTAAACTAAACTTAAACCCAATATCGACCGAAACGTCGTTAAACTAAATTCAAATCCAATCGACCGAAACGTCGTTAAACTAAACCCAAATTCCACTTTCGACCGAAACGTCGTTAAACTAAACTCAAATCCACTTTCGACCGAAACGTCGTTAAACTAATCTTAAATCCAATTTCGACCGTAACGTCGTTAAACTAAACTTAAATCCACGGCCGACCGTAACGTCGTTAAACTAAACCTAAACCCAAGCTCGACCGAAATGTCGTTAAACTAAAATCAAATCTCAATTGACCGAAATGTCGTTAAACTAATCCAAACCCACTTTGACCGAAATGTCGTTAAACTAATCCAAACCCACTTTGACCAAAACGTCGTTAAACTAATCCTAAGTCTAAAACCCCTGAAATGTCGTTAAACTAAACAATTTCGACCGTAATGTCCTTAAACTAAACTTAAATCCAAAATCAAACGACCGAAACGTCTTTAAACTAAATCCAAATTCCACGTCAGACCGAAACGTCGTTAAACTAAACTCAAATTCAATGACCAAACGTCTTTAAACTAAACTCAAATTCAATGAAATGTCTTTAAACTAAACCCAAAATCAAATGGCCAAACGTCTTTAAACTAAACCCAAATTCAAATGACCGTCTTTAAACTAAACTCAAATTCAATGACCGAACGTCTTTAAACTAAACCCAAATTCAATGACCAAACGTCTTTAAACTAAACCAAATCTCAACCGACCGAAACGTCGTTAAACTAAACCCAAATTCAAATGACCGAAACGTCTTCAAACTAAACCCAAATTTAATGACCGAAACGTCTTTAAACTAAACCCAAATCCAATGACCGAAACGTCTTTAAACTAAACCCAAATTCAAATGACCGAAACGTCTTTAAACTAAACTCAAATTCAATGACCGAAACGTCTTTAAACTAAACCCAAATTCAATGACGTCTTTAAACTAAACCGAACGTCGTTCCAACTTAAACCAAACTTGTCACGTTAAACTAAACCCAAATTCAAATGACCAAACGTCTTCAAACTAAACCCAAATTTAATGACAAACGTCTTTAAACTAAACTCAAATTCAATGGCAAACGTCTTTAAACTAAACTCAAATTCAATGTAACGTCTTTAAACTAAACTCAAATTCAATGGCCAACGTCTTTAAACTAAACTCAAATTCAATGGTAACGTCTTTAAACTAAAATCAAATTCAAATGACGAAACGTCTTTAAACTAAACCCAAATTAAATGGAACGTCTTTAAACTAAACCCAAATTTAAATGACGAACGTCTTTAAACTAAACCCAAATTCAATGGCCAATAACGTCTTTAAACTAAACTCAAATTCAATGAAACGTCTTTAAACTAAACCCAAATTCAAATTGAGCTCTAATACATATACTTAGAGTTCATCATGAACCCTAATACATACACTTAGGGCTTAGTCAAATCCTCACTCTAGCACATATAACTAGAGTGAAAAATATATTAAACTCGGTTAGTCCTGATACATATACCCAGGAATTAGCCACCCTCTACTTTCAGATAACATCAATCCAATGACCGAAACGTCTTTAAACTAAACCCAAATCCAATGACCGAAACGTCTTTAAACTAAACCCAAATCCAATGACCGAAACGTCTTTAAACTAAACCCAAATCCAATGACCGTAATGTCTTTAAACTAAACCCAAATCCAATGACCGAAACGTCTTTAAACTAAACCCAAATATCAATCGACCACCCAGTCGTTAAACTGGGTATCCAGTCCTATGAAATTCATGTACAGTGGGGGTACGCCCTTGCTTAAGCCATGTAAACGGCAAATCATATGAATAAAATTTTGTTTGCCCGTTTTGTCTCTTTATTATCAGCATTTATATTTGGTCTCTTAATCGAGGGTACCCTAACATTTTATAGGGGTAATTAACAATAGACGCTTGCGTTTATTGGAAGCCATGGATCCACAATACCTGATAACTATACATATTTAAATATTAATCTGAATCATGAATACTACCTCACGGAAATACAAGATAAATTTCACCGTGCGAGGTACGTCATTCGTGGTGGCAGACAAAATGGCACGCCCAGTGGGACATGGCTTCTCCCTCCATCTTTGATGTTATGCGAAAGTAGAGGGTGGCTAATTCACGGGTATATGTATCGGGACTAAGCAGAGTTTAATATATTTTTCACTCTAGTTATATGTGCTAGAGTGAGGATTTGACTAAGCCCTAAGTGTATGTATTAGGGTTCGTCGGATGAACTCTAAGTATATGTATTAGAGCTCAATTTGAATTTGGGTTTAGTTTAAAGACGTTTCGGTCATTGAATTTGAGTTTAGTTTAAAGACGTTACGGTCATTGAATTTGAGTTTAGTTTAAAGACGTTACGGTCATTGAATTTGAGTTTAGTTTAAAGACGTTTCGGTCATTGAATTTGAGTTTAGTTTAAAGACGTTTCGGTCATTAAATTTGGGTTTAGTTTGAAGACGTTTCGGTCATTTGAATTTGGGTTTAGTTTAACGACGTTTCGGTCGGTTGAGATTTGGTTTAGTTTAAAGACGTTTCGGTCATTGAATTTGGGTTTAGTTTAAAGACGTTTCATTGGATTTGGGTTTTGTTTAAAGACGTTTCGGTTATTTGAATTTGGGTTTAGTTTAAAGACGTTTCGGTCATTGGATTTGGGTTTAGTTTAAAGACGTTTCGGTCATTAAATTTGGGTTTAGTTTGAAGACGTTTCGGTCATTTGAATTTGGGTTTAGTTTAACGACGTTTCGGTCGGTTGAGATTTGGTTTAGTTTAAAGCCGTTTCGGTGCTTGTTTTTGGGTTTAGTTTAAAGAAGTTTCGGTCATTGAATTTGAGTTTAGTTTAAAGACGTTTCGGTCATTTGAATTTGGGTTTAGTTTAAAGACGTTTCGGTCATTTGATTTTGGGTTTAGTTTAAAGACATTTCGGTCATTGAATTTGAGTTTAGTTTAAAGACGTTTCGGTCATTGAATTTGAGTTTAGTTTAACGACGTTTCGGTCGGAAGTGGAATTTGGATTTAGTTTAAAGACGTTTCGGTCATTTGAATTTGGATTTAAGTTTAGTTTAACGACATTACGGTCGAAATTGGGTTTAGTTTAACGACATTTCAGTCGGGGTTTTAGACTTAGGATTAGTTTAACGACGTTTATCAAAGTGGGTTTGGATTAGTTTAACGACATTTCGGTCAAAGTGGGTTTGGATTAGTTTAACGACATTTGGTCAATTGAGATTTGATTTTAGTTTAACGACATTTGGTCGAGCTTGGGTTTAGGTTTAGTTTAACGACGTTACGGTCGCTGGATTTAAGTTTAGTTTAACGACGTTACGGTCGAAATTGGATTTAAGATTAGTTTAACGACGTTTCGGTCGAAAGTGGATTTGAGTTTAGTTTAACGACGTTTCGGTCGAAAGTGGAATTTGGGTTTAGTTTAACGACGTTTCGGTCGAAAGTGGGTTTAGAAGGTTTATGGTATTTGATGTATGGTTCATGATATTCGGTGTATAGGATTTGGTTTGGGTTAGGTTCATGATTCATGAACTTGGTTCATGATTCATGAGTTTGGTTTGGTTCATAAACTTGATTTGGTTCATGAACTTGGTTTATAGGTTTATGGTTCATGAACATAGGTTCATAGCTTGTAGACTCGGTGTATGGATTGGTCCATAGTTTTGGTTCATGGTTTGTGGACACAGTGTACGGGTTTACGGTTCATGGTTCATGGACCTGGTGTACGGGTTTATGGTTCATGGTTCATGGACCGGGTGTACAAGTTTATGGTTCATGGTTCATGGACCGGGTGTACGAGTTTATGGTTCATGGGTTTAATTTTGAAATGGGCTTTGGTATTGGGCCTCTTTGGGTAAATGAGTATTGGGTTAAATGAATTTTGGGTTAAATGGGTATTGGGTTAAATGGGTTAATGGGTTTATGGGTTAATGGATGTAAATGGGTTTTGTTTAAATGGATATTGGGTATAAGTAAATGGGTATTGGGTTGGTATAAGTAAATGGGTATTGGGTTAAATGGGTTATTGGGTTAATGGGTATAGGTGATATTGGATACTTGGTTCTAAATTCGGGCTAAATTAGAGCCCTTTAGATTTAACCCGAGTGTGGGATTTAATCAAAATTTTAAATTCAACATCAAATGTTTAGCACTTAATGAAATTTTTAATTTGATTTAAATTTGATCAAGCAAAGTTCTTTCTCTCTTTGATTTGAGAATTCTCTCTTCTTGGTGATATTTTGCAAAGAGCACCGTCGATGTTCATATTGGCATTCCGTCGTGGTTTTGATCGGTATTAGTTGAGCGGCTCGATCAATTCCGTCGAGCGGTTCGATCAATTCCGTCGATGGCTAAGTTTGTTGATATTCCGTCGAGCGGATTTCTTAAAATTCCGTCGAGCGGTTTTCTTAAAATTCCGTCGAACGGTTTTCTTAAAATTCCGTCGAGCGGATTTCTTAAAATTCCGTCGAGCGGATTTCTTAAAATTCCGTCGAGCGGATTTCTTAAAATTCCGTTTCCGTCGAACGGTTTTGAGCGGCGTTGCGTCGTCGGAGAGGAGAGCAACGCTCTTTCTCTCGCATTTTCGATCGAGCACTTGGCGGGCGGACTCGTCGGAGAGGAGTGGGTGGCTTTGTTTGAGAGGAGAGCATCGCTCTCTCTCTCTTGGATTCGTCGTCGAGCGGTTGGCGGGCGGACTTCATTTGAGAGGAGAGCACCGCTCTCTCTCGAATCCGCCGTCGAGCGGTTGACGGCGGTTTTCATTTGAGTTGGCGGGCAAATGAGAGCATCGCTCTCTTTATGATTCGCCGTCGAGCGGTTAGCGGGCGAGCTTTGTTTGAGAGGAGAGCATCGCTCTCTCTCTCGGATTCGTCGTCGAGCGGTTGGCGGCGGACTTCATTTGAGAGGAGAGCACCGCTCTCTCTCTCGAATCCGCCGTCGAGCGGTTGACGGGCGGTTTTCATTTCTATTGGAGCGAAGTTGAGGCGGGTATTCCGTCAAACGACGACACGGGCTTTAGAGAGAGCACCGCTCGTCGTCTTGGGCATTCCGTCGATAGTTGGCGGCGTGCACATCGACGACACGGGCTTTAGAGAGGAGCACCGCTCCTCTCTTTAGCCTCGCCGTCGACGTCTCTCTCTTGGGCATTCCGTCGAGCAGCTGGCGTACACATCGACGGCAACATGGAACTTCATGACGACGGAGCTCCGTGAACGGGAGGAGCTTCATGACAACCGGGGGTACAGGTTGGGCTCCTCTACATGAGCGGAGCCCAGCGACGACAGAGATGTAGGAAGAGCTCCGCGATGTGAGCAGAGCCACGAGAGGGCTTGGGCTGCGGAGAAGCTCGGCGACGACGGAGGTGCGAGGTTGAGGTCCGCGACGTGAGCGGAGGCTGCGGGGAGGGCTCGGCGACAACGGAGCGAGCCGCGGGATGGCTCGGGCGAGAGGCTCGGCGACGACGGCGAGCCGCGGGATGGCTCGATCATCGTCGAAACGGCTCGATCATCGTCGAGTGGCTCGATCATCGTCGAAACGGCTCGATCATCATCGGAGAGGGCTCGATCATCGTCGGAGTGGCTCGGTCATCGTCGAAGCGGCTCGATCATCATCGGAGAGGGCTCGCTTGTTCGTCAAGGCGCGGCGAGGGCGACGGGTCCTCAAGGCGGTGAGAGCGACGGCTCGCACGGCGTGGGTGGCGTCAAGGTGCGTCATGAGCGGCGGAGGGCTTGCGCGGTGCGGGCGGCTAGCCCCTACGCGGCGCGGGCATGGGCTGCGCGGCGCGGGCGGCGGAGGACTTGAGCGGCGCGAACTCCGAGGCGCGGGCGGCGTCTGCGCGGCGCGGGTGGCGAGACGAGAAGCGGCGCGGTCCTCAAGGCGGCGGGTTCGAATCCGGCGTGGCTTTGAGGGCGATTGAGGCGCGCGCTAAGCTCCAAGGGCGGCGGGCTCCTGGTTCGAGGAGGATTGGGGCGAGGTGCGAGGATGGCGCGTCGCGACGCGTGGCACGGCTCGTCGGAGATGACGTCGGAGCAATGCGCGCGGCGAGGACGCGCGGCGCGCGGCACGGCTCGTCGGCGATGACGTCGGAGGGTGCGCGGCAGAGGACGGCGCGGCGCGACACGACTCGTCGTAGATGACGTCGAGCAATGCGCGCGGCGAGGACGGCGCGGCCGACGGCGGTCTCGGGCGACTAGGTTGAGGAAGGTGCGCCGAAGTCGAGGCGGCGTGGCGTGGGGCACGGCCGACGGCACGAGGCGCGGCCGAGGCGTGGGCGCGGCCGGCGGCACGAGCGCGGCGCGGCCACGGCGGTCTCGGGCGACTAGGTTGAGGAAGGTGCGCCGAAGTCGAGGCGGCGTGGCGTGGGGCACGGCCGGCAACGAGGCGCGGCCGAGGCGTGGCGCGGCCGGCGACACGAGCGCGACCTCGAAGAGGTCCGCGACGAAGAGGAGGTAGGCATCGTGAAGGTATGTTTGGGCTCACCAAAACAGAGAGAAAGAGAGAGCTCTTGATATTTTTTTTTATTTTATTCACCCCCTCGGGAGAGAGAGTGCTTTGATGGTGCTGTTTTAATAGAGAAGGAGAAGAGAAGTTGGAGAGGGAGTGGTTGATCGTGTGTGTAGTGGGGATAATGGGAAGTTGGAGAGGGTAGTGGGATTCAAATTTTGTCCATGCACCTAGTGCATGGACCCATCTAATACCCCACATTTTCTCTTTTTTATTTCTTTTTTTATTTACACTCAAACAAATGCCCCCACTTTTTTTGCTTGCTACATTATGCAAGAAAAAAAAAGTATTGAACTTCACGTCATAATGTTCGTCGTGTCCTTTTTTTTTATACTCAGTTTAACGACATGATGGTCAATTTACATCAGATACTCAGTTTAACGCCATGATGGTCGGTTTATGAAATATGGATTATTTTTTATTTATTTTGCCTCAAGAAGCAATCGAAATTGTGCGCATAACCGACCCTAAGGTGAGTTAGCATTTCAAAGGCAAAATATATTTTTAGTAATCCGCGCCCATATGGGTTTTCACCGATACCTTCCCTAACTTTTGCCTCGTGAGCCTCGAAAGGTTTTCTCACGGCGGGGATCCCAATTTTGCACATGGGGTTATACCACAGCCGGGTATTTTTTTACAATTTTACCCTTGAAGTCCGATGTGGGCAATCAAGTCCGTTAGTGGCTCGTATTTTACCCATATTATCTAAAAATTTAGACAATATGTCCTCCACCTTTTTTTTTCTTTTTTTTTTTTGGACCAATTGATAAGTGATTGTTTAATGAGTATAACCACACTACACATGTTAGCCTTATTTCGTCGGCTATATTTGCTCAGTTTAACGACATGGAGGTCGCTTGCATTTGAATTGCTCGATTTAATGACATGGCGGTCGTTTGGGATTGGATTTAGTTTAACGACTTTACGGTCGATTGGATTTGAATTTAGTTTAACGACATGGCGGTCGATTAGATTTGAATTTAGTTTAACGACTTTACGGTCGAAGTTTTGAGTTTAGTTTAACGACTTTACGGTCGATTGGATTTGATTTGCTCTTGAGCGTTATTGTCTTTGCCCCCAGCAACTATTTCTCTATGGAGTTGGCGGCGGTTATTCTTCTTAAAGGACACTATTGTCGGAGGAATAGTGGTTGTAGTATCATTAGAAAGTGTCGGTTTATCGAATACGATACTTTTGTATCCGCCCTTTGGGAATATCAATCTTCCTTCAAACTCCATCCTTTTGGATGCGAGTTGGTAAGTGAGTCGTTCGCCTATGGGTCGGCGAGGAAGGTTGGGAATGACCCTATTGGGTCGTCTTCCTCGAGATGGCAGACGAGGAATGACCACATTGGATACATCTGTGAAGGGCTGGAATGGTCATGCCCCCCGGAGCGGGAATTTGAGCCATGACGGCGGCTCGAACATCTCCTAATGGTGCCAAATTGGATTGATGTCATTAGGACGGATGTGGGCAAACAGACTCGCGAACCCGTCTCCAATATCATTGAGTTTGTTGATGCAGCGACAACGTTCTTTGATGTTGGTGTCATTTCCCTTTTGAAAAAAAGGTAGAAGTTAGGGACTTCTTATTCATATCTATAAGATTTCAAAACGGGACGGGAGGGAAAGGGATGATCCTCCCATGCAGTTGATAGAGCTTTCAAAAAAAAAAAAACTTCTCCGTGTGACATATATGTATGTCTTCAAAATGGGATGGGAGGGCAAGGGGCGTTTCCACATACAATTAGGCGGACCCTCTAAGACGAACCTTGAAACAACCTGATGTGTCGTTATTGTCGTACATGACTGACGTTGAGATGAATAAGCATTCCATCATCTGCGAGGTTTTTATGACAGCTGGCACTCGTGAGGGTTTTCGTCAAAAGCATTCCCCTAATTTTTGCCTGTGAGCCTAGAGTAGGTTTTCTCACAGCGGGGCTATGGGAGATTTTTGTTCTCTCCTTTTTTTTTCTTTTTTTTTCTTTTTTTGCTTTTTTTTTTTTTTTTTTTTTTTTTTCTTTTTTTCTTCTTTTTTTTTTTTTTTTTTTTTTTTTTTTTTTTTCATCTCATCCGAAAAATAATATATTCTAATGAGAGCAAAGTGGGCAAAATTATATTTCCCAAGAAGAGAACGAACATATGCCTTCAAGATGAAGAAAGGTTGATTGCCCCCTGAACGTTTTCTGTGACAAGTGAGTGATAGAACATTCTCCATTATATCACCAAATGGAAAAGAGAATGAGCTGATATCTTCAGAAAGACGAAGAAATTAAACGCCCTTGAAGAATAGTCAAAATATGCGTTTGGGAGGAAAAAGACCACGATCATCAGCAAAAATCGTCCTGCCCCCTGACGATTTGACCGGTATAACGTCCTTTGTGGTGATGCCAAATTGGAGGATGATCAACATGCCTCGCTTTGATCTCGACCGAGGTGGAAAAGGCAATATCGTCGGATTGCATTGCTCCGCTTGGATGAAGTCATACTCATTGGTCACATGTTTATTCATTAGTCTCTTTATCATCATTGTTAGATTTGGTCTCAAAGATGGAGGGAGAAGCCATGTCCCACCGGGCGTGCCATGTTGTCTGCCACCACGAATGTCGTACCTCGCACGGTGAAATTTATCTTGTATTTCCGTGAGGTAGTATTCATGATTCAGATTAATATTTAAATATGTATAGTTATCAGGTATTGTGGATCCATGGCTTCCAATAAACGCAAGCGTCTATTGTTAATTACCCCTATAAAATGTTAGGGTACCCTCGAATAAGAGACCAAATATAAATGCAGATAATAAAAGAGACAAAGCAGGCAAATAAAATTTTATTAATATGATTTGCCGTTTACATGGCTTAAGCAGGGGCATACCCCCGTACATGAATTTCATAGGAATTTGGATACCCGGTTTAACGATCGGTGGTCGATTGATATTTGGGTTTAGTTTAAAGACGTTTCGGTCATTGGATTTGGGTTTAGTTTAAAGACATTACGGTCATTGGATTTGGGTTTAGTTTAAAGACGTTTCGGTCATTGGATTTGGGTTTAGTTTAAAGACGTTTGGTCATTGGATTTGGGTTTAGTTTAAAGACGTTTCGGTCATTGGATTGATGTTATCTGAAAGTAGAGGGTGGCTAATTCCTGGGTATATGTATCAGGACTAACCGAGTTTAATATATTTTTCACTCTAGTTATATGTGCTAGAGTGAGGATTTGACTAAGCCCTAAGTGTATGTATTAGGGTTCGTCGGATGAACTCTAAGTATATGTATTAGAGCTCAATTTGAATTTGGGTTTAGTTTAAAGACGTTTCGGTCATTGAATTTGAGTTTAGTTTAAAGACGTTACGGTCATTGAATTTGGGTTTAGTTTAAAGACGTTTCGGTTATTTAATTTGGGTTTAGTTTAAAGACGTTTGTTCATTTAATTTGGGTTTAGTTTAAAGACGTTTCGGTCATTTGAATTTGATTTTAGTTTAAAGACGTTACGGTCATTGAATTTGAGTTTAGTTTAAAGACGTTACGGTCATTGAATTTGAGTTTAGTTTAAAGACGTTACGGTCATTGAATTTGAGTTTAGTTTAAAGACGTTTGGTCATTGAATTTGAGTTTAGTTTAAAGACGCGTTTGGTCATTAAATTTGGGTTTAGTTTGAAGACGTTTCGGTCATTTGAATTTGGGTTTAGTTTAACGACGTTTCGGTCGGTTGAGATTTGGTTTAGTTTAAAGACGTTTCGGTCATTGAATTTGGGTTTAGTTTAAAGACGTTTCGGTCATTGAATTTGAGTTTAGTTTAAAGACGTTTCGGTCATTTGAATTTGGGTTTAGTTTAAAGACGTTTCGGTCATTGGATTTGGGTTTAGTTTAAAGACGTTTCGGTCATTAAATTTGGGTTTAGTTTGAAGACGTTTCGGTCATTTGAATTTGGGTTTAGTTTAACGACGTTTCGGTCGGTTGAGATTTGGTTTAGTTTAAAGACGTTTCGGTCATTGAATTTGGGTTTAGTTTAAAGACGTTTCGGTCATTGAATTTGAGTTTAGTTTAAAGACGTTTCGGTCATTTGAATTTGGGTTTAGTTTCAAGACGTTTGTCATTTGATTTTGGGTTTAGTTTAAAGACATTGCGGTCATTGAATTTGAGTTTAGTTTAAAGACGTTTCGGTCATTGAATTTGAGTTTAGTTTAACGACGTTTCGGTCGGAAGTGGAATTTGGATTTAGTTTAAAGACGTTTCGGTCATTTGAATTTGGATTTAAGTTTAGTTTAACGACATTACGGTCGAAATTGGGTTTAGTTTAACGACATTTCAGTCGGGGTTTTAGACTTCGGATTGGTTTAACGACGTTTGGTCAAAGTGGGTTTGGATTAGTTTAACGACATTTGGTCAAAGTGGGTTTGGATTAGTTTAACGACATTTGGTCAATTGAGATTTGATTTTAGTTTAACGACATTTTATTCGAGCTTGGGTTTAGGTTTAGTTTAACGACGTTACGATTGGTGGATTTAAGTTTAGTTTAACGACGTTACGGTGAAATTGGATTTAAGATTAGTTTAACGACGTTTCGAAAGTGGATTTGAGTTTAGTTTAACGACGTTTAGGTCGAAAGTGGAATTTGGGTTTAGTTTAACGACGTTTGGTCGAAAGTGGGTTTAGAAGGTTTATGGTATTTGATGTATGGTTCATGATATTCGGTGTATAGGATTTGGTTTGGGTTAGGTTCATGATTCATGAACTTGGTTCATGATTCATGAGTTTGGTTTGGTTCATAAACTTGATTTGGTTCATGAACTTGGTTTATAGGTTTATGGTTCATGAACATAGGTTCATAGCTTGTAGACTCGGTGTATGGATTGGTCCATAGTTTTGGTTCATGGTTTGTGGACCTGGTGTACAGGTTTACGGTTCATGGTTCATGGACCTGGTGTACGGGTTTATGGTTCATGGTTCATGGACCGGGTGTACAAGTTTATGGTTCATGGTTCATGGACCGGGTGTACAGGTTTATGGTTCATGGGTTTAATTTTGAAATGGGCTTTGGTATTGGGCCTCTTTGGGTAAATGAGTATTGGGTTAAATGAATTTTGGGTTAAATGGGTATTGGGTTAAATGGGTTAATGGGTTTATGGGTTAATGGATGTAAATGGGTTTTGTTTAAATGGATATTGGGTATAAGTAAATGGGTATTGGGTTGGTATAAGTAAATGGGTATTGGGTTAAATGGGTTATTGGGTTAATGGGTATAGGTGATATTGGATACTTGGTTCTAAATTCGGGCTAAATTAGAGCCCTTTAGATTTAACCCGAGTGTGGGATTTAATCAAAATTTTAAATTCAACATCAAATGTTTAGCACTTAATGAAATTTTTAATTTGATTTAAATTTGATCAAGCAAAGTCCCCTCTCTCTTTGATTTGAGAATTCTCTCTCTTCTTGGTGATATTTTGCAAAGAGCACCGTCGATGTTCATATTGGCATTCCGTCAGGTGGTTTTGATCGGTTTTTTTTTAGATCTAAATCAAGATACTCGATTTCAACCGAATATCTCCCCTAATTTCTGTCTAGGGGTCTCAAAAGGTAAACGAAGGCAAAATGGCACGCCCTTCATATCGGACGGCCAATAATATCCCAAGCTCGACCGTAAAGTCGTTAAACTAAACTCAAAACTTCGACCGTAAAGTCGTTAAACTAAATCCAAATCTAATCGACCGTAAAGTCGTTAAACTAAATTCAAATCCAATCGACCGTAAAGT
The DNA here is from genome assembly GCA_025177825.1 of Aechmea fasciata. Taxonomy (NCBI): domain Eukaryota; kingdom Viridiplantae; phylum Streptophyta; class Magnoliopsida; order Poales; family Bromeliaceae; genus Aechmea; species Aechmea fasciata. Next base: position 11,984,763 of record CM045923.1, read on the forward strand.
CGTTAAACTAAATCCAATCCCAAACGACCGCCATGTCATTAAACTGAGCAAATCAAATTCAATCGACCGCCATGTCGTTAAACTGAGCAAATATAGCCGACGAAATAAGGCTAACATGTGTAGTGTGGTTATACTCATTAAACCATCACTTCTCAATTGGTCCAAAAAAAAAAAAAAAAAAAAAAAAAGAAAAAAAAAAAAGGTGGAGGACATATTGTCTAAATTTTTAGATAATATGGGTAAAATACGAGCCACTAACGGACTTGATTGCCCACATCGGACTTCAAGGGTAAAATTGTAAAAAAATACCATTTGTGGTATAACCCCACGAGCAAAATTGGGATCCCCGCCGTGAGAAAACCTTTCGAGGCTCACGAGGCAAAAGTTAGGGAAGGTATCCGGTGAAAACCCATATGGGCGCATTACTAAAAATATATTTTGCCTTTGACGGAATGCTAACTCACCTTAGGCTCGGTTATTCGCAGCAATTTCGATTGCTGCTTGAGGCAAAATAAATAAAAAATAATCCATATTTCATAAACCGACCATCATGTCGTTAAACTGAGTATCTGATGTAAATTGACCATCATGTCGTTAAACCGAGTATAAAAAAAGGACACGACGAACATTATGACGTGAAGTTCAATACTTTTTTTCTTGCATAATGTAGCAAGCAAAAAAAGGGGGGGCATTTGTTTGAGTGTAAATAAAAAAAGAAATAAAAAAAGAGAAAAAAAAAAATGGGGGGTATTAGATGGGTCCATGCACTAGGTGCATGGACAAAATTGGAGTCCCACTACCCTCTCCAACTTCCCATCATCCCCACTGCACACACGAGCAACCACTCCCTCTCCAACTTCTCTTCTCCTTCTCCATTAAAACAAAGACCATCAAAGCACTCTCTCTCCTATGGTGAATAAAATAAAAAAAAAAATATCAAGAGCTCTCTCTTTTCTCTCTGTTTTGGTGAGCCCAAACATACCTTCACGATGCCTACCTCCTCTTCTGTCGCGGACCTCTTCGAGGTCGCGCCTGCCTCGTCTTCGCCGCAACCACGCCACCGCGCCGCGCCTCGTGCCGGCGCGCACCGCGCCTCGGCGCGCCTCGTGCGCGTCGGCGTGCCCACGCCACGCCGCCTCGACTTCGGCGCACGCTTCCTCGACCTAGTCGCCGAGACCGCCGTCGGCGCCGCGCCGCGCCTCGTGCCGCCGGCCGCGCCACGCCTCGGCCGCGCCTCGTGCGTCGGCCGTGCCCACGCCACGCCGCCTCGACTTCGGCGCACCTTCCTCAACCTGGTCGCCGAGACCGCCGTCGGGCCGCGCGGGTCCTCGGGCGCGCGCATTGCTCGACGTCATCTACGACGAGTCGTCTTTGCGCGCCGCGCCGTCCTCGGGCTGCGCGCACCCCTCCGACGTCATCGCCGACGAGCCGTGCCGCGCGCGCGCGCCGTCCTCGGTGCGCGCATTGCTCGACGTCATCTCCGACGAGCGTGCCACGCGCTGCGACGCGCGGGTCCTCGCACCGCCCCGATCCCCTCCTCGAACCGGGAGCCCGCCGCCCTTGGAGCTTAGCGCGCGCCTCAATCGCCCTCAAAGCCACGCCGGATTCGAACCCGCCGCCCTTGAGGACCGCGCCGCTTCTCGTCTCGGCCACCGCGCCGCGCGGGCCGGCCGCCGCGCCTCGGGCCGCGCCGCTCAAGTCCCTCCGCCGCCGCGCCGCGCAGCCCATGCCCGCGCCGCGTGGGGCTAGCCGCCCGCACCGCGCAAGCCCTCCGCCGCTCATGACGCACCTTGACGCCACCCACGCCGTGCGGGAGCCGTCGCTCACCGCCTTGAGGACCCGTCGCCCTCGCCGCGCGACGAACAAGCGAGCCCTCTCCGATGATGATCGAGCCGCTTCGACGATGACCGAGCCACTCCGACGATGATCGAGCCCTCTCCGATGATGATCGAGCCGTTTCGACGATGATCGAGCCACTCCGACCATGATCGAGCCGTTTCGCCGATGATCGAGCCATCCCGCGGCTCGCCCGTCGTCGCCGAGCCTCTCCTGCAGCCGAGCCATCCCGCGGCTCTGCTCCGTTGTCGCCGAGCCCTCCTGCAGCTCTGCTCACGTCGCGGACCTCAACCTGCACCTCCGTCGTCGCCGAGCTTCTCCTGCAGCCAAGCCCTCTCGTGGCTCTGCTCACATCGCGGAGCTCTTCCTACATCTCTGTCGTCGCTGGGCTCCGCTCATGTAGAGGAGCCCAACCTGTACCCCCGGTTGTCATGAAGCTCCTCCCGTTCACGGAGCTCCGTCGTCATGAAGTTCCATGTTGCCGTCGATGTGTACGCCGCTCGACGGAATGCCCAAGAGAGAGACGTCGACGGCGAGGCTAAAAGAGAGGAGCGGTGCTCCTCTCTAAAGCCCGTGTCGTCGATGTGCACGCCCGCCAACTATCGACGGAATGCCCAAGACGACGAGCGGTGCTCCTCTCTAAAGCCCGTGTCGTCGTTTGACGGAATACCCTCAACTTCGCTCCAATAGAAATGAAAACCGCCGTCAACCGCTCGACGGCGGATCCGAGAGAGAGAGCGGTGCTCTCTCTCAAATGAAGTCCGCCCGCCAACCGCTCGACGACGAATCCGAGAGAGAGAGAGCGATGCTCTCCTCTCAAACAAAGCTCGCCGCTAACCGCTCGACGGCGAATCATAAAGAGAGCGATGCTCTCATTTGCCCGCCAACTCAAATGAAAACCGCCGTCAACCGCTCGACGGCGGATCCGAAGAGAGAGCGGTGCTCTCCTCTCAAATGAAGTCCGCCCGCCAACCGCTCGACGACGAATCCAAGAGAGAGAGAGCGATGCTCTCCTCTCAAACAAAGCCACCCACTCCTCTCCGACGAGTCCGCCCGCCAAGTGCTCGATCGAAAATCTGAGAGAAAGAGCGTTGCTCTCCTCTCCGACGACGCAACGCCGCTCAAAACCGTTCGACGGAAACGGAATTTTAAGAAATCCGCTCGACGGAATTTTAAGAAATCCGCTCGACGGAATTTTAAGAAATCCGCTCGACGGAATTTTAAGAAAACCGTTCGACGGAATTTTAAGAAAACCGCTCGACGGAATTTTAAGAAATCCGCTCGACGGAATATCAACAAACTTAGCCATCGACGGAATTGATCGAACCGCTCGACGGAATTGATCGAGCCGCTCAACTAATACCGATCAAAACCACCTGACGGAATGCCAATATGAACATCGACGGTGCTCTTTGCAAAATATCACCAAGAAGAGAGAGAATTCTCAAATCAAAGAGAGAGGGGACTTTGCTTGATCAAATTTAAATCAAATTAAAAATTTCATTAAGTGCTAAACATTTGATGTTGAATTTAAAATTTTGATTAAATCCCACACTCGGGTTAAATCTAAAGGGCTCTAATTTAGCCCGAATTTAGAACCAAGTATCCAATATCACCTATACCCATTAACCCAATAACCCATTTAACCCAATACCCATTTACTTATACCAACCCAATACCCATTTACTTATACCCAATATCCATTTAAACAAAACCCATTTACATCCATTAACCCATAAACCCATTAACCCATTTAACCCAATACCCATTTAACCCAAAATTCATTTAACCCAATACTCATTTACCCAAAGAGGCCCAATACCAAAGCCGATTTCAAAATTAAACCCATGAACCATAAACCTGTACACCCGGTCCATGAACCATGAACCATAAACTTGTACACCCGGTCCATGAACCATGAACCATAAACCCGTACACCAGGTCCATGAACCATGAACCGTAAACCTGTACACCAGGTCCACAAACCATGAACCAAAACTATGGACCAATCCATACACCGAGTCTACAAGCTATGAACCTATGTTCATGAACCATAAACCTATAAACCAAGTTCATGAACCAAATCAAGTTTATGAACCAAACCAAACTCATGAATCATGAACCAAGTTCATGAATCATGAACCTAACCCAAACCAAATCCTATACACCGAATATCATGAACCATACATCAAATACCATAAACCTTCTAAACCCACTTTCGACCGAAACGTCGTTAAACTAAACCCAAATTCCACTTTCGACCGAAACGTCGTTAAACTAAACTCAAATCCACTTTCGCCCGAAACGTCTTTAAACTAATCTTAAATCCAAGTTCGAAATCGTCGTTAAACTAAACTTAAATCCACTCTGACCTAACGTTGCATTGTAAAAGTGCGTTAAACTAAACCTAAACCCAAGATCGAAATGTCGTTAAACTAAAATCAAATCTCAATTGACCGAAATGTCGTTAAACTAATCCAAACCCACTTTGACCGAAATGTCTTTAAACTAATCCAAACCCACTTTGGCCAAACGTCGTTAAACTAATCCTAAGTCTAAAACCCGATGAAATGTCGTTAAACTAAACCCAATTTAATGTAATGTCGTTAAACTAAACTTAAATCCAAATTCAAATGACCGAAACGTCTTTAAACTAAATCCAAATTCCACTTCCGACCGAAACGTCGTTAAACTAAACTCAAATTCAATGACCGAAACGTCTTTAAACTAAACTCAAATTCAATGACCGAAATGTCTTTAAACTAAACCCAAAATCAAATGACCGAAACGTCTTTAAACTAAACCCAAATTCAAATGACCGAAACGTCTTTAAACTAAACTCAAATTCAATGACCGAAACGTCTTTAAACTAAACCCAAATTCAATGACCGAAACGTCTTTAAACTAAACCAAATCTCAACCGACCGAAACGTCGTTAAACTAAACCCAAATTCAAATGACCGAAACGTCTTCAAACTAAACCCAAATTTAATGACCGAAACGTCTTTAAACTAAACCCAAATCCAATGACCGAAACGTCTTTAAACTAAACCCAAATTCAAATCACCGAAACGTCTTTAAATTAAACACAAATCCAATCACCGAAACGACTTTAAACTAAACCCAAATTCAATGACCGAAACGTCTTTAAACTAAACCAAATCTCAACCGACCAAACGCGTCGTTAAACTAAACCCAAATTCAAATGACCTAAACGTCTTCAAACTAAACCCAAATTTAATGACCAACGTCTTTAAACTAAACTCAAATTCAATGACCAAACGTCTTCAAACTAAACTCAAATTCAATGACCGTAACGTCTTTAAACTAAACTCAAATTCAATGACCGTAACGTCTTTAAACTAAACTCAAATTCAATGACCGTAACGTCTTTAAACTAAAATCAAATTCAAATGACCGAAACGTCTTTAAACTAAACCCAAATTAAATGACCGAAACGTCTTTAAACTAAACCCAAATTTAAATGACCGAAACGTCTTTAAACTAAACCCAAATTCAATGACCATAACGTCTTTAAACTAAAATCAAATTCAATGACCGAAAACGTCTTTAAACTAAACCCAAATTCAAATTGAGCTCTAATACATATACTTAGAGTTCATCCGAACCCTAATACATACACTTAGGGCTTAGTCAAATCCTCACTCTAGCACATATAACTAGAGTGAAAAATATATTAAACTTCGGTTAGTCACGATACATATACCCAGGAATTAGCCACCCTCTACTTTCGAGATAACATCAATCCAATGACCAAACGTCTTTAAACTAAACCCAAATCCAATGACCGAAACGTCTTTAAACTAAACCCAAATCCAATGAAACGTCTTTAAACTAAACCCAAATCCAATGACCGTAATGTCTTTAAACTAAACCCAAATCCAATGACCGAAACGTCTTTAAACTAAACCCAAATATCAATCGACCACCCAGTCGTTAAACTGGGTATCCAGTCCTATGAAATTCATGTACAGTGGGGGTATGCCCTTGCTTAAGCCATGTAAACGGCAAATCATATGAATAAAATTTTGTTTGCCCGTTTTGTCTCTTTATTATCAGCATTTATATTTGGTCTCTTAATCGAGGGTACCCTAACATTTTATAGGGGTAATTAACAATAGACGCTTGCGTTTATTGGAAGCCATGGATCCGCAATCCCTGATAACTATACATATTTAAATATTAAGCTGAATCATGAATACTACCTCACGGAAATTCAAGGTAAATTTCACCGTGCGAGGTACGTCATTCGTGGTGGCGAGACAAAATGGCACGCCGGTGGGAAAATAAAAAAAGAGACCGTACCCCATTTACTTCCTCCACAACTTGGGATCGAGCTTGGGTCTTTTTTAATAAAACTTTTTTTCTCTTTTTTTTTTTTTATTTTCCCATTTGACGTGCCGTTTTATGCACGCCTGGCATGGCGTACCACCGCACGCGGTGAAATTTGTCTTGAATTTCCGTGAGGTAGTATTCATGATTCAGATTAAGTATATATATATATATGTTTATCAGGGATTGCGGATCCATGGCTTCCAATAAACGCAAGCGTCTATTGTTAATTACCCCTATAAAATGTTAGGGTACCTTCGATTAAGAGACCTTTGAAATGCTAGAATTGAAATAAAGCGGAATTGGACAACAGAAATATTGTAATTTATTGCTCAATTACATGGCTTTAACCAAGGGCATACCCTCAGTGTACATGAACAAAGCATAAAAGAAAATGTTTAATTTCATCTTAGTTATATGTTCTAAGATGGTCAAATTAATTTTGTTGGACTCTATATGTTTTGGAGCTCAACATGGTTCACCCTAAGATGAAAGATTGATTAAATTCCCTGTATATATACTTTGGGATTTAATCAGATTTAATTAAACTCTAATTGTATGTATTTAGAGTTTAATTTGGTCAATTGAACTTTAAATGTATGTAATAAAGTCCAATAAAGTTTGATTTGGCATTCAATTTAGGCTATTATATATCCTAATGTATGTGTTAGGATTAGCCCAAATATCTTGAATTAGACTCTAATTTTATATTTTAGAGTCTCATTAGGCTCTAAATTTATGTGTTAGAGCTTAATCATGTTTGCATCTGGATTCATCATAGGGTGAAAGGTTAACTAAATCCTAATTATATGTATTAGGATTAGTCAAATTTGATTTAAATTAAACTCCAAGTATGTGTATTGGAATCTAACTTAATTTCATTTACTTGAACTCCGAGTATTAGAGTCCAACAAATTTGATTTGATTAAATGATTTGATCAATTCTAAGTATATATTTAGAATTTGATCGAGTTTGAACATGATTTGACTCTAGTTTTATGTGCTAGAGGATTGGATTTGGATTTAGTTTAACGACGTTTCGGTCAAAGTTGGGTTCAGGTTTAGTTTAACGACGTTTCGGTCGGAATTGGGTTTAGGTTTAGTTTAACGACATTACGGTCGAAATTGGGTTTTGGATTAGTTTAACGACATTTCGGTCGGGGTTGTATTTGGGTTTAGTTTAGCGACGTTTCGGTCGAGGTTAGGATTTAGGTTTAGTTTAACGACGTTTCGGTCGATTGAGTTTTGGACTTGGATTTAGTTTAACGACGTTTCGGTCGATATTGGGTTTAAGTTTAGTTTAACGACGTTACGGTCGATTGAGTTTAGGTTTAGTTTAACGACATTACGGTCGAAATTGGGTTTAGTTTAACGACATTTCAGTCGGGGTTTTAGACTTAGGATTAGTTTAACGACGTTTCGGTCGATATTAGGTTTGGATTAGTTTAACGACATTTCGGTCAAAGTGGGTTTGGATTTGGGTTTAGTTTAACGACGTCTCGGTCGAAGTTGGAATTGGATTTAGTTTAACGACATTTCGGTCGATATTAGGTTTGGATTTTAAGGTTTATGGTATTGGGTATGTAAGATTTGGCTCATGAACTTGATTTGGTTCATGAATTTGGTTTGGTTTATGATATATGGACTTAGGTTCATAGGATTATGATTTATGAACTTGGGTTCATAAGTTCATGGTTCATGAACATAGGTTCATGGGTTGTGGACTCGGTGTATGGGTTTATGGTCCATGGTTTATGTTCATAGTTTGTGGACCTGGTGTATGGGTATATGGTCCATGGTTTATGTTCATGGTGTACGGGTTTATGGTTCATGGTTCATGGACCGGGTGTACGGGTTTATGGTTCATGGTTCATGGACCGGGTGTACAGGTTTATGGTTCATGGTTCATGGACCGGGTGTACAGGTTTATGGTTCATGGTTCATGGACCGGGTGTACAGGTTTATGGTTCATGGTTCATGGACCGGGTGTACAGGTTTATTTTGATGGGTTTAATTTCGAAGTGGGCTTTGGGCTTGGGCCTCTTTGGGTAAATGGGTATTGGGTTAAATGGGTTATTGGGTTAATGAGTATAGGTGATATTGGATACTTGGTTCTAAATTCGGGCTAAATTAGAGCCCTTTAGATTTAACCCGAGTGTGGGATTTAATCAAAATTTTAAATTCAACATCAAATGTTTAGCACTTAATGAAATTTTTAATTTGATTTAAATTTGATCAAGCAAAGTCCTCTCTCTTTGATTTGAGAATTCTCTCTCTTCTTGGTGATATTTTGCAAAGAGCACGTCGATGTTCATATTGGCATTCGTCAAGTGGTTTTGATCGGTATTAGTTGAGCGGCTCGATCAATTCCGTCGAGCGGTTCGATCAATTCCGTCGATGGCTAAGTTTGTTGATATTCCGTCGAGTGGATTTCTTAAAATTCCGTCGAGCGGATTTCTCAAAATTCCGTCGAGCGGATTTCTTAAAATTCCGTCGAGCGGATTTCTTAAAATTCCGTTTCCGTCGAACGGTTTTAAGCGGCGTTGCGTCGTCGGAGAGGAGAGCAACGCTCTTTCTCTCAGATTTTCGGTCGAACACTTGGCGGGCGGACTCCGTCGGAGAGGAGAGCAACGCTCTTTCTCTCAGATTTTCGATCGAGCACTTGGCGGGCGGACTCCGTCCGTCGGAGAGGAGAGCAACGCTCTTTCTCTCGGATCCGCCATCGAAGCGGCTCGGCCATCGTCGAAGCGGCGCGCAGCGTGGGCGTCCAGGTCCCGTGCGCGGGGGGCAGTGAGTGCGGTGAGCTTCAAGACTTGGCCGAGCTTCAAGGCCCGGCCACGAGGGCACGGCGAACTTCAAGGCTCGGAGCCGAGCGGATGGCAAAGCATCACGCTCGGCCGAGGGCAGCGACTTCAAGTGCGGCACGAGCTCAGGCGGTTCGGGAAGGAGGCTCAAGTCCGGCGTGGCACGGGCTCCGGATCAAGGCGCGCGGCCGAGCGGTGGAGTCGAGCGCGTGTGGCCGAGCGCGAGTCGAGCGCGCGGTCGAACGGGTGCGCCGCGGGCATGGCTCGATGGAAGTGCGCCGCGGAGGCGCGGCTAGCTCCATGGCTATGCCGAGGCGTGGGCTCGGGTCGGCTTGATGGAAGCATGGGAGCTCGGGTCCGGCGATGACGAAGCGTGAGGAACATGGCCAAGGCGGCGGGTCGTGGCCGAGGGCGCGGCGCGGCATGGCCGAGGGCGCGGGCGCGGCCGAGGCATGGCGCGCAGCGGCGGGTCCCGCACAACGGAGGCATGGGCCCGCCAGGCGGATCCAAATTCGGCGCGGGCTTCGGCGGCGCCTCGGGCTCGACGAAGAAGAGGAGCTCGCGGGCGGCGGGCTTCGAGGGAGAGGCCGGCGGCGGGCCGGCGGCGCCTCGGGCTCGACGAAGAGGAGCTCGGCTGCGGCGCCTCGGGCTCGATGAAGAAGATGGAGCTCGCGGGCGGCGGGCTTCGAGGAGAGGCGGCGGCGGGCTTCGGCGGTGCCTCGGGCTCGACGAAGAAGAGGAGAGGAGGTGCGCCGGTCTCGGGTTAGCCGAGGTGGCTTAGTCCGGCGCGGTGATGGCACGCGGCTCGAGGTGGTTGCGGGTGGCCGAGTGAAGGAGATCCGCGACGGGTCCGGGCCGAGGCGGGCGGCCGAGGGCTCGAGGCGGGCGGCGGCACGTCGAGGGGCTTCGCGACGGAGAGCCGCAGCAGAAGAATTTCGCGCCGGGGATCTTCGCGACGGGGACCTTCGCGACGGCGAAGCTCCGCGACGAAGGAGCTTTACGCCGGAGAGACGGAGCAGAGGAGGTGGGCGCCGGGGATCTTCGCGACGGCGGAGTTTCACGACGGCGGAGCTCTGAGCGTCGGAACTCGGGTTCACCGAGAGAGAGAGAGAGAGAGAGAGAGAGAGAAGAGAAACTCTGTTTCTTTTCTTCTTTTTATTTACGAGAGAGAGAGAGAGAGAGGCTTTTAGGTTTTTTTTCTCTCTTTTTTTTTGTTTACGAGAGAGAGAGAGAGAGAGAGAGAGAGAGAGAGAGAGCTTTGGGATTTTGAGAGAGATGCTTTGATGGTGCTGCATCAATGGGGGAACTAATTACCTTAGTTTTCTTCTTCCGTGAACAGAGCAATTAGGGAATAGGATTTTTTTGTGTGGAAGGTTTTGGAGATCAAAAAGACTATGTGTATGTTTTTTTTTGGTTTCAAGTGGGTTTAAATGCATTTTACCTTCGTTTGATATTTACGTGATATTTGATATTCGAGGTACGTCATTCATGAAGTTCCATGTTGCCGTCGATGTGTACGCCAGCTGCTCGACGGAATGCCCAAGAGAGAGACGTCGACGGCGAGGCTAAAAGAGAGGGAGCGGTGCTCCTCTCTAAAGCCCGTGTCGTCGATGTGCCCGCCCGCCAACTATCGACGGAATGCCCAAGACGACGAGCGGTGCTCCTCTCTAAAGCCCGTGTCGTCGTTTGACGGAATACCCGCCTCAACTTCGCTCCAATAGAAATGAAAACCGCCGTCAACCGCTCGACGGCGGATCCGAGAGAGAGCGGTGCTCTCCTCTCAAATGAAGTCCGCCCGCCAACCGCTCGACGACGAATCCGAGAGAGAGAGCGATGCTCTCCTCTCAAACAAAGCTCGCCCGCTAACCGCTCGACGGCGAATCATAAAGAGAGCGATGCTCTCATTTGCCCGCCAACTCAAATGAAAACCGCCCGTCAACCGCTCGACGGCGGATCCGAGAGAGAGAGCGGTGCTCTCCTCTCAAATGAAGTCCGCCCGCCAACCGCTCGACGACGAATCCAAGAGAGAGAGAGCGATGCTCTCCTCTCAAACAAAGCCACCCACTCCTCTCCGACGGAGTCCGCCCGCCAAGTGCTCGATCGAAAATCTGAGAGAAAGAGCGTTGCTCTCCTCTCCGACGACGCAACGCCGCTCAAAACCGTTCGACGGAAACGGAATTTTAAGAAATCCGCTCGACGGAATTTTAAGAAATCCGCTCGACGGAATTTTAAGAAATCCTCGACGGAATTTTAAGAAAACCGTTCGACGGAATTTTAAGAAAACCGCTCGACGGAATTTTAAGAAATCCGCTCGACGGAATATCAACAAACTTAGCCATCGACGGAATTGATCGAACCGCTCGACGGAATTGATCGAGCCGCTCAACGAATACCGATCAAAACCACCGACGGAATGCCAATATGAACATCGACGGTGCTCTTTGCAAAATATCACCAAGAAGAGAGAATTCTCAAATCAAAGAGAGAGGACTGTGCTTGATCAAATTTAAATCAAATTAAAAATTTCATTAAGTGCTAAACATTTGATGTTGAATTTAAAATTTTGATTAAATCCCACACTCGGGTTAAATCTAAAGGGCTCTAATTTAGCCCGAATTTAGAACCAAGTATCCAATATCACCTATACCCATTAACCCAATAACCCATTTAACCCAATACCCATTTACTTATACCAACCCAATACCCATTTACTTATACCCAATATCCATTTAAACAAAACCCATTTACATCCATTAACCCATAAACCCATTAACCCATTTAACCCAATACCCATTTAACCCAAAATTCATTTAACCCAATACTCATTTACCCAAAGAGGCCCAATACCAAAGCCCATTTCAAAATTAAACCCATGAACCATAAACCTGTACACCCGGTCCATGAACCATGAACCATAAACTTGTACACCCGGTCCATGAACCATGAACCATAAACCCGTACACCAGGTCCATGAACCATGAACCGTAAACTGTACACCAGGTCCACAAACCATGAACCAAAACTATGGACCAATCCATACACCGAGTCTACAAGCTATGAACCTATGTTCATGAACCATAAACCTATAAACCAAGTTCATGAACCAAATCAAGTTTATGAACCAAACCAAGTTCATGAATCATGAACCATAACCATAAACCAAATCCTATACACCAAATATCATGAACCATACATCAAATACCATAAACCTTCTAAACCCAATTTCGACCGTAATGTCGTTAAACTAAACCTAAACTCAATCGACCGTAACGTCGTTAAACTAAACTTAAACCCAATTTCGACCGAAACGTCGTTAAACTAATCTTAAATCCAATTTCGACCGTAACGTCGTTAAACTAAACTTAAATCCACTGCCGACCGTAACGTCGTTAAACTAAACCTAAACCCAAGCTCGACCGAAATGTCGTTAAACTAAAATCAAATCTCAATTGACCGAAATGTCGTTAAACTAATCCAAACCCACTTTGACCGAAATGTCGTTAAACTAATCCAAACCCACTTTGACCGAAACGTCGTTAAACTAATCCTAAGTCTAAAACCTGATCGAAATGTCGTTAAACTAAACCCAATTTCGTAGTAATGTCGTTAAACTAAATCTAAGTCCAAATTCAAATGACCGAAACGTCTTTAAACTAAATCCAAATTCCACTTCCGACCGAAACGTCGTTAAACTAAACTCAAATTCAATGACCGACACGTCTTTAAACTAAACTCAAATTCAATGACCGAAATGTCTTTAAACTAAACCCAAAATCAAATGACCGAAACGTCTTTAAACTAAACCCAAATTCAAATGACCGAAACGTCTTTAAACTAAACTCAAATTCAATGACCGAAACGTCTTTAAACTAAACCCAAATTCAATGACCGAAACGTCTTTAAACTAAACCAAATCTCAACCGACCGAAACGTCGTTAAACTAAACCCAAATTCAAATGACCGAAACGTCTTCAAACTAAACCCAAATTTAATGACCGAAACGTCTTTAAACTAAACTCAAATTCAATGACCGAAACGTCTTTAAACTAAACTCAAATTCAATGACCGTAACGTCTTTACACTAAACTCAAATTCAATGAAACGTCTTTAAACTAAACCCAAATTCAATGACCGAAACGTCTTTAAACTAAACCAAATCTCAAGCCAAAGCGTCGTTAAACTAAACCCAAATTCAAATGACCAAAACGTCTTCAAACTAAACCCAAATCTAATGACCGAAACGTCTTTAAACTAAACTCAAATTCAATGACCGAAACGTCTTTAAACTAAACTCAAATTCAATGACCGTAACGTCTTTAAACTAAACTCAAATTCAATGACCGTAACGTCTTTAAACTAAACTCAAATTCAATGACCGTAACGTCTTTAAACTAAAATCAAATTCAAATGACCGAAACGTCTTTAAACTAAACCCAAATTAAATGACCGAAACGTCTTTAAACTAAACCCAAATTTAAATGACCGAAACGTCTTTAAACTAAACCCAAATTCAATGACCGTAACGTCTTTAAACTAAACTCAAATTCAATGACCGAAACGTCTTTAAACTAAACCCAAATTCAAATTGAGCTCTAATACATATACTTAGAGTTCATCCGACAAACCCTAATACATACACTTAGGCCTTAGTCAAATCCTCACTCTAGCACATATAACTAGAGTGAAAAATATATTAAACTCGGTTAGTCACGATACATATACCCAGGAATTAGCCACCCTCTACTTTCGAGATAACAACAATCCAAGGACCGAAACGTCTTAAAACTAACCCCAAATCCAATGACCGAAACGTCTTTAAACTAAACCCAAATCCAATGACCGAAACGTCTTTAAACTAAACCCAAATCCAATGACCGTAATGTCTTTAAACTAAACCCAAATCCAATGACCGAAACGTCTTTAAATTAAACCCAAACTTCAATCTACCACCCAGTCGTTAAATTGGGTATCTTATCCTATGAAATTCATGTACAGTGGGGGTATGCCCTTGCTTAAGCCATGTAAACGGCAAATCATATGAATAAAATTTTGTTTGCCCGTTTTGTCTCTTTATTATCAGCATTTATATTTGGTCTCTTAATCGAGGGTACCCTAACATTTTATAGGGGTAATTAACAATAGACGCTTGCGTTTATTGGAAGCCATGGATCCACAATACCTGATAACTATACATATTTAAATATTAATCTGAATCATGAATACTACCTCACGGAAATACAAGATAAATTTCACCGTGCGAGGTACGTCATTCGTGGTGGCAGACAAAATGGCACGCCCGGTGGGACATGGCTTCTCCTCCATCTTTGAGACCAAATCTAACAATGATGATAAAGAGACTAATGAATAAACATGTGACCAATGAGTATGACTTCATCCAAGCGGAGCAATGCAATCCGACGATATTGCCTTTTCCACCTCGGTCGAGATCAAAGCGAGGCATGTTGATCATCCTCCAATTTGGCATCACCACAAAGGACGTTATACCGGTCAAATCGTCAGGGGGCAGGACGATTTTTGCTGATGATCGTGGTCTTTTTCCTCCCAAACGCATATTTTGACTATTCTTCAAGGGCGTTTAATTTCTTCGTCTTTCTGAAGATATCAGCTCATTCTCTTTTCCATTTGGTGATATAATGGAGAATGTTCTATCACTCACTTGTCACAGAAAACGTTCAGGGGGCAATCAACCTTTCTTCATCTCGAAGGCATATGTTCGTTCTCTTCTTGGAAAATATAATTTTGCCCACTTTGCTCTCATTAGAATATATTATTTTTCGGATGAGATGAAAAAAAAAAAAAAAAAAAAAAAAGAAGAAAAAAAAGAGAAAAAGAAAAAAAAAAAAAGCAAAAAAAAAAAAAGCAAAAAAAGAAAAAAAAAGAAAAAAAAAGGAGAGAACAAAAATCTCCCATAGCCCCGCAGTGAAAAAACCTACTCTAGGCTCACAGGCAAAAAATAGGGGAATGCTTTTGACGAAAACCCTCACGAGTGCCATGTCATAAAAACCTCGCAGATGATGGAATACTTATTCATCTCAACGTCAGTCATGTACGACAATAACGACACATCAGGTTGTTTCAAGGTTCATCCTAGAGGGTCTGCCTAATTGTATGTGGAAACGCCCCTTGCCCTCCCATCCCATTTTGAAGACATACATATATGTCACACGGAGAAGTTTTTTTTTTTTTTGAAAGCTCTATCAACTGCATGGGAGGATCATCCCTTTCCCTCCCGTCCCGTTTTGAAATCTTATAGATATGGATAAGAAGTCCCTAACTTCTACCTTTTTTTCAAAAGGAAATGACACCAACATCAAAGAACGTTGTCATTTGCATCAACAAACTCAATGATATTGGAGACGGGTTCGCGAGTACGTTTGCCCACATCCGTCCTAATGACATCAATCCAATTTGGCACCATTAGGAGATGTTCGAAATTTCTTGTCATGGCTCAAATTCCTGCTTCTACTGGGGGCATGACCATTCCAGCTGCCACTTCACAAGATGTATCCAATGTGGTCATTCCTCGTCTGCCGTCTCGAGGAAGACGACCCAATAGGGTCATTCCCAACCTTCCTCGCCGACCCATAGGCGAACGACTCACTTACCAACCTGCATCCAAAAGGATGGAGTTTGAAGGAAGATTGATATTCCCAAAGGGCAGGATACAAAAAGTATCAGTATTCGATAAACTGACACTTTCTAATGATACTACAACCACTATTCCTCAGACAATAGTGTCCTTTAAGAAGAATAACCGCCGCCAACTCCATAGAGAAAAAGTTCTTTGGGGGCAAAGACAATAACGCTCAAGAGCAAATCAAATCCAATCGACCGTAAAGTCGTTAAACTAAACTCAAAACTTCGACCGTAAAGTCGTTAAACTAAATCCAAATCTAATCGAGTAAAGTCGTTAAACTAAATTCAAATCCAATCGACGTAAAGTCGTTAAACTAAATCCAATCCCAAACGACCGCCATGTCATTAAACTGAGCAAATCAAATTCAATCGACCGCCATGTCGTTAAACTGAGCAAATATAGCCGACGAAATAAGGCTAACATGTGTAGTGTGGTTACACTCATTAAACCATCACTTCTCAATTGGTTCAAAAAAAAAAAAAAAAAAAAAAAAAAAAGGTGGAGGACATATTGTCTAAATTTTTAGATAATATGGGTAAAATACGAGCCACTAACGGACTTGATTGCCCACATCGGACTTCAAGGGTAAAATTGTAAAAAAATACACATTTGTGGTATAACCCCACGAGCAAAATTGGGATCCCATTTGTGAGAAAACCTTTCGAGGCTCACGAGGCAAAAGTTAGGGAAGGTATACGGTGAAAACCCATATGGGCGCAGATTACTAAAAATATATTTTGCCTTTGACGGAATGCTAACTCAACTTAGGGCCGGTTATGCGCAACAATTTCGATTGCTACTTGAGGCAAAATAAATAAAAAATAAACCATATTTCATAAACCGACCATCATGTCGTTAAACCGAGTATCCGATGTAAATTGACCATCATGTCGTTAAAGCGAGTATAAAAAAAGGACACGACGAACATTATGACGTGAAGTTCAATACTTTTTTTCTTGCATAATGTAGCAAGCAAAAAAAGTGGGGGAATTTGTTTGATTGTAAATAAAAAAAGAAATAAAAAAAGAGAAAAAAAAAAATGTGGGGTATTAGATGGGTCCATGCACTAGGTGCATGGACAAAATTTGAATCCCACTACCCTCTCCAAGTTCCCATCATCCCCACTGCACACACGATCAACCACTCCCTCTCCAACTTCTCTTCTCCTTCTCCATTAAAACAAAGACCATCAAAGCACTCTCTCTCCTAGGAGGTGAATAAAATAAAAAAAAAATATCAAGAGCTCTCTCTTTTCTCTCTGTTTGGTGAGCCCAAACATACCTTCACGATGCCTACCTCCTCTTACGTCGCGGACCTCTTCGAGTCGGCGCCTCGTCTTCGCCCGCGCAACACGCCACCGCGCCGCGCCTCGTGCGCCGCCGGCGCCCACGCCTCGGCGCGCCTCGTGCCGTCGGCGTGCCCCACGCCGCCACGCCGCCTCGACTTCGGCGCACCTTCCTCGACCTAGTCGCCGAGACCGCCGTCGAGCCGCGCCGCGCCTCGTGCGCCGGCGCGCCCACGCCTCGGCGCGCCTCGTGCGTCGGCGGGTGCCCACGCCACGCCGCCTCGACTTCGGCGCACCTTCCTCAACCTAGTCGCCCGAGACCGCCGTCGAGCCGCGCGTCCTCGGTGCGCGCATTGCTCGACGTCATCTACGACGAGTCGTCTTTGCGCGCCGCGCCGTCCTCCTGCGCGCGCACCCTCCGACGTCATCGCCGACGAGCCGTGCCGCGCGCCGCGCCGTCCTCAGCCGCGCGCATTGCTCCGACGTCATCTCCGACGAGCCGTGCCACGCGCCGCGACGCGCCGTCCTCGCACTCGCCCCAATCCTCCTCCAACCAGGAGCCCGCCGCCCTTGGAGCTTAGCGCGCGCCTCAATCGCCCTCAAAGCCACGCCGGATTCGAACCCGCCGCCCTTGAGGACCGCGCCGCTTCTCGTCTCGGCCACCGCGCCGCGCGGGGCCGGCCGCCCGCGCCTCGGAGCCCGCGCCGCTCAAGTCCCTCCGCCGCCGCGCCGCGCAGCCCATGCCCGCGCCGCGTGGGGCTAGCCGCCCGCACCGCGCAAGCCCCTCCGCCGCTCATGACGCACCTTGACGCCACCCACGCCGTGCGGGAGCCGTCGCTCTCACCGCCTTGAGGACCCGTCGCCCTCGCCGCGCCTTGACGAACAAGCGAGCCCTCTCCGATGATGATCGAGCCGCTTCGACGATGACCGAGCCACTCCGACGATGATCGAGCCCTCTCCGATGATGATCGAGCCGTTTCGACGATGATCGAGCCACTCCGACGATGATCGAGCCGTTTCGACGATGATCGAGCCATCCCGCGGCTCGCCCGTCGTCGCCGAGCCTCTCCTGCGGCCCGAGCCATCCCGCGGCTCTGCTCCGTTGTCGCCGAGCCCTCCGCGGCTCTCGCTCACGTCGCGGACCTCAGCACCTCGCACCTCCGTCGTCGCCGAGCTTCTCCTGCGACCAAGCCCTCTCGTGGCTCGCTCACATCGCGGAGCTCTTCCTACATCTCTGTCGTCGCTGGGCTCCGCTCATGTAGAGGAGCCCAACCTGTACCCCCGGTTGTCATGAAGCTCCTCCCGTTCACGGAGCTCCGTCGTCATGAAGTTCCATGTTGCCGTCGATGTGTACGCCAGCTGCTCGACGGAATGCCCAAGAGAGAGACGTCGACGGCGAGGCTAAAAGAGAGGGAGCGGTGCTCCTCTCTAAAGCCCGTGTCGTCGATGTGCACGCCCGCCAACTATCTGACGGAATGCCCAAGACGACGAGCAGTGCTCCTCTCTAAAGCCCGTGTCGTCGTTTGACGGAATACCCGCCTCAACTTCGCTCCAATAGAAATGAAAACCGCCCGTCAACCGCTCGACGGCGGATCCGAGAGAGAGAGCGGTGCTCTCCTCTCAAATGAAGTCCGCCCGCCAACCGCTCGACGACGAATCCGAGAGAGAGAGAGCGATGCTCTCCTCTCAAACAAAGCTCGCCCGCTAACCGCTCGACGGCGAATCATAAAGAGAGCGATGCTCTCATTTGCCCGCCAACTCAAATGAAAACCGCCCGTCAACCGCTCGACGGCGGATCCGAGAGAGAGAGCGGTGCTCTCCTCTCAAATGAAGTCCGCCCGCCAACCGCTCGACGAGATGATGAAGAAATTATCTTCTCTGCTAGCCACCTTAGGGAACAAGAAAAGAACCTCAGAGAAGTTCATGACCAATTAGCAGAGATAAAAGAAATGACACGCTGCAACTTTCACAAGGTGAATGATAAAATATTGGACATGACAACACAACTGAATGTGATGTTCTCTATGATGATTGGGATTGAGGCTAGAGTAGAACAATTAATGAAGATTACTCCTCCTCCTCAACAGTCTCAGTCGCAAAATGACAGAGAACGGAAGGTCGAACTGTTACCAAAGCCTATAACTCGATCTTCAAATCAGCATTCACCCGAAACTTCTCAAAAAGACAAAGGAAAAGCCCCTCTTATAGAAACCAGAGGGGAATGCCCGAGAATGGTGCCAATAGAAGGAGTTAATTCTCAGTCTTCTAACAGCAAAAATACACCCATGTATTGCCCTTTTCATCAAATGAAAGGACATAACTTAGAAAACTGTCGCACTTTTCAATATACAAGAAGGCTAAGAAATCAGTTTTCTCAAAGGGCAAGTGTCGAGCAAAATGTCAGAAGCACAACTTTGACAATCCAGGAGAAAAATAAGCACAAGACTATTCCTTACACACGGGAATCATGCCGTGTCATTACAATATCTGATGACGTGTCAGAAAGCCCTGAGCCCACCCTGGAGGCAAATCAACAGACATCCACTCCAAACGATGATACTTATGTTGATCCTTTGGAATTATACGACACTTCGACTCGCCGTGATCCAATGAAGAAGTTGTATAGAATGGAGTGTCGCTTGATCAGAATGGAGGGAGAAATGAGGAGGCTCCACAATGAAGTTAGCCTTATAAAGATGAATGTGAACAGCATGGCTGGCGATATAAAAGGCATAGATATTCAAATGAGAACCATAATAGATATGCTTAAAACGGATGCTACTGAAGCATCAAAAAGATATCGGGTCGAGACATGCCGAGTCATAACTACACAAGCTGATCCGGAGCAATCAAAGTCGACAAAAGCCGAATACGATGCAAGTTTCTATGAAGCACACATAATTGCTCAAGAGCTTAAAAGAATGTTGGCGAGAGGAAATGCAGGGCCATCTTCACTGGAAAAGAAGAAGAATCTAACCCTAAACCAGCACTCAGAGGTTCACCAGAATAATGAAGCTCTAATCAAGGAAGGAAAAAAGAAAGTCATATCGACAGAGTTCTGTTCCTATCATAATACATGGGGGCACACTCTAGAAAATTGCCGCCAGTGGAAAAAGGTGCAGAATCAACCTATAGACAAGGTGAAGCCAAAGATCAATCAACCGACAGATCCCAAATCCAAAAATCAACGATGGAAGAAACATCTGCCGCGATTCGAAAAACAACAACCCATGACTCGAGAAGAATTCAGAAAAGTATGTTATGATGCTTTCGATGATATGAAATTACGTTGTTTTTGGTGTGGAGCGAGAGGTCATGCTTATGATGTATGCGTGAAACTTCGGGACCATAGAAAAAACAAATTGCAACTCAAAGAGTCATGTCGAGTAATAACGATCTCCGAAGAGCAATCTGAAGACTCTGTAAATCAAAGAAATAGGGTTAGACAATCTGCTGATGCACTTGAAGATGGTCATAGAGCCTGGGTAGCATACAATACCCTAAGCAGAGATTACGGCGCAAGGAGAATGGAGTATCGCCTTCTTGAGATAGACAATGGTTTGAGGTGAGTGCAGATGGATGTACGCACTCTCGCAACAAACGTAGACTGTGTGGCCATGACAATAAAAGAGATACTCAATAAATTGAATACTCTTGAAAAGACCAGAGTCGAAACATGCCAAACTATTACCTGTGGTGTCGACTCTAATACCAAGGAAAATAAAGAAGCTGAGGATTCTCTCCAGATTACACTGAAGTCTGGAAAAGTATTACCTGAAAGGCAAGGGCAGCCACAAAATAGTAAGGATAAAGAAACTCAGATAAATCAAGAGGCACCGACTTCATTAAAGCAAGGGAGATTATCGAAGATTGAGTATAACATACTTTCCCATCTAAGAAAAGTGCCTGCCTTGTTGAGTGTATATGATGCCCTAATGATGTCTAAAGAACTTCGGGACGTACTCATTTACGCTTTACAAAATCCCGAGTCATTTTATGCTCACTTTGCCGAGGTGAATATGAAAGAGGCATCATACTCCAGACATATCGCCAATGTCATTTTCAACGAGGACATCTTCTTGAAGCTGCTCATCACAATAGGCCACTATATGTGGGGACAAGCGATGGAGAGAAGATTAATCGTATTCTAATCGATCCAGGATCCTCAATCAACATTTTGACTCTAAGAACTCTGAAAAGCTTAGCTCTGAATGTCGATCATTTGTCCTCAGAAAGAATTTTGATTCAAGGCTTTAATCAACATAGCCAAAAAGCTCTCGGGTCGATCATTCTTCCTATCAAATTTGGAGCATTGCGGACTGATGTAAAGTTCTATGTCATAAATGCAGATACTTCGTACAAAGCATTATTGGGACGGCCTTGGTTGCACGAGTATAATGTTGTCCCTTCTACTCTTCATCAATGTTTGAAATATATCAAGGATGGAGAAGAATTCAGAGTTGATGGTGATATACGCCCATTTGGAGTGCATGAGATACGATATGAAGATGCAAGATATTTTACAGAATCTGAAAAAGATATAAAATTGTCTCGCGAACTCGAAGAGGGTAAAGTTCAGAGTGATAAAAAATCCTCAAAGGGAAAGATAAAAATTGAGGATAATAAAGAAAATGCGATTCCACACTTCGGAAGTGATTCAGAAGATTCTGATGAAGAACAATTAAGAAAAATGTTGGAAACATTTTCTTCCAAATTAAACATGCCCTGGGGAGAAGACTCATCAGAAGATGAAGAGATTTTCTTGACATCCGAGTCAAATATGTTCATAAGAACTCCTGAATTGATTGAGGATTCCCTAACTATTACTAGAGTTCCAGATGGACATATAAAGTCTCTTCATATAAGTGAGCCAATAAAAGTGAATGATCTAAAAACCTTCTTTGTACCTCCTCGAGTTGAGAAAAACAGGGGAAAAGAAAAAATAAAAAAGGGATCCTCTTTTATAAGTCGAGATGATTATAAACCCTACGATCTTATCAAGCTCGACAACTCTGATGAGGAAATATATGAGGACGTCAACATACCAGCATATTTTTCGAAAAATCTTAAGAATATGATGAGCAGCTCAGGATTTCCTATAAGAAGGTCACGGGCTAATCGAAAATTTTTTCAGAAAATGTGGAATCCACCGCAAAAAAGAGTTGTGCTTCCAAATGGGCGAACAGTACACACAAGAGGGCTAGGATATCATCAACCTGCTCGAGTGTCTTACAAAGAGAGCGTTGGAATAACAGCTTCTGAAACAGCTCAACTCAATCTCATGCCTCCGACGACAGAGGTAACCCATAATGATTCATCTGTCATACGACATACCTGCACTATGATTACAATAAAGGATATGGAGCAAGATGAGGACATCGAGCAAGTAAAAACGAGCTTCGGATTTAAAAGATGCTCCACAAGAGCTTGAGGACGGGGCAAGCCACCATTGATGAGCTTTTAGAAATAAATTTGGGCAGAAGAAGATCGAAGACCCACTTATATCGATTATGCTGCTTTAAAAAGATCAAGATATGTTGAAAGTATTCTTGTTAGAATATAAAGACTGCTTTGCTTGGACATATAAAGAAATGCCCGGTCTAGATCCAAGTGTGGCTGTTCATAAACTTGCTCTTAGCCCAGATGTGGCTCCAGTTAAGCAAGCTCCAAGGAGAACAAGAGTTGACTTAGAAGAACAGATCATAGCAGAAACTAAAAAGCTTATTGAAGCAGGGTTCATCAGAGAAGAAAAATATGCTGATTGGATCGCAAGCATAGTCCCAGTAAAGAAGAAAAATGGTCAAATTCGCGTATGCGTCGACTTTCGAGATGTAAATAAAGCATGCCCAAAGGATGATTTTCCACTGCCAGTCACTGAACTAATGATCGATAACACTTCAAGTTACGAGATGTTTTCTTTCATGGATGGTTCCTCTGGATATAACCAGATAAAGATGGCACCTGAGGACGAAAAACATACTGCTTTTAGAACTCCAATTGGCATATACTGTTACAAGGTTATGCCCTTTGGTCTAAAAAATGCAGGAGCCACTTATCAAAGGGCTATGACGGTAATTTTTGATGACTTGCTCCACAAAACTGTTGAGTGCTAGGTTGATGATTTGGTTGGCAAAACAGTAAACAAAGCAAATCACTTTGAAGACTTAAGAAAAGTTTTCATCAGGTTAAGAAAATATAATCTGAAAATGAACCCTCTTAAATGTGCATTTGGAGTTTATTCGGGCAAATTCCTCGGGTTTATTGTTAGACATAGAGGAATTGAAATTGACCCAGCAAAAATCAAGGCTATCATGGAATTGCCGCCTCCAAAGAATTTGAAGCAACTGCGATCATTTCAAGGAAGATTGGCATATATTCGAAGATTTATATCAAATCTATCTGGCAGAATTAAACCATTTTCTAAATTGGTGAAAAAGGATGCGCCTTTCATATGGGATGATGATTGTCAAACAGCATTTGACGACATTAAGAGATATTTATTAAGTCCCCCAGTGCTTGCTGCCCCTATTCACGGCAGGCCATTAATTTTATATACGGCAGCACTTGAAGGATCGCTGGGTGCACTTCTCGCTCAAAACAACGAAGAAGGAAAGGAAAATGCCTTATATTATCTCAGCAGGATGTTAGTGGGGGCAGAAAATTCCTACTCGCCAATCGAAAAGCACTGTTTAGCCCTTATATTTGCCGTTAAGAAATTAAGACATTATATGCTGGAACATAAAATCCACTTAATTTCGAAGGTGGATCCGCTTAAATTCTTAATGACAAGACCAGTTTTGACTGGAAGATTGGCGAAATGGGCTGTTATACTCCTCGAATTTGACATCACTTATGTGCCACAGAAAGCCATTAAAGGTCAAGCACTTGCTGATTTTCTAGCTGCGCACCCAATTCCAGATGACTCACCTTTGATCTGCGATTTGCCCGATGAGCACATCATGTTTATTATGGAAGACCAACCCTATTGGAAAATGTATTTCGATGGCGCGTCCTCAATTCAACCAGCTTTCAGTCCAAATATCCCTCAGATTAAAGCCGGGATAGGGTTAATCTTTGTAACACCTGAAGGAGGCATTTTGAGATACTCATTAGCCCTTTCTGAACCTCGCACAAATAACGAGGCTGAGTACGAAGCTCTTATTGCTGGTTTAGAAATTGCAATCCAGTTGAATATACAAAAATTGCATATTTATGGAGACTCTCAATTAATCATCAACCAAGTTAGAGGGGAGTTTAAAGTACATAAACCAGAGTTGATCAAATATCAAACGAAGGTAAAATGTCTTATAAAGAAAATCCCATGTATAAATATAGAAAAAGTCTCCAGGGCTATGAATGGAAAAGCCGATGCCCTGGCTAAATTGGCTAAAGAGCTTGCTGATCCTACCATGGATGAAGTCCAAATAATTATACGAAATCGAAAAATATTGTCCCAGTGACTTAAATCAAGAAGAAGATACGAGAGGAAGTGAAGTTGCAACCATCGATACGAGAAGATGATTGGAGAGAATCTTTCATCGATTTTCTCAAATATAATAAAGCGAGAAGAAAAGTCAAGACAGGAACAAATTAAGAAAAGAGCAATGCGATATGTATTCGTTAATGATCAACTATATCGCAGATCTTATGATCAATTATGGCTTAAATGTTTATCTCCAGATGAGATTAAACAAGTCATGCATGAAGTCCATTCTGGCATTTGTGGTGCGCACCAATCAGGGCCAAAAATGCGCCTTAAAATTAAACATTTGGGATATTATTGGCCAACCATGATACAAGATTGTATGATGTATGCTAGAAAATGCCATCAATGTCAAATCCACGGTGACTTTATTCATCGACATCCAAATCCCTTGCACCCTACAATCGCTTCATGGCCATTTGATATGTGGGGAACAGATGTGATAGGCCCCATCAATCCACCATCTTCCAGGGGGCACAAGTTTATTCTCGCTGTTACAGACTATTTTTCTAGATGGGTTGAGGCAATCCCGCTAAGAGAAGTAAAAGCAGATGATGTCGTCAAATTCTTTAGAGAAAATATTCTATATCGATTTGGAGTTCCAAGACGAATCATATCTGATAATGGAACTGCTTTCAAGAGTTTCAAAGTCAGTAGATTTGCTACTCAACATAAAATTGATTGGAGGTACTCTTCGATATATAATGCAAGGGCTAATGGATTGGCTGAAGCCTTTAATAAGACTTTGATAAAGCTATTAAAGAAAATTATCGGCAAAAATCAAAAAGAATGGCACATGCGAATCATAGAAGCTCTTTGGGCCTATCGGACCACATACAGAACGCCAACTCAAGCAACACCCTACTCTTTGGTGTTCGGTGTTGAAAGCGATGTACCCTGGAAGTTGAATTGCCCTCATTGCGGATAGCTGTTCAACACGAGTTAACAAATGAAGAAAATGCTCTACTAAGGCTTGACGAGCTGGATGCATTAGATGAAATCAGGCTAACTGCACAACAAAATTTGGAACTCTATCAAGCCCAGATGGCAAGAGCATATAATAAGCTCACTCGGTACCGCACCTTTAATATTGGGGAGTTGGTGCTCGTTCTTCGTAGACCAATTATAATCAATAGACACACTGGAAGGAAATTTGATCCAAATTGGGAAGGCCCATATGTAGTGGAAAAAGTTTATGAAGGCGGCGCTTATCAATTAATTGATGCCAAAGGTGAAAGACCAATGCCACCTATCAACGCCGCTTCTTAAAGAAATATTATGCATAAAAAAAAAAAAAAAAAAAAAAAAAAAAAAAAAGAGTGGATGACATATTGTCTAATTTTCTAGATAATATGGGTAAAATATAAACCACAACGGACTCGATTGTCCACATCGGACTTCGAGGGTAAAATTGTATAAATTTAAAATTTTGTGGTATAACCCCATGAGCAAAATTGGGATCCCATTGTGAGAAAACCTTTCGAGGCTCACAGGCAAAAGTAAGAGGAAGGTATCTGGTAAAAACCCATTTGGGCGCCAGACTACCCAAAATATATTTTGTCTATGACGGAATGCTAACTCACCTTAGGGTCGGTTATGCGCAGCAATTTCGATTGCTTCTCGAGGCAAAATAAATAAAAATCAATCCATGTTCCCTATCACCCAATATATTTTGTCTATGACGGAATGCTAACTCACCTTAGGGTCGGTTATGCGCAGCAATTTCGATTGCTTCTCGAGGCAAAATAAATAAAAATCAATCCATGTTCCCTATCACCCAATATATTTTGTCTATGACGGAATGCTAACTCACCTTAGGGTCGGTTACGCGCAGCAATTTCGATTACTTCTCGAGGCAAAATAAATAAAAAATTAATCCATGTCCCCTATCACCGCAGATATATTTTAGGGTCGGTTATGCGCAATTTCGATTGCTTCTTGAGGCAAATTGCGCGACAATTAGATAGTGGAAAAATTTTGAGACCCCTAGACAGAAATTAGGGGGGATATTCAGTTAAAATCCGAGCATCTTGATTTAGATCCACCGTGTTAAAAAAAAAAAAAAAAAAAAAAAAAACACGGCAAATCTTGTGATATAAGATACGAACAATACTTTTTTTCTTGTACAACGTAGCAAGATAAAAAAAGTGGGGGCATTTGTTGAGACATAAAATATATATATATATATATACATACATATATATATATATATATATATACATACATATATATATATATATATATATATATACATACATATATACATACATATATATATATACATACATATATATATACATACATATATATATATACATATATAATATAAACAAAAAATAAATAAATATAGAGAGGGAATGGGGTGGTCCATGCACTAGGTGCATGGACAAAATAAAACCTAACTTCCCATTACTTCCTCCACAACTACCCACGTCCCTACAATCCATCCCATATCCCCACTACCCCCATGACAACTACCCACGTTCAAACTCAATTGAAAAGGGAGGGGAGGAGAGATACCATTTAAACCCACTTGAAACCAAAAAAAAACATACACATAGTCTTTTTGATCTCCAAAACCTTCCACACAAAAAAATCCTATTCCCTAATTGCTCATTCACGGAAGAAAACTAAGATAATTAGTTCCCCCGTTGATGCGACACCATCAAAGCATCTCTCTCAAAATCCCAAAGCTCTCTCTCTCTCTCTCTCTCTCTCTCGTAAACAAAAAAAAAAGAGAAGAAAAACATCAAAGCTTCTCTCTCTCTCTCTCGTAAATAAAAGAAGAAAAGAAACGAGTTTCTCTCTCTCTCTCTCTCTCTCTCTCTCTCGGTGAACCCGAGTTCCGACGCTCGAGCTCCGCCGTCGTGAAACTCCGCCGTCGCGAAGATCCCCGGCGCCCACCTCCTCTGCTCCGGCTCTCCGGCGTAAAGCTCCTTCGTCGCGGAGCTTCGCCGTCGCGAAGGTCCCCGTCGCGAAGATCCCCGGCGCGAAATTCTTCTGCTGCGGCTCTCCGTCGCGAAGCCCCTCGACGTGCCGCCGCACGCCTCGAGCCCCCTCGGCCGCCCGCCTCGGCCCGGACCCGTCGCGGATCTCCTTCACTCGGCCACCCGCAACCACCTCGAGCCGCGTGCCATCACCGCGCCGGACTAAGCCACCCTCGGCTAACCGAGACCGGCGCACCTCCTCTCCTCTTCTTCGTCGAGCCCGAGGCACCGCCGAAGCCCGCCGCTCGGCCTCTCCCTCGAAGCCCGCCGCCCGCGAGCTCCATCTTCTTCATCGAGCCCGAGGCGCCGCGGCGAGCTCCTCTTCTTCGTCGAGCCCGAGGCGCCGCCGAAGCCCGCCGCTCGGCCTCTCCTCGAAGCCCGCCGCCCGCGAGCTCCTCTTCTTCGTCGAGCCCGAGGCGCCGCCGAAGCCCGCGCCGAACTTGGATCCGCCTGGCGGGCCCATGCCTCCGTTGTGCGGGACCCGCCGCTGCGCCATGCCTCGGCGCGCCCGCGCCTCGGCCATGCCGCGCGCGCCCTCGGCCACGACCCGGTCGCCGCCTTGGCCATGTTCCTCACGCTTCGTCATCGCCGGGACCCGAGCTCCCATGCTTCCATCAAGCGGGACCGAGCCCACGCCTCGGCATAGCCATGGAGCTAGCCGCGCCCTCCGCGGCGCACTTCCATCGAGCCATGCCCGCGGCGCACCCGTTCGACCGCGCGCCTCGACTCGCCGCTCGGCCACACGCGCTTCGACTCCACCGCTCGGCCGCGCGCGATCCGGAGCCGTGCCACGCGGACTTGAGCCTCCTTCCCGAACCGCCTCGGAGCCGTGCCGCACTTGAAGTCGGCGCCTCGGCCGAGCGTGATGCTTTGCCATCCGCTCGCTCCGAGCCTTGAAGTTCGCCGTGCCCTCGTGGCGGGCCTTGAAGCTCGGCCAAGTCTTGAAGCTCACCGCACTCATGCCCCCGCGCACGGGACACAGGACGCCAGCGCTGCGCGCGCCGACGATGGCCGAGTCGCTTCGATGGCGGATCCGAGAGAAAGAGCGTTGCTCTCTCTCCGACGGACGGAGTCCGCCCAAGTGCTCGATCGAAAATGCGAGAGAAAGAGCGTTGCTCTCCTCTCCGACGGACGAGTCCGCCCGCCAAGTGCTCGATCGAAAATACGAGAGAAAGAGCGTTGCTCTCCTCTCCGACGGAGTCCGCCCGCCAAGTGCTCGATCGAAAATCTGAGAGAAAGAGCGTTGCTCTCCTCTCCGACGGACGGAGTTCTCCCGCCAAGTGCTCGATCGAAAATCTGAGAGAAAGAGCGTTGCTCTCATCTCCCAGTCCGCCCGCCAAGTGTTCGACCAGAAAATGCGAGAGAAAGAGCGTTGCTCTCCTCTCCGACGACGCAACGCCGCTTAAAACCGTTCGACGGAAACGGAATTTTAAGAAATCCGCTCGACGGAATTTTAAGAAATCCGCTCGACGGAATTTTGAGAAATCCGCTCGACGGAATTTTAAGAAATCCACTCGACGGAATATCAACAAACTTAGCCATCGACGGAATTGATCGAACCGCTCGACGGAATTGATCGAGCCGCTCAACGGAATACCGATCAAAACCACTTGACGGAATGCCAATATGAACATCGACGGTGCTCTTTGCAAAATATCACCAAGAAGAGAGAGAATTCTCAAATCAAAGAGAGAGGGGACTTTGCTTGATCAAATTTAAATCAAATTAAAAATTTCATTAAGTGCTAAACATTTGATGTTGAATTTAAAATTTTGATTAAATCCCATACTCGGGTTAAATCTAAAGGGCTCTAATTTAGCCCGAATTTAGAACCAAGTATCCAATATCACCTATACTCATTAACCCAATAACCCATTTAACCCAATACCCATTTACCCAAAGAGGCCCAAGCCCAAAGCCCACTTCGAAATTAAACCCATTAAACTAAATCCATACACCAGGTCCATGAATCATGAACCATAAACACAGACACCCGGTCCATGAACCATGAACCATAAACTACACCCGGTCCATGAACCATGAACCATAAACACGTACACCCGGTCCATGAACCATGAACCATAAACCCGTACACCCGGTCCATGAACCATGAACCATAAACCCGTACACCATGAACATAAACCATGGACCATATACCCATACACCAGGTCCACAAACTATGAACATAAACCATGGACCATAAACCCATACACCGAGTCCACAACCCATGAACCTATGTTCATGAACCATGAACTTATGAACCCAAGTTCATAAATCATAATCCTATGAACCTAAGTCCATATATCATAAACCAAACCAAATTCATGAACCAAATCAAGTTCATGAGCCAAATCTTACATACCCAATACCATAAACCTTAAAATCCAAACCTAATATCGACCGAAATGTCGTTAAACTAAATCCAATTCCAACTTCGACCGAGACGTCGTTAAACTAAACCCAAATCCAAACCCACTTTGACCGAAATGTCGTTAAACTAATCCAAACCTAATATCGACCGAAACGTCGTTAAACTAATCCTAAGTCTAAAACCCCGACTGAAATGTCGTTAAACTAAACCCAATTTCGACCGTAATGTCGTTAAACTAAACCTAAACTCAATCGACCGTAACGTCGTTAAACTAAACTTAAACCCAATATCGGCCAAACGTCGTTAAACTAAATCAAGTCCAAAACTCAATCGGCCAAACGTCGTTAAACTAAACCTAAATCCTAACCTCGAGAAACGTCGCTAAACTAAACCCAAATACAACCCACACCGAAATGTCGTTAAACTAATCCAAAACCCAATTTCGCGTAATGTCGTTAAACTAAACCTAAACCCAATTAAAAGAAACGTCGTTAAACTAAACACAGACCCAACTTTGACCGAAACGTCGTTAAACTAAATCCAAATCCAATCCTCTAGCACATAAAACTAGAGTCAAATCATGTTCAAACTCGATCAAATTCTAAATATATACTTAGAATTGATCAAATCATTTAATCAAATCAAATTTGTTGGACTCTAATACTCGGAGTTCAAGTAAATGAAATTAAGTTAGATTCCAATACACATACTTGGAGTTTAATTTAAATCAAATTTGACTAATCCTAATACATATAATTAGGATTTAGTTAACCTTTCACCCTATGATGAATCCAGATGCAAACATGATTAAGCTCTAACACATAAATTTAGAGCCTAATTACACCGAGACTCTAAAATATAAAATTAGAGTCTAATTCAAGATATTTGGGCTAATCCTAACACATACATTAGGATATATAATAGCCTAAATTGAATGCCAAATCAAACTTTATTGGACTTTATTACATACATTTAAAGTTCAATTGACCAAATTAAACTCTAAATACATACAATTAGAGTTTAATTAAATCTGATTAAATCCCAAAGTATATATAAAGGGAATTTAATCAATCTTTCATCTTAGGGTGAACCATGTTGAGCTCCAAAACATATAGAGTCCAACAAAATTAATTTGACCATCTTAGAACATATAACTAAGATGAAATTAAACATTTTCTTTTATGCTTTGTTCATGTACACTGAGGGTATGCCCTTGGTTAAAGCCATGTAATTGAGCAATAAATTACAATATTTCTGTTGTCCAATTCCAGTTTATTTCAATTCTAGCATTTCAAAGGTCTCTTAATCGAAGGTACCCTAACATTTTATAGGGGTAATTAACAATAGACGCTTGCGTTTATTGGAAGCCATGGATCCGCAATCCCTGATAAACATATATATATATATACTTAATCTGAATCATGAATACTACCTCACGGGAAATTCAAGATAAATTTCACCGTGCGAGGTACGTCATTCGTGGTGGCAGACAAAATGGCACGCCCGGTGGGAAAATAAAAAAAAGAGAAAAAAAGCCACTATCGGACGTGGCCAATAATATCCAAGGCACTCGAGCTAAAGCATTATTTGATACAGGTGCATCTCATTCATTCATACGTGCATCATTCGCCGAGGCTCATGGGGTAGAGATAGGGCGTCATGATGACCAATGGTGGGTCAACTCTATCGAGCACTCTTTTGCTGTGGACGAGGAGTGCGAAAATTGCCCAGTGCAAATTGGGGATTGGATTATGCCAATCAATCTCCTAGTGGTCGAGCGGTTATCGGGCTTCGACGTGGTCCTAGGGATCAATTGGCTCTCTAAGTACTACGCCGTCATCGATTGTGAGAGGAAGGTTATCACATTTCGTGAACCTGGACGAGAAGAAATGGTTTACCAAGCGTGTAAGGGCGCACGTTTTGCGGCGACCATATCGTCGGTGAGGGCGAAGAGGATGATCAAGGGTGGTTGCAAGGCTTATTTAGCGACCATCGTGGATACCCAAAGGGAGCACCCGGAATTGAGTGGCATTCGGGTGGTATGCGAGTACCCGGATGTGT
This sequence comes from Aechmea fasciata, assembly GCA_025177825.1. NCBI lineage: Eukaryota > Viridiplantae > Streptophyta > Magnoliopsida > Poales > Bromeliaceae > Aechmea > Aechmea fasciata. The sequence goes on from CM045923.1 coordinate 12,016,601, forward strand.
TTCCGGCGGAGTTACCGGGATTGCCACCGGACCGGGAAGTTGAGTTTGTCATTGACTTAATCCCCGGGGCGGCGCCAATCTCGAAGGCTCCGTATAGAATGGCACCGGTGGAGCTTAAGGAACTTAAAGCCCAAAAGACTTGCTCGATAAAGGCTTTGTGCGGCCGAGCGTGTCTCCGTGGGGAGCTCCGGTGCTGTTTGTGAAAAAGAAGGACGGCACACTTCGACTTTGCGTTGACTATCGCGAGTTGAATAAGGTCACAATTAAGAACAAGTACCCGTTGCCGAGGATTGACGATTTATTCGATCAGTTGCAAGGGTCAAGGGTGTATTCGAAGATTGACCTTCAATCGGGGTATCATCAGTTGAAGATACGGCCCCAGGATGTGCACAAAACGGCGTACCGTACGCGGTATGGCCACTTCGAGTGCACGGTCATGCCATTCGGGCTTACTAATGCCCGGCGGCATTTATGGACTTAATGAATAGAGTCTTCCGTCCGCTATTGGACCGGTGCGTCGTGGTATTCATTGACGACGTATTGGTATATTCTCGGACCGAGGAAGAACACGAGGAGCACTTGAGAATCGTGTTGGAGACACTCAGACGAGAGAAGCTTTATGCCAAATTGAAGAAATGTGAGTTTTGGCTACGGAGGTAACTTTCTTGGGTCACGTTATATCGGAGGCGGCGTCTGTGGACCCAAAGAAAGTTGAGGCAATTGAAGATTGGCCTCGCCGACAAATGCAACGGAAATTCGAAGCTTTTTGGGGCTTGCGGGCTACTACGGCGGTTCGTGGAGGGTTCGCTAAAATAACAACTCCACTAACGCGCCTTACGCACAAAGGGGTGAAGTATGTTTGGAGCCCGAATGTGAGCGAAGCTTTGAGGAGCTTAAGAAAAGATTGACGACGACTCGGTGCTTGCTTTGCCGACGGGGAGAGTTATGTCGTGTACAGTGATACTTCTTACGTTGGTCTTGGGTGCGTTCTGATGCAAAATGGCCGAGTTATAGCTTATGCTTCGCGCCAATTAAAGACATATGAGAAGAACTACCCGATTCACGACTTGGAATTAGCGGCGGTCATTTTCGCGCTAAAGCTTTGGAGGCATTACTTGTACGGGAAACATTGTGAGATTTACACGGATCATAAGAGTCTCAAGTATTTGTTCACCCAGAAAGAGTTGAATATGCGACAACGGCGGTGGTTAGAATTGCTTAAAGACTATGATGTTACTATTCTATATCACCCCGGGAAGGCAAATGTCGTGGCCGATGCTTTGAGTAGAAGGTCGGCGGAGAATTTGGCGACGGCGATTACACCTCAACCTGCATTGCACAAGGAGATGCAGCGGTTAGGGCTTGAAGTGGTGGCGCCGGGAGTGGCGGCAACAGTTGCTATGTTGATCGTGCAACCCACCTTGTTGGAGAAGATAAAGGAGTTACAAATTTCCGATCCTTATCTCCAAAAGGTGCGGGGCAAAGTAGAGAACGGTAGTGCCGAAGATTTTGGCATTGGGACCGACGGAACACTACGGTATCGGAACCGTTGGTGTGTGCCCAAGAACGATGATCTTCGAAGGGCGATTATGCAAGAAGCACACCAATCACCCTATAGCATTCACCGGGCGGCACCAAGATGTACCAAGACTTGAAACTCCATTATTGGGGGCCGGGTATGAAAAGGGACATTGGAGAGTTTGTGGCACAATGTCTCACATGCCAACAAGTAAAAGCGGAGCGTCGCTTTCCAGCGGGGAAATTGCAAAGTCTACCAATACCCGTGTGGAAGTGGGAAGACATTGCTATGGACTTTGTGACGGGTTTGCCTAGGTCACAAGGCGGGCACGACGCGATTTGGGTAGTTGTGGACCGGTTGACAAAATCGGCTCACTTTTTGCCGATCCACACTACTTGGTCGGCAGACAAGCTAGCTCAAGTGTATCTCGACGAGGTCGTGAGGTTACACGGGGTTCCGGTGTCAATTGTATCGGATCGGGACCCGAGGTTCACCTCTCATTTTTGGAAGAGCTTGCAAGATGCTTTGGGTACACGGCTCAATTTTAGCACGGCATTTCATCCTCAAAGTGACGGTCAATCGGAGAGGACTATTCAGATACTTGAGGATATGCTTCGGGCTTGTGTACTCGACTATAAAGGCGGATGGCACGATTTCCTACCAATGGCGGAATTCGCATACAACAATAGCTACCAAGAGAGTATTGCGATGGCGCCATTCGAGGCCCTTTATGGTAAGAAGTGTCGTTCTCCAATTCATTGGAGCGACGTGGGCGAGAGAGCGACTCTTGGCCCCGATGTTGTGCGGGAGGCGGAGGAGAAGGTCCGCCTAGCCCGACAAAGACTCTCGACGGCGCAATCTCGGCAAAAGAGTTATGCAGATAAGCGGAGGAAGGATCTAGAGTTTGCGGTTGGAGACCGCGTGTTTTTGAAAGTATCACCTATGCGCGGCATAAAAAGGTTTGGAGTTCGGGGGAAGCTAAGTCCCCGATATATCGGACCTTTTGAGATATTGGAACGGATCGGTGCGGTAGCATACAAGTTGGCGTTACCGCCGAGACTTGCGAGTGCACAATGTGTTTCACGTTTCAAACCTTCGCAAGTATATCCACCATTCGGCTCATGCATTGGAGTATGAACCGGTGGAATTAAACGAGGACATGACCTATGAAGAGTACCCGGTTTGTATTCTTGGGAAAGGCGAAAAGAAGCTTAGGAATCGCAAGATTTCCTACGTCAAGGTCCAGTGGAGCAATCATGCGGTGCGTGAAGCCACTTGGGAACTCGAGGACACAATGAGGAAGGAGTACCCTCACTTGTTCGAGTCGACAAGCTAAGGTATGCGTTAAGTTTCGCGGACGAAACTAATTTTAAGGGGTGGAGAATGTAGCATATCGAAAATTCGACGATAAGATCGGACTTTGGCCAAATTGACTAAAGTACGAAGATGAAATGGTTGGACGTGTTCCAATTGCCATTCCAAACTTCTTGGAAGGGTTAGAAGATAATCTAAAAGAGTTAAAAGGGTTTTGGCGTTGTTCGGCGCGAAGTAGAGTCGAAACAGCGCGGAAAACACAAGTCTGGGCATTACGTAGAGTACAGGGCAAAGTTCTTTGTCTGGGTATAGCAACTTTGACCGAGCGGGAAGAGCTCTCGGGTTTGAGAATTTTATGGCCCATACCGGTACGGCCGGGTGTACGTGCGGTATAGCCATCACACCGAGAAGGAGAGAGCTCTCGGGTTTGGTAGTTTCTTTGGCCCATGCAGTGCAATTCGCCCCATCTGGTATAGATCTTTGCGAAACCGAGGGAGGTTGCTCTCGGGTTTACGCCGTAGCACCCATACCGTCTGAGATCTCCCATCTAGGTATGGGATGGTCAACGACGGTTGTGAAGCTGCGCGAAATAAAAAGAAGTTGAGGGGCTTTTTGGCTATTGTTACAACACAATAAGCTCTCCTTTCACTCACTTCACAGCACACACACACTCACTCTCTCATTTCTTTCTTTTGTTCCCTTTCTCTCTCTAGAGGAGCTCTAGGGCAAGGGAAGAAGAAGGAGAAGAAGTTGGAGGAGAGGACTTTGGAGCTTTGGGAAGGCTTCTTGGAGGTCTTGAAGCTCTCCTACAAGGAGTAGTTGGAAGAGCTTTGCACTAGAGGTAAGAGTTCTACAAGTTTAACTCTAGGGTTTCGATTTTAGCTTGATGTTTGGAGTTTCTAGCTTCTTGCTAGTGTTAGAGGCATGCTAGGGCTATGAACACCATGAAAGCTCCATGAGAGCTCAAGTGCTCTCATGGTGATTTCTTAGGGTTTGTTGTAAACCCCAAATGGATGGTTCTAATGGGTCAAGGATGGTTTTGGTGAGCTTCTAGGTTGATCTAAAGCTATATTTTGCTTGTGAATGAGATCAAAACCCTAGGTTGGACATAGGGCATGGTTGGAGCACCCAAATTTGGGGCTTTTGAACATAGGGGTTCTTGGGTCAAATTGACCTTGTAGAAACCTAATTGGGGGTATTCCCGACGCGTGGGACAACTCCGTTTAATTAAACGAAAATCCGATATAGGGGCTACTATGTAAAATAGCCTGATTAGGTTCACTTTTAAACAGATTTTTACCTAGGCCTCGGTAGGTCGTGAAACTTCTTGGGCATCCTCACAAAATTATTTTAAGGTGGGGGGTGCATACCGGAATCATCGAATTCCCTTCTATGTCTGTTTTCACCTTTTGAGCATATTCTATGTATAGCGTATTCATGCATGATAGGGTAGAGGTTAATTATGCTATGGTTGAACTTCAATTATTGTTCTAATATGAGAATGAACTTAGAGATTGTAATGGAACCATAGAGGCATGAGAATTAGAACCCTACTTGTGTGAATATAGGATGGACTTGATCTTAGTCAACAAAGGTGATATTGAACATAGAGACAAGATTGGCATTGAGACAACCTTAGTTAAACATAGTTTAACTTAGTGGCATTATGGCAAGAATGATATACATGATTAGGTAGAAAACCTATCATTGACAATGGCATGGTAACTAGTGGCTATGAATCCTCAATGTGAGGATTAGATCGATACTCTTGACAAGTCTTGGCTTGAGGAGGTCGCTCCTCCTCAAGCGGTGAGTTCGGAACGATCACCTAGGGGATCGTGGCCACGACGGACGGTCCCTCGGGTCTTGTAGGCTTAGAGCCTCCCCGTTCGATGAGGGATTTTGGGTCTTGAGTTTGTTGGGGTTAACTATGTTAAGCAAGATTGGGTAATGAGCCAAGTAAAGTAAAGTAAAGTAAAGTATGGTATAGAGCATGCATGCAAACATATCTAAATTCGATTATCTATCTATCTGACTCTTTCTTGCAGGCATAGTATTAGCATACATAGTTTGGTTACTATTTCTTTTCCGTTGAAATACTTATGCCTGGATAGACCTAGTGGGTAAGTCGGCGGGGTCGGTTGTCGAGCCCACTGGGAACTTCGTTGTAGTTCTCACACCACTAACCCCACAGGTCCTAGCACGAGCGGGGCAGCGGAGGACCGGGGCAAGGGGTTAGCGCCATAGCTAGTGGCCACCGGAGTATCGCATTAGTTATTTCCTTTTTATTACTTGTATCAACTTTATTTTGTTGAACTATAGATGTCAAGTTGTAAACATTCAAGTAAATTTTGGGAGATGGCAAATGTAAAAAGAAATGATGTATTGAATGCTAAAAGAATGTAATAGACTAGTTTATTTGTATTTGGTTTAAATGTAATCAAGTTCATGTATGGTTTATATTCTAGCTTAGTGCTTACTCTACCGCTGTGTTGTTGCTTACCTTCGTGTAAGCCTTGTATAATTGCAAATTCTCTTTGATTTGTTAAATTGTACTTGTTGTTAGAGCCTTGGGCGGGCAGGGGAGGCCCTGTCCGTTCGGCGTCTGTTGACGTGGCCCGAACCCGACCAAATAGGCGGGTAGCGGGGCGTGACACGTCTAGCTAGCCTTATGTCACGCCCCGGGACCCAGCGGAAGTCCGCCCGGCGCGAGCGGGTACGTCTACAACGTACAAGGCGTCTACTAAAAACGATAAATAAAACCACAAAGATGAGAGCATCTAGAAGTATCAGAGCGAAAAAGACAACTAGATACTATAAATAGGAAACGATAAGTACTAACATCCACTATGAAGCTATAAAGGTAATACAATAAGGATCCCATAAATAAAACTATAAAAGAGTATATGGTAGTCTCTATACATGGATAGAAAACTCTCTCATTGTCACCAAAAACAAATAAAGAGAGCAAACCACCTAAATAGCAAAAAAGGAGCTATCTAGCTAGACGACCCCCTTGCCGCGATCCCGTGCCTCCGCCGGTGTAGAAGGCTCTGAAACACATAAGAAATAGAGGGCGTGAGAACTATTAATTAATAGTTCCCAGTGGGCAATTACTGACTTCAGTTGCATGCTGCACTAGGCCCAAAAACGAAACAAGTAAAATGGTAAGTGAACCAGTATAAACGACATGGAATATGAGCATGTAAGCAACTAAACATGATATCTCTACTTAACATGAACTTACATAATTAAAGAGATATTCTAAGCATGAATAAGCATATACAATAATCATGTTGATGTCCCGCATGTAATAGTAAATTGTCTCGATTTACTATTCTAGTCAATGTCCAAATGACAATTAAACTACTTGAAGTTTAAATCTGATAAAACCCGCCCGAAGGCTGTCTGGCCTGAAGACCCACCCGAAGGTTGTCTAGCTGATGCCGAGCCTAATGGCCCCGTGGTACTGTAACGTACCGGACTTGCGCAAATTGCGGAGTTCGAGTATTTGACTTGATGTGATGCACTGAATTTTCGCAAATAGCAAGGTTCGAGTGTTGAAGTTGGGTTTCGAACTTTTCCACGCTTTGTGGAAGGTCGTAGACGGAGTTTCGACCCACGGTTCGAATTTCAGAAGCTTTTGGCTTTGTCTCGAGAGGTTTACTCTCTGAGACCGGTGTCCAAAGGGAGAGACCGGTCTCCCCAAGTAGTGGCTGCGGCAGGAGGTGTGGCATCCGGTCTCGAGTCTTGGAGACCGGTCCCTGTGCGCGCAGTCTGTGGAGGGGGCTATGGAGACCGGTCTCGGCTACCAGAGACCGGTTCCAGTACGATGTTTTTGCGGAAAGGCCACCCGAGACCGGTCTTGACTTGTGGAGACCGGTCTCCAAGCCCGAAAACTGCCTAGACCCGGGCTATGCACAGTTTGCATAGTAGAGGGACTTTTCAGGATTTTGTTACATCACACAGCCTATATGGCTGCCCCTTCCCTTTTTCCTCTCATTTCACCCTCTTTTGCTCTTAGAGAGAGAAGGAGAAAGAGAAGAAGAAAGAGAAGGAGAAGGAGGAGAAGGAGAGGAGGAGATCAAGGAGCTTGCTTGTGGACTTGAAACTTCTTCCACTTCATCTTCCGCACCATTAGAGAGCTTGGAGCTTTGTGAGAGAGCCTTGTTGGTAGAAGATCATCACTCCTTGAGGGATTTGATCATTGTTTGAGAGCTTCTAAGAGGTATGGAACAATTCTATTCGATCCTCTAGATTTAGCTTTTGATGCTCTTTGTTGTTGAAACCCTAGATTTTGTGGATTAGGGTTTATTTTGGGAGTTTTTGATCTAAGACTTTTAGAACCTAATTGATGGGTTTAGAACCTTTGTTTAGGTTGCCTTGGAAGGGATCTACCCTCCATTTGAGGTTTCGAGAGGATTTTTGCACATTTAGATGGGTATTTTCTTACCTTAACCTAGATGTTTAAAGTTTGAGCTCAAGGCTCGTCTTTTGGGGTTGTAACTTTTTTGGCATGCCTTGTAGGGTGCTAGGAGAAGGAATATAAGTTTAGTTAGCGATTCGGAACATCACTTGGAGCATCGGTGGGTTTGGCCTCACCTAGCACAATGAGAAATTCTCATTGGTGCTTATTTGCTTACGGTTATTTGGAAAATGATTCATTTTCATATTATAAATATTATTTGTGAATTTTAGAATGCTTAAAACATATGCCTTATATATAATGCATGTTCGGCCTCTATATTGTAGAGAGCAGCCTGGTAGACTTGGGCATATGTGATAGCATCCCTCTAATGTTAGAGAACATGTTGTACTTAGTGATAGTGACATGTGAATGATAATCTTGGTTATAGAACTATGCATGACATAGGAGAAAAGCAAATGTCATTAAGCGGCATTAGGCTTGGCATGTACTTGTGAATTAGTGAGCTAATGTCATCAAGCGGCATTAGGCTCGAATTGGAACTTGACATAGTAAATTCTAGTGTCATGAGAGATATTGTACTAGACCTTAGGGTTGCTAGTGACATTTGCCATGTGAGAGACATGAGGGTTGGATACTTGAGACTTGACTGTACTTGCTTGCCATTTGTGCTCATTCGCACATGCTTGTGAGGGTCGCTCCCTACAAGCCGGCACTCTGGAGTTGGCCTTTGCGATACGTTCGCGCGTGCGGTATTTAGAAACCTACGGGGCCGATTGGGACAGACTCATTCCTTGCGGGGGATGTTGGGGCTACCACGGCACTCAGGTGGCACAAGCTGGATTACCTTGTGTAGATCCTGGAAAGAGCATTGAACAATGACAATCAACAAAACATGATAATCACTACTAGATAGGACATAGTAGTTGGATTAATTGGGCATGTTTAGAGCATACTTGGGACTGGTAGTACACTTGACTATTACAGTAGAGCACATTCTTTATATGTTGCCATATCGAGTTGGATAGTTTATACATTTTCTTTGTATACTTGTGGCTTGGTAGTATAGCATTTTATTATGCTTTCATTTTAGTAGTTCAGTTACTATTTATTGCACACTTACAGCTTTTCTTTTGGGCCTAGTGGTGCAATGGTTCAGGTCAGTAATTGCCCACTGGGAACTATAAATTATAGTTCTCACGTCCTCTGTTTTCTGACTCTTTTCAGCGCCTTCTGCATCGGGGGAGGCCAGGGACCGCGGCAAGGGTGTTGCCTCGGGTTAGCGTTGTTCCGCGAGACGTTCGATAGGTGGTTCACCTCTCTTGTATCTTACTTTGGAGAGGTTTTGAGTGTTGTACCTTGTAGAGAGACCACCATATTTTGTGGATTCATGTGTTAGATGTTGTATAACCTTATGCTTCTATTTTATTTGCTCAGTTTATTATCCCTCCTACTTGTTGTAGATTTAGTTGTATGTGGCTCTGATATTCATAGTTATAGCCTATTGTTGTTTTAATTCCGCTGTTTTTGGTAGACGTCTTGTATGTGTTGACATATGGCGGGTCTGGACACGCTACTGGGAAGGCCCTGCCGGTCCCGGGGCGTGACAGGTAGTCAACATTCCCACCCTAGTAATGAGCCTATCCCACGACAATCCACTTCAGCGCCCAATCCAGCACGGCAAATAAGTATCGCGTTGGCCAACTCCGGAGTGTCGGCTTGTAGGGAGCGACCCTCACAAGCATGTGCGAATGAGCACAATGGCAAGTAATCATAAGAACCGTCTCAAGTACCAAGTCATCATGTCTAAAACACGAAATGTAAAGTAACTATGTCCAAGGCCTATATCTATGTCATCATGTCTCTAACATGGAATATAATAGATGTCCAATGGCCTATGTCAATGTCTCTATGTTGCATTTTCATAGTTTTCTAAGTTAAGTGCCGCTTGATGACACTTAAGCTTTCTAAATCCAAACGTGATTCCAAGGTTCAAGAATACATAATTCTAACCAATTTCCATATGCAACACGCTGTCCAACTTGGATAAAGAGAATACTTTAAATATGCATGCATAATACACATTGTGCTCTACTACATAGAGGTAATTTTTCATGATACATAATGCATGCATTTTAAGTATTTAAAAATTCACATAAATCCTATCAAGCATGGTCAAAATGCCCTAGGGTTGAAGGTTGGTCCACTACCAAGCTCCAATAACAAGCTCCAAGCCTCCAATGGTGATGAAGGAGGAAGATGATCAAGGTTCTCCAAAGCTTGCTCTTCCTCTCCTTCTCCTTCTCCTTCTTCCTTCCCTTTCTTCTTCTCTTTCTAGGTGCAAGAGAGAGTGTGTGAGGGAGTTATCTGAGAAATGAGAGAAGGAGTGGCCATATAAGCCCTTTAATGTAACAAAATCCTGAAAAGCCCCTCAACTTTGCAAACAGTGCACTGCCAGGTCTGGGCAGTTTTCGGGCTCGGAGACTGGTCTTCACTAGCCAAGACCGGTCTCGGGTGGCCCTTCCGTAAAAACAGCGTACCGGAACCGATCTCTGGTAGCCGAGATCGGTCTCCAAGGCCTCCTCCGCAGACAGCGCGTACGGGGACCGGTCTCTGGTAGCCAAGACCGGATGCCACACCAGCCATCCCCACACAGCATGGGGAGACCGGTCTCTCCCTTCGGAGACCAATCTCCGAGGGTAACCTCTCGGGACTTAGCCAAAAACTTCAGAATTTTCGAACCGTGGGTCGGAACTCTGTCTACGACCTTCTACAAAATGTGGAAAAGTTCGATGTACCAATCGAACACTCGAATCTCGCAATTTGCAAAGATTCAGTGCGTCACATTCACCCCTCCTAAAAAGGAGTTTCGTCCGCGAAACTCAAAAGCGAACTCATACCTCAAGACTCCATCTGGAAAAAATCGGGGTAGCTGTGACGCACTGAATCTTTGCAAATTGCGCGATTCGAGTGTTCGAGTGGTGTATCGAACGATTCCACACTTTGTGGGAGGTCGTAGACGAAGTTTCGACCCACGGTTCGAATTTCTGAAGTTTTTGGCTTTGTCTCGAGAGGTTTACTCTCTGAGACCGGTCTCCGAAGGGAGAGAACGGTCTCCCCAAGCAGTGGCTGCAGCAGGAGGTGTGGCATCCGGTCTCGAGTCATGGAGACCGGTCTCGGCTACCAGAGACCGGTTCCATTACGCTGTTTTTGCGGGAAGGCCACCCGAGACCGGTCTTGGCTAGTGGAGACCTGGCCTCCAAGCCCGAAACCGCCTGCACTCGTGTGCACGCTTGCAAAGGAGAGGGACTTTTCGAGATTTTGTTACAATAGAGGGCCTATATGGCCACCCTTCTCTTGTTTTCTCACTCCCTCATACTCTCTCTTACACTTAGAAAGAGAAGAAGAAGGAAGAAAGGAGGAGAAGGAGAAGGAGAGAGAGGAGCAAGCTTTGGTGAGGGTTGATCATCTTCCTCCTTCCTCACCATTGGAGGCTTGGAGCTTGCCATTGGAGCTTTGTGGAGGATCAAACTTCAACCCTAGATCCTTTTGAGCTTGGTTTGGAGCTTCTTGGAGGTAAGCAACAAACTTCCCTCCTCTAGATTTGAATTTTGAGGCTTTTTGTGAGATGAAACCCTAGAATGGAATTCTAGGGTTAGAAATTGGGGATTTTCGATTTGGGGGCTTTGGGACCTAATTGATGGGTTTAAAACCTTTGTTTAGGTTGGATTGGAAGGACTCTAACTCCCATTTGGAGATCGAGTGAGTTTCCTTCGCATCCGGTGAGTTTTTCTTCACCCTTTTGTAGAGTTTCTTAAAGATTGAACTCACGGTTTGTCGTTTGAGGTTGTAACTTCTATGGTTTGCTTCTTAGGGCACTAGGAGCAACAATATAAACTTCGTTAGCGTTTCGTAACAACGCTCGGAGCATTTGGTGGGTTTGGCTTCACAAGTATAGGAGAAAATGTCTTCTATGTGGTTATTTGTCATCAATAAATTATTTGGCATTCATATTCATGCTAGATAGAATTTATATGAATTTTAGAACACTTAAAATACATGCCTTATGTATTATAAAAATTTCACTCTATATAGTAGAGCATTGTGGGGTATTTTGCATGCATGTGAGGGTGGTTCAATTCTTGTGGGCACTTGGGAACGTGCCTCTTACGTTTGATATAGCTCAAATAATGTATTTGTAAACATTAAACTCATGTTGGGACTTAGAAAGATTAAGTGTCATCAAGGGGCACTTAACTTAGAAAACTGTGAAACTGCAAGATAGAGACATTGACATAGGCCATTGGACATCTATTATATTCTATGTTAGAGAAATGATGACATAGAGATAGGCCTTGGACTCAGTAGCTTTACTTTCCATGTTTTAGACATGACGACTTGGTATTTGAGACGGATCTATGATTACATTAACATTGTGCTCATTCGCAGATGCTTGTGAGGGTCGCTCCCTACAAGCCGGCACTCATGAGTTGGCCAACGCGATACTTATTCGCCGTGCGGGATTGGGCGCCGAAGTGGATTGCCGTGGGATAGGCTTATTCCTAGGGTGGAGATGTTGACTACCACGGGGCCATTAGGCTCGGCATCGGTTAGACAGCCTTCGGGTGGGTCTTCAGGCCAGACAGCATTCGGGCAGGTCTTATGAGATTTAAACTAAAGTAGTTTAATTGACATTGGATATTGACTAGTTGGTTATATTTACTATTCATGCTTAGAATAGTTGCTTACTTATGCTCCTTCATGCTAAGTAGAGATTTCATGCTTTAGCAATTTACTGTTGTTTATTTCCTTATACTTACCCTCTTACTCGTTTTGTTTTGGGCCTAGTGGAGCATGCAACTGAAGTCAGTAATTGCCCACTGGGAACTATTATTTAATAGTTCTCACGCCCTCTGTTTCTTATATGTTACAGAGCCTTCAGCACCGACGGAGGCACGGGATCACGGCAAGAGAGTCGCCTAGCTAGCTAGCTACAGTTTTTGATTACTTAGGTGGTTATTTTTTCTCTCTTTATGGTTTTGGTGAGAGAGAGCTTTTGTGTATCCATGTATAGAGACCACCTTATACTCTGTTATAGTTTTGCGTATGAGATCCTTGTTGTACTCTTTTTATGGCTTCTTAGTGGAGGTTGGTACTTTTATTTGTTAGCTTTTCTTATGCTTACTAGTTTAGATATCTAGTTGTTATATTGCTTTGATACTTCTAGATACTTCTATCTTTTGGTTTTATTTATCGTTTTTCGTAGACGCCTTGTATGTTGTAGACGTACGGCGGGTCTGGGCACGCGCCGGGCGAGCTTCCGCTCGATCCCGCTCCCCGGCGCGCTCTCTAGCTCCCACGTAGCCTCTCGCTCCTCGTGGTTGCTCCAAAGGACTTTCACGTAAGAAAGTTCCGGATTCTTCAGCTTCTTCACCTCACGAGCTAAAATCTTCACGGGTTGCTTCTCGAAGCTCAAATCCTCCCTCAACTCTATGGGTACAGGATCCAAAATATGAGTTGGATCATGTATGTATTTTCGAATGACCGATACATGAAAGACGTTATGCACGCCCGATAGGTTCGGTGGTAGAGCCAGTCGATACGCTACCGGACCTACAGGCTCCAAGATCTTATAAGGTCCAATAAACCGAGGGCTCAACTTGCCTCGAATCCTGAATCGTCTGATTCCTTTAGACGACGAGACTTTCAAGAAAACATGATCTTCGATCTGAAACTCCAAGTCTCGTCGGCGTCTATCAGCATAACTCTTTTGCCTACTCTGGGCTGTCAACAACCGCTCCCTAGCAATGCGAACCTTGTCCTCTGCTTCCTGGAGCACATCTGGGCCTAAAGCCAATCTCTTGCCAACTTCACTCCATTGAAGTGGCTATCTACACTTCCGTCCATATAGTGCTTCGAACGGTGCCATATTGATCCTTGCTTGATAACTATTGTTATAAGCAAACTCCGCCATCAGTAGATGCTACGACCATCCGCCCTGAAAGTCGATCACACAGGCTTGAAGCATATCCTCGAGTGTCTGTATAGTGCGCTCTGACTACCCGTCACTCTGAGGGTGGAAAGCAGTGCTGAAGTCCAGTTGAGTACCAAAGGCGTCCTGCAGACTCCTCCAAAAGTGCGACACAAAGCGAGTGTCCCTGTCTGATACAATCGATGTAGGTACTCCATGAAGTCGCACAATCTCATCAAGGTACACTTGTGCGAGCTTCTCTCCAGTCCAAGTAGTATGAATAGGTATGAAGTGCGCCGACTTCGTCAACCTATCCACGATCACCCAATAGCATCATGCCCGCCCGAGAGCGACGATACGAAGTCCATGGTGATCTTCTCCCACTTCCACACGGGAATAGGTAAACTCTGCAGTTTTTTCGGTGGAACTCGATGCTCAGCTTTCACCTGTTGGCAAGTTAGACATCTTGCAACGAACTCACCAACATCCTTTTTCATCCCGTGCCACCAATAGAGCAACTTCAAGTCCTTGTACATCTTGGTGCCCCCTGGATGAATAGCATAAGGTGCTCTGTGTGCCTCCTGAAGAATATCTTCTCTAAGCCCCGAATCAGCTGGCACACATAGCCGTCCACAAAAGCGCATCAATCCTTGGTCATCCACAAGGAATTCGCCGATGCAACCGTTGACCATCTTGTCCCGAATCTTTTGCAACTCCAAGTCAAGAGCTTGCTTTTCTTTAATTCTATCCAAAAGTATAGGTTGCACTACCAAGGTCATCAGCCTCATAGGTGTATCAGGAGCCACCACCTCCAACTCCAACCGCTTCATCTGCTCGATTAACTGCGGTTGAGCAACAACATGCATCGCTAAGTTCTCGGTCGATTTTCGACTTAGCGGATCCGCCACCACGTTAGCCTTGCCCGGGTGGTAGAGAATCGTCAAATCATAATCCTTGAGGAGCTCCAACCAACTGCGCTGCCTCAAGGTTAGTTCCTTTCGAGTGAAAAGATATTTCAAACTCTTGTGATCCGTATATACTTCACATCGCTCGCCATATTGATAGTGGCGCCATAGCTTCAAGGCAAAGACTACGGCCGCCAACTCCAAGTCATGCGTAGGATAGTTCTTTTCATACTCCTTTAACTGGCGAGAAGCATACGCAATCACCTTGTCCTCTTGCATCAATACACAGCCCAATCCATTGAGAGATGCATCACTATAAACCACATACCCTGCTCCAGCAATAGGCAATGTAAGGATTGGGGCGGTTGTCAATATCAGTTTTAACTCCTGAAAGCTCCCTTCGCACGCATCATTCCAAATAAACTTGGTTCCCTTATACGTGAGCCTCGTGAGGGGAGTAGATAACTTCGCAAACCCCTCAACAAATCTCCGGTAGTAGCCGGCCAAACCAAGAACACTCCAAATCTCGGTAACACTCGTTGGTCTTGGCCAATCCTTGATGGCTTCTATCTTCTTAGGATCCACCGCAATGCCTGATCCCGAAATTACATGCCCGAGGAATGCTACCTCTCGAAGCCAAAATTCACACTTCTTCAACTGTGCAAATAATTTCTTTTCCCGAAGCACTTGAAGTACCAATCTCAAGTGTTCCTCGTGATCCGCATCACTTTGGGAATAAACCAATATGTCGTCGATGAATACCACGACGAATCTATCCAAATATGGCTTGAAAATACGGTTCATTAGATCCATAAAAGCTGCCGGGGTATTAGTAAGCCCAAATGGCATCACTGTGAACTCATAATGTCCATACCGTGTTCTAAAAGCCATCTTCGATACATCCTCTGGTGCAATCTTCAACCGGCGGTATCCCGACTGCAAGTTAATCTTGAAATACACACACGATCCTTGAAGCTGATCGAAGAGATCATCAATCCTCGGCAACAGATACTTATTCTTGATCGTGACTTTATTAAGTTCACGATAATCCACACAAAAACTAAGTGATCCGTTCTTCTTCTTGACAAATAAGACTGGCGCTCCCCAAGGCAAGACGCTCGTCGAATGAAGCCCTTGTCCAGAAGATCTTGCAACTGTGCCCTCAGCTCCTTTAACTCTGCCGATGCCATCCTATAGGGCGCCTTCGAGACTAGGGTAGTCCTAGGAACGAGATGTACCACAAACTCAATTTTCCTATCAGGTGGTATGCCTGGTAGCTCAGCTGGCAACACGTCCTGAAACTCCTGTACCACCGGGATATCCTCGATCCTAGGGGTGTCATCCCCACCCCTCAACACGATACTAGCCAAATAAGCTACGCATCCTCTACCGAACAGCTGTCTAGCTCGCGACAAGCTGATCGTCATCACAAAAAGCGAATTCTGGCATCCTTTAAACACCACCTCACTCTGACCTGGTTCTCTAAAAGTAACCGTTCGATCCATACAATCAATGGTGGTGTAATATCTGGTCAACCAATTCATACCAAGGACCACATCGAATTCCCCCAGCTTGCGTACAACTCGCAAATCTACGGGCATGATCCACTCTCCTACCCGGATGGGACAACTGGGGCAATACTCTCGAACATCCACAATGTGGTCGGGCACAACAATATGTCCTAGATGCAGTAAAGGAATAAAATGGATGCCATGCAACTCGGCAAACAGCCGATCTATGAATGAATGAGATGCACCGGTATCGAATAATGCACGTACTCTAATGCCATCAAGTAAAATGATACCTGCCACCACATTCTCGGTTACCGCCGCCTCCTCGGTCTACTCGGCGTACATGCGCCCACTCGGCGCCTGTCGCGATCCCTCGCTCTAGCGCTAGACGGTTGGCCGCCCAGTCTGGCTGTCACGCCCCGAGACCGCTACCAATTTGGTCCAGTTCGGGCGCGTCGAACAGATCACGAAGCGTAGTCTCCCCTGTACGTCCAAGGCGTCGCAATCAATACAATACAAGAATGTTCCACACAGGAACTGATATCAATCAAGATTGCATAAGGAAGTATCAAGACATAAACACATCCTAAGCTAATACAAGTATTCAACCCAGTTTATAATTTTTACATTACATTATCCTTCAACTCCCTATTACAATCTAGTTTATTACAAATTTAATACATGCTTGTTCTATCCTTGCTTTCCCATTACCCCTAGGCTCTGCCGACTGGGGTACTTCTATCTCCGGTCCGGGTAGGGCGCTATCTACCGAGCTACGCCTTGCCTCGCGCCGCCGCTCGCGCACTCGCGTGGGTACCTGTACCCCCAAAACACAACACGGGGGTGAGAACTATTGTCCATAGTTCTCGTGGGTACGGTCACCCAAGAGAATAGCTCGACCAATAGGTCCAAGGAGGCCCTGCAGATATGTTAGTCCAAAGAACATCTATAGAGAAATAATATGCAACTAACATAAAAACTGGCCTCACGAGATGCAATATGCAACCATTATAAGTAGATTTATTTATTCTACTACTATCTTGCCAACTAGTTCTCTATCAACTAGCTTCTAAGGTGTCTCATTACCTTAGGGTTTCATCTCAAGTCCAACTTGCTTCTAAGGTTTCTATTACCTTAGAGTTTCACTACATTTACCACTAGCACTCAAGGTTCTTCTACCTTATTCCAGCTAGCCACCCGACTCGGTCTCGAGTCAATCAACGGCGGATAATCCGCCCTCTGCCTGGCTCGAGGTGAAGGACCCTGTCACATACACCTCAGCTTACGGCAAGCCAAGAACCACATCGCCCAACGGTCCGCCCGAAGGTCCATGCACCGTGGTCAGAGATCCGCCACTGGGGGAGGAACATGCCGCATACACCCATAGCCAAGATTCCCTGATAGGGAGAGGAACATGCCACATACACCCTAGCGCTCTCTTTGTTCTTGCTCAATCACAATCCTCGAAGTTCTTCCGGTGGGAGAGGAACATGCCGCATACACCCGCGGACCAAGAACTATCGAGTTTACAAGTACTGGGATTCCGGAATCCACTTCGCAAGTCAAGGGTCCAGAACCCTATGTTACTGACCTATTTAGGTCCAATGCACTTTCCACCCTGGGTCCAACCGACTCTAGGTCTAATGCCTCAATCTCATACCTAGGTTTACTTTAACTCTAGGTTCAGTTCTCAACCTATGTTCTGTAACACTAGGTTAGATGTCACACACCTAGATCTCGACTCTAGGTTCATACCTCATTCACAATCCTCCTAGGTCCATGACACTAGGTTCAATACAACCTATGTTATATAACACTAGGTAAATGCCACTCGATCTAGATTCACTTGACTCTAGATTTACTATAACCTATATTCTGTAACACTAGGTTAAATGCCACTCGATCTAGGTTAAATGCCTATTTGTCCAAGCCAAGTCTTTCTAACCCACACCTTTCCCGGTGACCCAAGCCCAACACCTACCCCTGTTTCAAAGCTCAACACCTACCCCTGTTTCATAGCTAAAGGCTAGTTTCACCGATAAGGTTACTAGGTCTGCAACTTACATTATCTGCTAGCATTTTACTTTATGCCTAACATGCAATTCTACTTATGCATTATTAAACATGCATCAATATGAGTTATGTAACTCTTAGACATACAAAGCACCTAGTCGCTGGTAAACACAACCCACCTTGGTTTTGCTCTCCGATTGCTCGTCGACACTTGCAATCGCCGCCGCATGCACTCTCGACCCGGTTTGGCTCGAATTCTTGCACGACCACCCGAACGGTCTCCAAATCACTATCCGAGACTTTGTGGTGTTAACCCACGTCTTCACGATGCCCCAGATCCGTTTTCATGAATTTAGGGCTCCTATCTTGCGTGCTGCGGACATTTGGTAAGAATATATTAATTTATTAATATCTTTGTACTCGCTCGTCGGATCACCGAACCGAGCGCGCCTACGCGTTCGTTGCACCCCCAATTAGGTTTACATGGGGTCAAATGAGATCAAACTTACCTATTTACAAAAACCCCATTTTGGAGCCCTAGGTTTGCATCTATGCAATCCCACCATTTTGATCCTTAGAACAAGCAAAAGAGAGCTTGTCTAACATCTAGAAACTCATCTAAGAGTGCTAGAACCATCCATAGGGTGCTTAGAGCAAACCCTAGAAATCCACCATTAGAGCACTACGAAGAAAACGGAGTTTTCACGTGTTCTTCGGTTGCTACGAGGCTTCTACACTTGTGAGGAGATCAAAAACCTAGATCTAGGGTTTAGAAACCCTCTACTAGAAGATCTACCATGAGAGGAGGATGGAGCTTACCCCTCGAGAGCTTGCTCTTGCACAAAGGAGAGGAAGAAGAGGCCCATAGTGATCTCCACCATCATCCCCTTCATCATCTCTATCCACTTCTTCTTCTTCCTCTTCTTCTTCTTTCCTTTCCTCTCTTTCTTTTCCTTTCCTTCTTCTCTTCTTCTTACTGTCGAACAGAGAGAGAGAGGGAGGGTGCTGAGTGAGGGAGTGAGGGAGAGAGAGAGAGAGAGTGTTTAATCTCTCTTTATACATAAACCCCTCCACAAAATGCTATAAGGCCCCTCAACTTTGCAACTCAACCGGGCATTTTGGCTCGGGGACCGGTCTCCCTAGTCGTGGACCGGTCCTGAGAGCTCGCTCCACTGCGCATCCGGGGACCGGTCTCTCCTCCAGTGGACCGGTCCTGCAGAGCTCGCTCTCGCGGACAGCCTTCGTGGACCGGTCTCCTTTTCGTGGACCGGTCCCCTAAGGGACCTTCAGCCCACTTCAAGGACTTAGCCAATTTTTCAGCTTTTTCCATTTCTTCTCCGTTTCAACTCACTTTTGGTCAATTTGACCTCCGATTCGCTTGAAATCGCACCGAGACTCCCCACACATGATTTAGATCATGTCCACATCATCATTTCACCCGCGCAAGTGCCGGATTTGGCTCACGGCCCAAAGTAGCCTTTCGGGCTCCGTTCTCGCACCTAGTGCACCGAAATCACCCGAAAGCTTCCAAACTTCGCCGGAACCATTCTTATGGCCTTCTAAGCCAACATACCTCGTAACTTCAAGACTTTAGAAGTTCGATATGCTACATTCTCCCCACCTTAAAAGAGTTTCGTCCGCGAAACTTACTTATCTCAAATTCCAATTGCCACGGCTAACTCGGTTCCATTACCGTAACCAACTCACACGAACACTTCGTTCGTGAACCTAGGCCAAACTCTTTACTAGAGTTAATGGCCAAGTCACTCTTCTCAATCTCTATGGGTGGACCAATAGTCACCAACCCAACGTCGCCTACCGCCTAGACGTGTCTCGACTACGCTTAGCGTTTTCTATCACCAGCGTAGACCCAATCAGCATTCTCGGCGAAATTCTCACTTGGGAATTCGCACACACTCCAACCAGGAGCTATCAAGTCCCCAAACCACAACAAATTCTTGGGTTGGGTCACTATCGCACTCTCAGTGCATTCTCGATCTCGAGATCCAAACACGTGGCACTTCCACGTTCTAGGGTCCAAGCTCGGACTACCGTCCTGACCAAAACTCTTGCCCTACCGATAGGTATCGGGCCGCTGCCACTAGCAGCCGACTGCGCCTGCCCAATGGGTCCAGGCTCCACAGTCCTCAAATGGTCCAGGCACGGGTCGTCCCAAGCACTACCCGCCAACGTCGTCCTATACGACATGCTCTACAGAGCTACACACTCTGTCGGCTCCTAAGCACCTAGTGCGAGCCACCAGCCTCCCCGAGTGATCCATTGCCCGCTTCACACTTAGCCAAACTAAAGTGCTACTGCCAATTCACTCACTCCTACCGAATCGAAACCGTACTCCACGAGTATCCGTACTCGCGCGCTCGTACGCCACTCTAGCGATCTACACTAAGTTTCAGCTTAGGCGCGGTCATTCCCGCGCACCATCCTCTAAGCGACTTTTCTAACCGCATAAGGAGGTACCACTCGGCCCACGACCAACTTGGCAATCGACCGGCCTATTTCCACAATAGTGGTTCCAACCATGCCAGGCATTTGGCCGCTCGACCTATGCACTCCAACTACACGAGCACCACTCGCCCACCTCAATTCGAGGTATCACTTGGCCTCACATGCGCGTACTCGGCAGTTAGTTGATCATGCTCTCAACAGCAGTTCCACTTCCACCGTCGGTCTATCGGTACCATATCCAAAAAATTCGGATTACTCGGGTATCCTCAAGTATCACGGCTCAACTCTCGCAATCCACCACTTGTTGCCTTGAGAGTCGCCGCACCACTTCGTCTCTACCACGAGTCTCATCTCTCGCCCACGAATCACAACTAGCCATTCGCTAGTGCCACTTGGCTTACTACCTGCTCAAGCAGGCGCCACACTCTTACACTGCAAGCACGCCCGGGTATCTCCTCTCAGCCGTCACTAGGTCCCTACTATATTAATGTATCAATAGTAGCAACTGACCATTCAATGAATGCATGCAATGCATTACTTAAAATCATGCAGGAGTACTTGCTTGATTTAACTAACTCATACCTGCCCCGAAGTCATCAGCAGCAGACTCCACCACCTGGGTCGTACATCCGTGGCCGCTTGACGCTCGCCACGAACCCTCCGGTTGCTTGATCACCACACCTCGCTCTCCCAACCGTGCCAAAGGTCGCACGTCCACAGGTTGTCCGAGAGAGGAGAACGCCGTCGCCAACATCAGGGTATGACTCTCTCCTTGCGGCACTCATCCCGCATATGGCCTTGCCGCCCACAACGGATACACCTTCCATCACGCAGCCGCACACCGCCGCGCTCGGTGGGAGCCACCACGATCACACATCCGAGGAGGATCGGGTAGAGAACGACTTTGAGTGGCGTCTAGAACTTGACTGACCACCCAAATTGCTCAACGATGGCCTCGCCCCTCCTCGCTCATGCTTACGAGATTCGCGCTCCTCACGCACGAAAGCCTCGCCATGTTCGGCCCACAAAGCTCGGTCCAACACCTCCGCAAAGGTTGTGAGCCTAAGGACTTGCACCTTCTTGTAAATCCCCGGTCGAAATCCATGCAGGAACCCTTCGGCCCTTTCCTTGTCATCTCGTACCACATCCGGACACAATTCACGATATGAGAAAATTCTCGCTCGTACTCTCACGTAGCGGTTCCCTTGTCGCAGCCTTTCCCGAATCGGTTTTGAAGCTTTCTCTTCTCAGTGTCGGGGAAGTACGTAGAGAATATTAATCCCCGAAACTCATCCCACACCATAGGAGGGAGACTACGCGATCGATCTCGTCGAATGCCGTTCCACCACGCCTTCGCTGACTGCTTCAAGCAATGCACAGCTAAAGGTACCTTGTCCCGCTCCAAGGTGTGTAGCTCCTCAAAGAGCGTTTCCATAGAGTCAATCCACATCTCTACGATCCAGGGATCAACGTTCTCTCCATCGAAGACAGGCGGATCGAACTCTTTGAAGGCCATAAGGGCCGCCAAAGCCCGCTCTTTCTCTGCCTCCATTTCCACAGAACCAGGAGCAGCTGCCCCCGAATCCATCGCCACTCCTGTCGGCACACGGCGCGCTGCTACTGGCGCAGCCGCCGCAGCCAGTCGTGCCAACAACTCGTGGAGCTCCATGATCTGCTCCTCCTGTCGCAGCACTACGCCCATGAGCGTACTCATCTGCTCGCGGAGCACCGGGTCTCCACTCGTGTCACGCACCGGGTCATTTTAGAGTATAAAAACAGCGAAATTTTTTTTTTTTTTTGTTTATAAACCTTGACCCCCAAGGACATGACAGACCTGCCACAAATACAGAGAGACCATTGTACACACGGACAGAGTCTCCCCTGTATTTGCACGGCATCGCACAAGTACAAGGAGTCTTTTACAATCATACAACCACAACAAAGTGTACAGATATTAATTCCAATCAACATACACATATTCACACCATTCACCACAGGTTCATTCACATTTACCTTTGTATATAAACAACATCTATCTTTTGAAATGTTCCCTACTCGGGAACGGGTTTTGAAACTCTAAGTTATAAAATCCCTTTTGAAAACCTTTTACAAACTGTTTCCACACGGAAACCCTTTCTTTGAAAACACTACCACGAGGGGTAGAAATCCTTTTCCTTTGAAATGCTACCACGAATGGTAGGAGACAGTTTAATTCACAAAACATGAGTTCTTTCATAAACTTCCAAAAATCATTATAAGTCTCAATCCAACACTAAAGTGAAGCTAGAACTGAACCATGATGTACTCTAAGTAATAAAACGAGTAAGGAAGTAACCGACATCGGTAGGAGCTAAGCGTACTCTAGACCCGCTCCTCACCACCGTCCCACTAAGACCCGCAACGTCACTCGAAAGAAGGCGAGGGGTGAGAACATGTAAACATGTCTCCCCTCCCAAAGGATACCTCGCGGAGATAGACACAAGAGGAGATAATAGTAGTAGTACAAAGAGCTATGATAAACAAGTAAATGGAGAGAGAGATATATAGATATGAAACAACAAACATCGTAAGTATGCATCGAAAAGTCGATAAAGTAAAATACCCAACTGAATCTCGTCGCTCCGTTGGTCCTCGACCTCAAGCCTGTGCCCCCTGTATCTCAAAACCTGCATTCAACCCAAGGTACCCTATGGGCTCACGGGTCGAACCTCTGCGACCACTTTTCCGGAAAAGAACACCCCTGGCCGGTGGATCAGACCGCCTGTGTTCGTGATATGCGCGCGAGTCCTGGGCGATCGATGCTGTTATGCTCAAAAACCATACGTCAAGAATCGGTCGACAATCCCGTCCCTAAAGGGACATCGACCCTTTTGGGTCATTAGGTAAACTCGCCGACCACGTAGGTCGCGTAAGCATCGAAACAAACCGACCGAACAGTGTCACCGAAATCGAAACAAACCGACCGAACAGTGTCACCGAAATCGAAGCAACCGACCGAACAGTCACGAGAAATCGAAACAAGCCGACCGAATAGGTCACTGAAAAACTGTAAGGATGTACCAGAACCGACCAATCAGGTCAACTAGGATGGAACAACTCATCATCCTCTCAACTGTATGCGAGTACTACTCAAGGAAACACAAGAACTGACCACTCAGGTCAATTAGGATGGAACAACTCAACATCCTCTCAACCGTATGCATGTACTATCGAAGGAAACACGAGAACTGACCAACTGAACAACAAGGTCACTGAGTATACTGAAGTAGACTGACCGAACAGGTCACTGATGTCATAGGCTGACAAGAAGCAAACTACTCTACTCCTACACATGGTACTAAGCATGGAAACACTGAGTAGAGAAAACTGTAACACAAAGGTGCAAGATATATTTACGATAAAAGATATGAATAGTAAGGTGGAAGGAACGTCACCAGCGTGTACCACTGTACGGACGTCGGATCGAAGTACCCACCTGTACGACTGTAGAAGAATCTGTCGACTGTGGAAGTAAAGCGACTGGACCTACGAGAGGGTCCACCGGGTTAGTATCTAACCCACTAACACAAAACACTAATAGCACAACCCACAACTAATCCCACGGAGATTGGTTTTCCGAACCAATTACCGTAACTCACCGGAAGTCCCGTAAACCACACCGGGACTCCGCCGGGACCCACGAACCGTCCCGAAAAGCACCGACTCGTGTCACGAGTCACCCGCTGCCATAAAACACTCCTAATTGGATGTTTTGGCAGCAAACACAAGATAACACTACAATATAATTATCGTCGGATAATTGTACGAAAGTGTCTATTTCGACACGGAACCAACCGTCGCTCACCCGTCATTTCTAAACCTCGAAATGACGCGGTGACCAGCCAACAAGGCTCAGCGACACCGTAAATAACCACTAAGAGTTGTCGGAAGAAATCCGAACCGTAAACACGTTTCCGTTGGGGAATTTTGCCGAAAAACGCTCCGAAAATCACTTCTGATTTTCTGTAAAGTCCTGGGGCCTTGGACGATCAGTCCAGAGGTTACCCGCAACACTCCTACGCTGTCTACAGCGACCACGAAATTCTAAATTGCATAAAAGTCCCTGAAGCTCCATAAAATCGCATTATTTCATGCGATTTAGGGCTATTATGGGTCGTGCACGCAAACCAGTGCGCCATAAATTCTAAAACCGTACTCGCTGTAAGTCTTCGACATGCTGAAGACCGTGCTCGCCTTTCGGAGCACTGTCGGGCATCGTAGTGCGCGCACAAGCGACCTTAATTTCTGTAAACAGCGCGCACAGCGCGTAAAGTGCGTTCGTCCCGCTCAACGGAGCATCGAGGCTCAGCACGGAGGTGAGCAACGCGTTCAGCACGAAAAGTCCTTGACCGGGCTCACCTCACATGGTCAAAAAGACCAACAGTAGCCTCGGGAAACGTGCCCAAAACCTTAGACTAGGTGCTGTTAATGAAAACACTGCTCACCAGACCCGAGGGAGCTAGGGTTGACCGCCGGCGGTGCTCCGGCGGTCGGTCCGGCCGGTGAGGGAGGCGGCCGCTCGGGGAGGTCCACGGCACACGGTGGCCGGCGGCAAAGGGTGGCCGGAGCGCGGCGGCGCAGATCAACTCCCTCTCCTTGCTCTCGGGTTAGATGGCACCGGCGACACGGCGGCGGCGGGGACGCCGGACGGCCACGGGACGGCGGCGGAGGTCGAGGGAAGCCGATGCTCCCTCGGTTGGGCGGCGACGATGCCCGAAGCCGAGGAGACCCTCCCTCGGTCGCACTAGATCCGAGCGGCGGCCGGCGGTGTACGGAGTGCCGGGAAGCGCGCGCCGAGGTCGCCCGAGATCGGAGGAGGACGGTGCGGCCGCGTGGGGGTGGCGGCGACGCACGGTGGCGAGGTGGCGGCGATCTAAACCGCCTCTAAGCCCTCGGGTTAGGAGTTCTCCGCGATGTCGCGCGGCCGGAGAAGCTCGGCCGGCGGGGATCCGGCCGAGGAGGTCGAGGGAAGGCGGTGCTCCTCCTCGAGGCGGCGGCAGCGCCGGAAGCTCGGAGGGACTCACCATCGCCCGCACGGCCTTCGGCGGTCGCAGCGGCGCGGGCGGCGCCGGCGTTGTCCGGGGACGGCCGGACGCACGCCGAGGTTCCCCGGTGCCGAGGGAGGTCGGGCACCCGAGGGAAGCGGCGGGCCGCGCGCGGAAGTCGGGGAAGATCCGGCTCGGCTCGGGTGATCGAGAGCAGCCGGCAGAGCAAGAATGGCGCGACGACGCGCTCCGGACGGCGGCGGCGGCCGGGGACGGCGCGGCGGTTGGTCTCGGCCCGAGAGGAAGGTACTTGTCCCGCAGACCAACCCGCACGTGCTCGGGCCGAGGTGGTGGGTTGGGTGGCCGAGGGAGATAGAAGAGGAGTTGGTCGGAGGTTTTCCGGCGGGCCGAGGCGCCGCCGACGGGGTGGCGCGCGCACAAGGTGCAGGAATGCCTTGGAGGCGGCTGAGGGCAGGGAGGTGAAGGGGTGGCTAGGGTTAGGGTTAGGTCAATGAAAACCCTAAAAACTGCTTTATACACAATTTCATATTTGCATCTTAGCCCACCAACTATCCCTATTTCATCTCAGGCCCCTGCCAGCAGGTGTATTATATGTATAAGCCCCTCTATATTCGAATTCGCGCATTTCGGCGCATAAAATATAGCGACTCTTCGCATTCCGTCGTTTTGCGATTTCGACCCCTTCGCGTTCGCGATTCCCGAGATCCGTCCGTCGATTCACGATCGGATCACGCCAGCCGCGTTCGCGCGTCGAGAACATCGAATCGCCTTTTACTTTGTTTGATTCGGTCTCGGATTCGCGAAGTATCACATCTCCTCTTTTCTCCGTTATTCCCCAAATCTTTAACTTTTTAGGTCAAACCCTCAAAACCCTTTTTCTCGATAACCGTGACTCAGAATCCAATTCCGTCAATGGCATTGGTTCCAGAATTGTCGAGCCGTTCGAAACGAGCTATTGGAAGCCTATGTTCGAGTCCCAGACGCTCCGGGACCCTTCTTTACTCCGCGATTTCTCGAAAGTCCGGAGTTACTATTCACTTAAGTCGAATCTTACGGGTCGCGTAACTTTTCCTTTTTAGCTCGGTTTCGCCTGAAATTTGACGTGTGCTCTTATAATACAATTACGCACATATTCACCGTCTCCAAATATTTTATTTCTTGTTCTGAAAAAATGCCAGTTATTACATCATTCCCTCCTTATAGGAAGTTTCGTCCCCGAAACTAAGTCAAGGATCCCCCATAAACAAATGTGGATAACGCTCCCTCATGTAGGACTCAAGCTCCCAAGTCGCCTCACGCTCTTCGTGGTTTTCCCACTGAACTTTCACGTACGGAATGCTCCTGTTTCGCAACTGCTTCACTTCACGTGCCAAAACCCGCACCCGAGCCTCATCATTGCTCGATCCTCCCGCAATCGTATAGACGTCGCCCGATGACTTGGGACGGATCCGGAATATACTTCCGAAGCATGGACACGTGAAAGACATTGTGCACCCGGCGAGACTCGGAGGTAGAGCCAACCTGTACGCGACCGGACCAACACGCTCCAGGATCTCAAACGGTCCCACAAACCGCGGACTAAGCTTGTTCCGCAAACTGAACCGCTTGATCCCCCTGGATGGCGACACCTTGAGCAACACGTGCTCACCGACCTGGAACTCTAGGTCACGCCTCCGCTGGTCCGCGTAGCTCCTCTGTCTACTCGTGCGCCCAAGTCGTTCTCTCGCAATGCGGACTTTCGCCTCCGCATCCTCCAATAAGTCAGGCCCGATCAACCGACGTTCTCCGACATCGTCCCAACAGATAGGGGACCGACATCGACGCCCATACAAAGCCTCGTACGGAGCGATCTCAATGCTCGCCTGGTGGCTGTTATTATAGGCGAACTCCACCAGAGGTAAATAGCGAAACCATCCATCACCGTAGTCTAGGACACAAGCGCGGAGCATGTCCTCTAGAGTCTGGATGACTCGCTCGACGTCGCTCCGCGGATGAAACACTGCACCGTAGTTCACCAGACCCACAGCCCGCGGCAAGCTCTTCCAAAAATAGGAAACGAGTGTCCCGATCAGATACGATCGGCAATGGCACACCGTGAAGTCGGACGATCTCGTCGATATATAACTGTGCCAGTTGATCACGGAACCACGTCGGGTGCATCGGCAGGAAGTGAGCCGATTTCGTCAGCCGATCACTACAACCCAGATCGCATCATGGCCTCGCTGTGATCGAGGCAATCCCCGACGAAATCCATAGAAATCGCTCCCACTTCCATACCGGTATCGGAAGTGGTTGCGCCTTCCTCGCCGGCCGATGCTCGGCTTTTACCTACTGGCAAACCAAGCACCGAGCCACGTGCTGAGCCACCTCCTGTTTCATTCTAGGCCACCTGAAGTTTTGCTTCAAGTCGCTATACATCTTGGTTCCGCCTGGATGAACCGTGAAAGGGGATTGGTGCGCCTCGGATAGGATGTCGCTCCTCAACTCCGAGTCACTCGGCACGCACCATCTGCCCTTAAAGTGCAAAAACTCATCAGTGTGGATAGTGAAGTCCCCGAAACTTGACCAGGTACCCACCACAATCAAATTTGAATACTGCTCCGCCAATGCGGTATCACCTGAGCATTGGTCAATTATATTTCCATAAATCACGACAACTCATCTATCGTTTCACCTGGACGGGACGAGGGTAAACATTCCATCCCAAATCTACGGATCAAGATTCACTGGAATCATATCCATCTTATAACCTGCGGACAAAGACAATCCCGCGTCCAGAATTATCCGATCCTAACTTACAAATTCTGAGATAATAATTCATCCCTCAGAATTACTAGGTCCACTCAACTTTGGTCCGCATAGTCGTAACTGATTCGACTACATCGATAGTTCACGTAACAAGTCACAAACCAGCTCCACAAGTCCGGAGTAAAATCTCAAAGGCCGAAAGGCACACTCCGACTAGCCAACAACGTCAACCTGCTCACTACAAGCACATACGAAACGTCGTTCAAAAACTTGAGTCAAAACACTCACCTCGGAGACCATAGTCTCATTTTGGTTACTACGTAAACTGTCGAAATCAAAACCTCGTCAACTGAAAGCCACTTTTGGCATTCGACAGTCCTAGGTCCAAGACCTCATTTTCCACCCGACCAAAAGGTCCAAGGTCGACAATACCAATTGAGCTCGATAATTTATTCGCTCAATAACCTGCTAACCAACGCAGTTCCATGCAAGTCCATCACTTGATGAACATGATTGCCAATCGCACTATGCGATACTAACCATCAGTGATGCTCAACGTTCGTCTCCACGAGACCCGCTGCTGTCCTACAAGGGACCCTAGCGATCAATATTCCGAGCAACACCAAAAACTTGTCTTATTGAGACCCAGGCGCACCTGTCACCACTTTGACTGGACAAACATATCATTCCTAGGTTTGCACGATTAATTTGAGAAGCAAACCCCAACATTATCACATACAGTGATTATCAAAGCCGACAACCAGGCTTAAGTCGCCCAATAACTGTGATTTCGAACCTCTCGCCAAACAAACCGAGACTATTACGAACACCCAGACTCGAACTAGAGTCAAAGCCATCTGCAGTGATGATAAATCAACTGCGCAAATTAGCCATGAAATAACCCAAGGCTCGCTACGTGGTCAGAGATGACCAACACTCAAGAGTTCCCAAGACAATCTAGGGAATACATCAACCCAATCCGTAAGTCCCCAGATAGGGAAAGGATATTTCGTTCGACTTTCGACAGTACATTGTCTGCAGCCAATGTACTTATCAAAAGAAAAGCGAAATATCTAAGATCCACTACCAACAACGAGTTGGAAGCGCGACACGACGAAGTATCAAACCATTTGATACCTCAACACTGAACCGAATCCGTTGAACATCGGTTTGCAAGCCGATATAAGAGGACAGATCGACTCTGGACCGACTCACTGGGAGTCACATAGCTTTCAACCTTTGAAAGCTACTCGCGACACTAAACCGCAAACCATACCAACTAGGCTTAGGAAATGATTTCCGTAACCGATTTTTGCACCACAACGAGCTATATACAAAGCTCCGAGGACTCAGACGATACCTTAGAGTAACTCGAGTCAAGACGGGTCCTAACAAACCATACACTATCCTATGACACACCAATTTAGGTGTTAAAATACCCGTACACGATGTAGGCCTCAACGAAAACCTGACGCCACAACTGTGTCAGCCCGACTCTAGTACACGTCAATTTGACGAATGCACTAGCAAAAGATCAAAAGACCCAACTGCTGATTTCATCAGCCAACGAGAAGGAGTAGGAGTCACAACCCTACTCAAAGAACTGCGAAAGCAACACCAATGTTGCAGTCGTCTGAACCCTAGGCTACACCCAAGTAACCCCACAGAAGTCGCGACCGTAATAGGCCTAAGTACCGTCTCCGTAGAGACACTCGCAGTAGCTCCCGTGTCTAAAGTAGGAAAAGTGGCCCAAGCGTCGGCAGTCAAGATACTCGCCTAGGCTCGAAAATCTCTGGCCCTTCAAGGCCCACCTGACCGAAATGGCCACACACGGGGGACTTCACCCCGCCATTCGATGTCCAAAAGAAGCACCGCCACTACTCCCCACTTAGACACCTGCTTATGCGAAAATCGTAACACATAACGAAAACACCGTGCACTCGAAGTTTATCGACTCGACATGCACACCGGGACACAAGTCCAAACCCCGCACTCACGTGCCTATGTATCGCAAGTCTTCCTAGGGTCAACCTAACCAATGGTTCAGTTCTTTTCATTTTCAGTTCAATTACTTTTCAAAACAACCTGTGAATGGTGTTGTGGTTGTAACTTTCGCTCCGATACCATTTTAATTCACGCCCGGTCATTTTAAAGTATAAAAACAGCGGAATTTTTTTTTTTTTTTTTTGTTTATAAACCTTGACCCCCAAGGACATGACAGACCTGCCACAAATACAGAGAGACCACTGTACACACGGATAGAGTCTCCCCTGTATTTGCACGGCATCGCACAAGTACAAGGAGTCTTTTACAATCATACAACCACAACAGAGTGTACAGATATTAATTCCAATCGACAGACACATATTCACGCCATTCACCGCAGGTTCATTCACATTTACCTTTGTATATAAATAACATCTATCGTTTGAAATGTTCCCTACTCGGGAACGGGCATTGAAACTCTAAATTATACAATTACTTTTCAAAACCCTTTACAAACTGTTTCCACACGGAAACCCTTTCTTTGAAAACACTACCACGAGGGGTAGAAATCATTTTCCTTTGAAATGCTACCACGAAGGGTAGGAGACAATTTAATTCACAAAACATGAGTTCTTTCATAAACTTCCAAAAATCATTATAAGTCTCAATCCAACACTAAAGTGAAGCTACAACTGAACCATGATGTACTCTAAGTAATAAAACGAGAAAGGTAAGGAAGTAACCGATACTGGTAGGAGCTAAGCGTACTCTAGACCCGCTCTCACCACCGTCCCACTAAGACCCGCAACGTCACCTCGAAAAAGAAGGCGAGGGCGAGAACATGTAAACATGTCTCCCCTCCCAGTGGATACCACGCGGAGATAGACACAAGAGGAGATAATAGTAGTAGTACAGTAGCTATGATAAACAAGTAAATGGAGAGAGAGATATATAGATATGAAACAACAGCTACTGTAAGTATGCATCGAAAAGCTGATAAAGTAAAATACCCAATCTGAATTGCTCTGTTGGTCCTCAGACCTCAAGCCTATGCCCCTGTATCTCAAAACCTGCATTCAACCCAAGGTAGCCTATGGGCTCACGGTCGAACCTCGCGACCACTTTTCCAAAAGAACACCCCCGGCCGGTGGATCGACCGCCGTGTTCGTGGTATGCGCTCGAGTCCTGGGCGATCGATGCTGTTATGCTCAAAAACCATACGTCAGCAACTGGCTGACAATCCCGTCCCTAAAGGGACATCGACCCCTTTTGGGTCATTAGGTAAACTCGCCGACCACGTAGGTCACAGAAGCACTGAAACAAACCGACCGAACAGGTCACCGAAACTGAAGCAAACTGACCGAACAGGTCACTGAAACTGAAGCAAACTGACCGAACAGGTCACAGAGAAACTGAAACAAGCCGACCGAATAGGTCACTGAAAAACTGTAAGGATGTACCAGAACCGACCAATCAGGTCAACTAGGATGGAACAACTCATCATCCTCTCAACTGTATGCGAGTACTACTCAAGAAAACACAAGAACTGACCACTCAGGTCAACTAGGATGGAACAACTCAACATCCTCTCAACTGTATGCATGTACTACTGAAGGAAACACGAGAACTGACCAACTGAACAACAAGGTCACTGAGTATACTGAAGTAGACTGACCGAACAGGTCACTGATGTCATAGGCTGACAAGAAGCAAACTACTCTACTCCTACACATGGTACTAAGCATGGAAACACTGAGTAGAGAAAACTGTAACACAAAGGTGCAAGATATATTTACGATAAAAGATATGAATAGTAAGGTGGAAGGAACGTCACCAGCGTGTACCACTGTACGGACGTCGGATCGAAGTACCCACCGTACGATCGTAGAAGAATCGATCGTCCGTGGAAGAAACGAAGAAACCGGACCTACGAAAGGTCCACCGGGTTAGTATCTAACCCACCAACACAAAACACTAATAGCACAACTCACAACTAATCCCACGGAGATTGGTTTTCCGAACCAATTACCGTAACTCACCTAAGTCCCGTAAACCACACCGGACTCCGCCGGACCAACGAACCGTCCCGAAAGCACCGACTCGTGTCACGAGTCACCCGCCGCCATAAAACACTCCTAATTGGATGTTTTGGCAGAAACACAAGATAACACTACAATATAATTATCGTCGGATAATTGTACGAATACGGGTTCCCGAAAGTGTCTATTTCGACACGGAACCAACCGTCGTCACCCGTCATTTCTAAACCCTCGAAATGACGCGGGTGACCAGCCAACAAGGCTCGCCGACACCGTAAATAACCACTAAGAGTTGTCGGAAGAAATCCGAACCGTAAACACGTTTCCGTTTGCGAATTTTGCCGAACGCTCCGAAAATCACATCGATTTTCTCGTAAAGTCCCGGGGCCTTGGACGATCACCCGTAGGTTACCAAGAACACTCCTACGCCGTCTACACGACCACGAAATTCTAAATTGCATAAAAGTCCTGAAGCTCCATAAAATCGCATTATTTCATGCGATTTAGGGCTATTATGGGTCGTGCACGCAAAACCAAAGGCGCCATAAATTCTGAAATCGCACTCGCTGTAAGTCTTCGACATGCTGAAGACCGTGCTTGCCTTTCGGAGCACTGTCGGGCATCGTAGTGCGCGCACAAGCGACCTTAATTTCTGTAAACAGCGCGCACAGCGCGTAAAGTGCGTTCGTCCCGCTCAACGGAGCATCGAGGCTCAGCACGGAGGTGAGCAACGCGTTCAGCACGAAAAGTCCTTGACCGGGCTCACCTCACATGGTCAAAAAGACCAACAGTAGCCTCGGGAAATGTGCCCAAAACCTTAGACTAGGTGCTGTTAATGAAAACACTGCTCACCAGACCCGAGGGAGCTAGGGTTGGCCGCCGGCAGTGCTCCGGCGGTCGGTCCGCCGGTGAGGGAGGCGGCCGCTCGGGGAGGTCCACGGCACACGGTGGCGGCGGCAAAGGGTGGCCGGAGCGCGGCGGCGCAGATCAACTCCCTCTCCTTGCTCTCGGGTTAGATGGCACCGGCGACACGGCGGCGGCCGGACGCGGGACGGCCACGGACGGTGGCGGAGGTCGAGGGAAGCCGATGCTCCTCGCTGGGCGGCGACGATGCCCGGAAGCGGAGGAGACCCTCCCTCGGTGCACTAGATCCGAGCAGCCGCCGGCGGTGTACGGAGTGCCGGAAGCTCGCGCCGAGGTCGCCCGAGATCGGAGGAGGACGGTGCGGCCGCGTGGGGGTGGCGGCGGCGCACGGTGGCGAGGTGGCGGCGATCTGGCCGCCACTAAGCTCCTCGGGTTAGGAGTTCTCCGGCGATGTTGCGGCGGCCGGAGAAGCTCGGGCCGGCGGGTATCCCGGCCAAGGAGGTCGAGGAAGGCGGTGCTCCCCTCCGGAGGCGGCGGCAGCGGCCGGAAGTCGGAGGGACTCGCCCATCGCCCGCACGGCGGTCGCAGGCGGCGCGGGCGACGCCGCGTTGTCCTGGGACGGCCGGACGGCACGCCGGAGGTTCCGGTGCCGAGGGAGGTCGGGGCACCCGAGGGGAAGCGCGGCCGCGCGCGGAAGTCGGGGAAGATCCGGCTCGGCCCGGGTGATCGAGAGCGCCGCAAGAGCAAGAATGGTAGCGACGGCGCTCCGGGAAAGCGCGGCGGGCGGCCGGACGGCGGCGGCGGGGACGGCGCCGGCGGTTGGTCTCGGCCCGAGAGAGGAAGGTACTTGTCCCGCAGACCAACCCGCACGTGCTCGGGCCGAGGTGGTGGGTTGGGTGGCCGAGGAGATAGAAGAGGAGTTGGTGGAGGTTTTCCGGCGGCCGAGGCGCTCGCCGACGGGGTGGCGCGCGCACAAGGTGCGGGGAATCGGAGGCGGGCTGAGGGCAGGGAGGTGAAGGGGTGGCTAGGGTTAGGGTTAGGTCAATGAAAACCCTAAAAACTACTTTATACACAATTTCATATTTGCATCTTAGCCCACCAACTATCCCTATTTCATCTCAGGCCCCTGCCAGCAGGTGTATTATACGTATAAGCCCCTCTATATTCGAATTCGCG
The DNA here is from genome assembly GCA_025177825.1 of Aechmea fasciata. Taxonomy (NCBI): domain Eukaryota; kingdom Viridiplantae; phylum Streptophyta; class Magnoliopsida; order Poales; family Bromeliaceae; genus Aechmea; species Aechmea fasciata. The sequence continues at coordinate 12,050,584 of CM045923.1, forward strand.
CATTTCGGCGCATAAAATATAGCGACTCTTCGCATTCCGTCGTTTTGCGATTTCGACCCCTTCGCGTTCTTTTCGCGATTCCCGGAGATCCGTCCGTCAGATTCACGATCGGATCACGCCAGCGCGTTCAGCGCGTCGAGAACATCGAATCTGGCCTTTTACTTTGTTTGATTCGGTCTCGGATTCGCGAAGTATCACATCTCCTCTTTTTCTCCGTTATTCCCCAATTCTTTAACTTTTTAGGTCAAACCCTCAAAACCCTTTTTCTCGATAACCGTGAATCAGAATCCAATTCCGTCAGTGGCATTGGTTCCAGAATAGTCGAGCCGTTCGAAATGAGCTATTGGAAGCCTATGTTCGGAGTCCGGTACGCTCCTGGACCCTTCTTTACTCCGCGATTTCTCGAAAGTCCAGAGTTACTATTCACTTAAGTCGAATCTTACGGGTCGCGTAACTTTTCCGTTTTAGCTCGGTTTCGCCTGAAATTTGACGTGTGCTCTTATAATACAATTACGCACATATTCACCGTCTCCAAATATTTTATTTCTTGTTCTGGAAAAATGCCAGTTATTACAACTCGTCTCGGGTTGCTCAGGAACATCACTTGTCCCCTCCCGCGCCGATCTGGATGAAGATCGCCTACTAGAAGATCTAGGGTTTAGAAACCCTCTACTAGAAGATCTACCATGAGAGGAGGATGGAGCTTACCCCTCGAGAGCTTGCTCTTGCACAAAGGAGAGGAAGAAGAGGCCCATAGTGATCTCCACCATCATCCCCTTCATCATCTCTATCCACTTCTTCTTCTTCCTCTTCTTCTGCTTTCCTTTCCTCTCTTTTTTTCCTTTCCTTCTTCTCTGCCTCTTACAGTCGAACAGAGAGAGAGAGGGAGGGTGCTGAGTGAGGGAGTGAGGGAGAGAGAGAGAGAGAGTGTTTAATCTCTCTTTACACATAAACCCCTCCACAAAATGCTATAAGGCCCCTCAACTTTGCAATATTTGAAATGTTCTCAAATCGGGCATTTGCTCTGGGGACCTGGTCTCCTAGTCGTGGACCGGTCCTGCAGAGCTCGCTCCACTCGCACTGGGACCTCTCTCCTCCAGGGACCGGTCCCGCAGAGCTCGCTCTCGCGGACAGCCTTCAGTGGACCGGTTTCTTGTGGACCGGTCCCCTCAGTGGACCTTCAACCCACTTCAAAGACTTAGCCAATTTTTCAGCTTTTTCCATTTCTTCTCCGTTTCAACTCACTTTTGGTCAATTTGACCTCCGATTCGCTTGAAATCGCACCGAGACTCCCCACACATGATTTAGATCATGTCCACATCATCATTTCACCCGCCCAAGCGCCTGATTTGGCTCACGGCCCAAAGTAGCCTTTCGGGCTCCGTTCTCGCACCTAGTGCACCGAAATCACCCGAAAGCTTCCAAACTTCGCCGGAACCATTCTTATGGCCTTCTAAGCCAACATACCTCGTAACTTCAAGACTTTAGAAGTTCGATATGCTACACTGGCACTGCGCCGACGGGGTCCCGTGGCTGGCGGCTGGTAAAGCCGGTGCCAATGCAGAAGATGGTGCTGATGAACCTCTCGGGCACTCGGTCCGGATGTGGCCCTCCTGGCCACACTTGAAGTACCTGCCCGCCCGTTGTGGACACTGCGGTGGGTGGTGAGGACTACCGCAGATCACACACTAGGGAGGCCGGCGTCGATCTGGTCCTCCTCGCTGAGTCGGTGAGCCTCGACTGCGCTGCTGGCTCCTCGGGTTCTTCGGTGGCCTCCTAGAGTGCGGCTGGCTCGCACCCTCAGCCGCGGGCCTTTTGCCCTTACCCTTGTCCATGCCCTCGGGCCGCTCCTGTGCCACCGCTGCGTCACTCTCCACAATCATGGCGTGGTTCACCACCTCCCTGTAGGTTTGGAGGTTAGCGGATTGCACGAACCGGTAGATCGACGATCCCAATCCCGCTCAAAGATGCGGGACTTGTCCTCGTCATCCCGCATGACGAAAGGCACGCTATGCAGAAGCTGAGAAAACTCTCTCTCATACTCGGCTACAGATCGATCCCCCTGGGCCAGGCTGCGCAGACTCTGCTCCATCTGCCTCTTGACGCTCTCGGAGAAGTAATGCGCCAACAGAAGCTCCTTGAACTTCTTCCAAGTAATCGATGCCAAGTCAGTGATGGGGTTCTCCTGGATGTCCCTCCACCAGCGGTAGGCCTCGCCGTCAAGATGGTGGGTGGCGAGCCAAACTCTATCCCGCTCCTCCACAAAAGTGTCGCGGAAAAGTTTCTCCATATGCATCAACCACTTCTCCACGATCTAGTGGTCGACCTTCTCTCCATCAAAGATCCTTGGATTACACCTCCTGAACTCGTTGAGGCGATCCATAAGCCGATCCCGCTCGGCTCCCTCAGTCATCACTGGAAAAGTAGCTGCTACTGGTGACGCTCAAACTGGCGGAGTGCTAATATCCTCCTCCCGCGCCGATCGCGTAGTCGTTCGTGTGAGCCGGCCGGGGATCGCGCCGCGATGAACAACCTCACCGGGCGCGGTGGTGGAGGAGCTTAAGCCTCTCCCGGCAACCGCTCGATGCAACAGAGAGGTCCTCCATTCTCTTCATACGCGCCTTCTATCTCTTCGGCGCTATCGCCTACTGAGTCACCAAGTCGGTGAGGGCCGCCAACTAACTCCTCAGCTCACGGACCTCGCCGGATCTAGAGGTAGCGGAGGTCTCAACCTCCTCAAGAGCCGCCGCATTGTCCGCTCCAACAGACTTGGAGCGAGTCGTCAGCATTATCACTACAATATCATAAAAGTGTAAGTTAGTAAGCTCACGCTATCGCATCCCCGCTCACGCTACAAGTACCCAAATCATGCGAAAGTAATGAAGTGTCCTTTACTACTAACTCTCGATGTTACGTTGTCGGCCGCCAACGTAACCCTCCACGAAGTTAGGAGTTATGCACTCCGATCCAACTCTACTTTCTACATCATAGCCTCTTTTAGGTCAAATCGAGATATTGCAATTCCTTACTATATGTCGATTTGATCTATGATTCGCTTGGAGATTTCTTCTTTGTTTTTCTACGATACTCCTAAGCGACGGATCACCATATTCATGATATTCTTCATGATGGCGTCGTGGATTCGGCGCGATTGAAGGCGATTCGTGGATTCGGATCGTTGGCTCGTGGATTCGAGTGGCGTCGTGGATTCGGCATGTTCGAGGCTTCGTGGATTCGAAGTGGAGGTGTTCGTGGATTCGAACGTGAGGGCGTGGACAACCCGGAGGAGGATTGCGCGGAGATTCATAGGAGAGTTAGAGAGGTTAAGTCCGTTGAGTCGGTAATCACCTTATAATCTTTTCTCTTAGTGGATTGTTATTCGCGTGTTGGTCCCGTGGATTTTTTACTCCGAGTTGGAGTTTTTCCCACGTAAATCTCGGTGTGTTTTTATTTTTCGCATTTACTTTTAACGCATCGAGTGTTTGTGGTTTTTGGCTGATACACCTATACACCCCCCTCTAGGTGTTGGATACAATCTAGATAGATCCTTGGGCTATCCCTAAACTTACAACCTCGTCTCTCATGAGCCTATATCCTATAGTCCAACCGGCCTAAGGTTTGCTAGGTCCACAAAGACTCAACCTTAGGCGCTGATACCAATTTAATCTGTCATGCCCCGGGACCCAGCGGAAGTCCTCCCGACGCGTGCCCAGACCCGCCGTACGTCTACAACGTACAAGGCGTCTATTAAAAACAATAAATAGAACCACAAAGATGAGAGCATCTAAAAGTATCAGAGCAAAAAAGACAACTAGATACTATAAATAGGAATCAATAAGTACTAACATCCACTATGAAGCTATAAAGGTAATACAACAAGGATCCCATAAACAAAACTATAAAAGAGTAATGGTGGTCTCTATACATTGATACAAAATTCTCTCATTGTCACCAAAAACAAATAAAGAGAGCAAACCATCTAAATAGCGAAAAAGGAGTTATCTAGCTAGGCGACCCCCTTGCCGCGATCCCGTGCCTCCGCCGGTGTAGAAGGCTCTGAAACACATAAGAAACAGAGGGCGTGAGAACTATTAATTAATAGTTCCGAGTGGGCAATTACTAACTTGCATGCTCCACTAGGCCCAAAAATGAAACAAGTAAAATGGAAAGTGAACCAATATAAACGACATGGAATATGAGCATGTAAGCAACTAAACATGATATCTCTACTTAACATGAACTTGCATAATTAAAGAGATATTCTAAACATGAATAAGCATATACAATAATCATGTTGATGTCCCGCATGTAATAGTAAATTGTCTCGGTTTACTATTCTAGTCAATGTCCAAATAGCAATTAAACTACTTGAAATTTAAATCTGATAAGACCCGCCCGAAGGCTGTCTAACCTGAAGACTCACCCGAAGGCTGTCTAGCCGATGCCGAGCCTAATGGCCCCGTGGTAGTCAACATTCCCACCCTAGGAATGAGCCTATCCCACGGCAATCCACTTCGGCGCCCAATCCCGCACGGCAAATAAGTATCGCGTTGGCCAACTCCGGAGTGCCGGCTTGTAGGGAGCGACCCTCACAAGCATGTGCGAATGAGCACAATGGCAAGTAATCATAAGAACCGTCTCAAGTACCAAGTCATCATGTCTAAAACGTGGAATGTAAAGTAACTATGTCCAAGAGCTATCTCTATGTCATTATGCCTCTAACATGGAATATAATAGATGTCCAATGGCTTATGTCAATGTCTCTATGTTGCATTTTCATAGTTTTCTAAGTTAAGTGCCGCTTGATGACACTTAAGCTTTCTAAGTCCAAACGTGATTCCAAGATTCAAGAATACATAATTCTATCCAATTTCCACATGCAACACGTTGTCCAACTTGGATAAAGAGAATACTTTAAACATGCATGCATAATACACATAGTGCTCTACTACATAGAGATAATTTTTCATGATATATAAGGCATGCATTTTAAGTATTCAAAAATTCACATAAATCCTATCTAGCATGGAAATGCATGCAAAATGCCAAAACGAAACCAATAACCGTATAGGAGAAGTTTCTCTCCTATGCTCAAGAAGCCAAACCCACCGAATACTCCGCTCGATCTTCCGATCCTCTAATGAAATTTATATTCTTGCTCCTAGTGCCCTAAGAAACAACTACAGGACTAGTTACAATCTCAAAAGATGAACCATGAGTTCAATCTTTAAGAAACTCAACAAGAGGTAGGGAAAACTCACCTAATATGGAGAAATCTCTCACAAAACCACAAATGGAGGTCCAAGCCCTTCCAATACAACCAAATCCAAGGTTCAAAACCCATCAATTAGGTCCCAAAGCCCCCAAATCAAAAAGTCCCAAAATAAACCCTAAATCTCACATCTAGGGTTTCATCTCACAAAAGCCTCAAAACTCAAATGTAGTGGAGAAAATATGATGCTTGCCTCCTCAAGGCTCCAAAATCAAGGTCAAAATGCCCTAGGGTTGAAGGGTGGTCCACCACCAAGCTCCAATAGCAAGCTCCAAGCCTCCAATGGTGATGAAGGAGGAAGATGATCAAGGTTCTCCAAAGCTTGCTCTTGCTCTCCTTCTCATTCTCCTCATTCCTTCCCTTTCTTCTTCTCTTCTAGGTGCAAGAGAGAGTGTGTGAGGGAGTTATCTGAGAAAAAGAGAGAAGGAGTGGCCATATAGGCCCTTTAATGTAACAAAATCCCGAAAAGCCCCTCAACTTTGCAAACAGTGCACTACCAGGTCTGGGCAGTTTTCGAGCTCGGAGACCGGTCTTCACTAGCCAAGACTGGTCTCGGGTGGCCCTCCCGCGACGACAGCGTACGGGAACCAATCTCTGGTAGCCGAGACCGGTCTCCAAGGCCTCCTCCGCAGACAGCGCGTACGGGGACCGGTCTCTGGTAGCCGAGACCGGATGCCACACCAGCCATCCCCACACAGCTTGGGGAGACCGGTCTCTCCCTTCGGAGACCAGTCTCCGAGAGTAACCTCTCGGGACTTAGCCGAAAACTTCAGAATTTTCAAATCGTGGGTCGGAACTTTGTCTACGACCTTCCACAAAATGTGGAAAAGTTCGATGTACCAATCGAACACTCGAATCTCGCAATTTGCAAAGATTCAATGCGTCACACCTTATCATCAGACCCTGGTATAGCCGGTCACCTTGTCATACAGACTCCGGCATAGCTTATCGCCTATCACCTTGTCTTTCAAAACCTGGTTTAGCCGAAACTCGTCACACATTTTCAGCTGGTGATTGACTTTGATACCAAATGTAACGACCCAGTGCACTAGCAATAATAACTCGTTGGGCCTAACCACCAGTCCAAAATGCTTAAACCTAGTTATTATTACTAGTGTCTAAGTCTCTTATATACCCAATTACATCTCCATTCCTATCCGATGTGGGATTATTGGAGTGTGACAGACTCCCCCCATTAAGGCCCCGACGTCCTCGTTAGTCCAGTCACACACACTGTAACATATCGAACTTCTAAAGTCTTGAAGTTACGAGGTATGTTGGCTTAGAAGGCCATAAGAGTGGTTCCCGTGAAGTCTGGAAGCTTTCGGGTGTTTTCGGTGCACTACGTGCGAGAACGAAGCCCGAAAGGCTATCTTGGGCCACGAGCTAAATTCGACGCTTGTGCGGATGAGATAATGATGTGGACATGATCCAAATCATGTGTGGGGAGTTTCGGTGCGATTTCAAGTGAATCGGAGACCCACAGGTCCAAAAGTGAGTTAGAACGGAGAAGAAATGGAACTCGAAAGGCTACTTTGGGCCGTGAGCCAAATCCGACACTTACGCGGGTGAAGTGATGATGTGGACATGATCTAAATCATGTTTGGAGAGTCTCGGTTCGATTTGGAACGAATCGGAGGTCAAACGGGCCAAAAGTGAGTTGGAACGGAGAAGAAACGGAAAAAGCTAAAAAATTGGCTAAGTCCTGAAGTTGGCTAATGGACCTTGTGAGGTCCGGACATTGATCCAATGTCCGGACATCCAATGTCCGGACATTGGTGGTTGTCCGGATCCCGTAAGCCGGAAAATGGGCAAAAGGGCCCTGCGCAGGCCAGGTCGGGACATTGATGATTGTCCGGACATCCAAGGTCCGGACATTGATGAATGTCCTGCCTCGATTTCGAAAATGCCCGGTTTAATGCTTTCAAATATTGCAAAGTTGAGGGGTTTGTTTGCAATTGTGCAGGGGGTTAAGTGAATAGAGGGTAATAAAACCCTTTCTCTCCCTCTCACTCCTCAGAACTCTCTCCCTCTCTCTCTGTTCGACCAAAGGGAAGAAAGAAAGAAGAAGAAGAAGAAGAAGAAGAAGAAGAGGAAGAAGATGATGGTGATGATGATGATGACCATCTCCTCCTTCTCCCTTAAGCGGGCAAGCTCTTGAGAGGTAAGCTTGAGCTCTCCCTCTCTCTCTCTCATGGTAGATCCCCTTGTAGTGGGTCTTAAACCCTAGAGTTGGGATTTATGGAACCCTAGCATGCTAGCAAGATGAGTATTCCCCATTTCGTAGATCGATTTGGTGAATTTGGCTATAGTAGCATCTAGGGCATCCAAATGGGATTTTTAGAAATAGATGAGATTGTTCTCATTTGACCCCATGTAAACCTAATTGGGGGCCTAACGAACGCGTTGGCGCGCTCGGTTTGGTAATCCGACGAGCGAGTACAAAGATATTAATTATTTAATATATTCTTACCGATGTCCGCAAAGACGCAAGATAATGGCCCTAAATTCATGAAAACAGAACTGGGGCAACTTGAAGGCGTGGAGTAATGGCACAAAGTCTCAGATCGAGATTCGGAGATCGTTCGGTTGATCGCACAAGAGTCCGAGCCGAACCGGGTCACGGGTGCCGCGGGCGGCCGATTGCGAGTGTCGACGAGCAATCGGAAAGCAAACCTGAGGTGGGTTGTGCTGACCGAAGCGACAAAGTCGCCTGTATGTCTAAGAGTTATATAACTCATGTTGATGCATGTTCAATAACGCATAAGAAGAAATGCATGCTAGTGATATATAATAAAATGCTAAGTAAATGCATGTAAATGAAAGGGTTGGTATGGTTAGATGACTTTCCTTCATGCTTCCTTATCGTGCGGAACTATGGGCGTTGCATTAGGACATAGGGAGTCTGCTTGCACGCTTCCTTATCGTGCGGCACCATAGGCTTGCATTTGGACATAGAAAGCATGGGGATGAATATCACGACATTGAACCCTAGAGATGACTTAATTATGCATGATTACCAACTAGAAACATATGCGTACTAAGTAGATAACTTGATGAATGATGTGTGTAATGACATAGTGTAAAGAATGTTGCAAGAACATAAGCTTAGCATAATAGAAACATGCATATGAGTGGATTGATAGACATAAGAGAGCCAAGTAAAGAATGCCAAGTAAAGAATGTGAGTCATGGACTAAATGCACATATAGATCGAGTGGCATCTAACCTAGTGTAATGAACATAGGTTATAGTAAACCTAGAGTCAATGGACCTAGGAGTGTGGCATCTAATCTAGTGTTGTTAATGAACATAGGTTATAGTAAACCTAGAGTCAATGGATCTAGGTGAGTGGCATTGAACCTAGTGTCAAGGACATAGGTTGAACAACGATGGCATTGGACCTAGTGTGAGTAAACATAGGTCGGGCTAGAATGACATTGAACCTAGAGTTAAGACAACCTAGGTTATGTGACAAGGAATGAACCCTAGAGTCAAGTGGACCTAGGATGTAGAGAACAATGGACCCAGTGGGTCGACTCTTGAGGTTAAGGCCAACCCTCAAGCAAAGTGGAATGGATTAGGAATCCCCGTAATTGTGGTGGATAGTTACGGTTCGCGGGTGTATGCGCATGTTCCTCCCACCGGAAGAACTTCGAGGATTTTGACTAAGCAAGAACAAAATGAGCGCTAGGGTGTATGCGGCATGTTCCTCTCCCTATCAGGGAATCTTGGCTATGGGTGTATGTGGCATGTTCCTCTCCCACTGGCGGATCCCTGACCACGGTGCACGGACCTTCGGGCGGACCGTTGGGCGATGTGGTTCTTGGCTTGCAGGCTGAGGTGCATGTGACAGGGTCCTTCACCTCGAGCCAGGCAAAGTGCGGATTATCCGCTATTGATTGACTCGTGGCCGAGTCGGGTGGCTAGCTGGAATCAGGTAGAAAGAACCTTGAGGGCGAGTGATATGTATGGTGAACCTAAGGTAATAGACACCTTAGAAGCAAGTTGGACTTGAGATGGAAACCTAGGGTTATGGAAACCTTAGAAGTTAACGACATGAGCTAAAGTTCCAAAGTTTAAAGTAGATTAAATAATGGATAAAGAATGTGAATAGCTAACTGGATAAGTAGCTAATGAAGATAAAGAATAAAGAGTATGGATAGCGAGCTTAGTAAATAGCTAAGTTCAAGTAAAGAATGGCAATAAAGTAAAGAGAAGCTAAGAGCTAAATAATAATATGCATATTGCATTTGTGAGGCATGTCTTTATGTTAGTTGCAAGTTATATATCTAAATATGTTTTTTTGGACTAACATATTTGCAGTGCCTCCTTGGACCTATTGGTCGAGCTTTTCTCTTGGGTGCCGTACCACTGAGAATTATGGACAATAGTTCTCACCCCCGTGTTATTTTTGGGGGTACAGGTATACACGTGAGCGGCGCAACAGCAGCGCGAGGCAAGGGCGTAGCTCAGTATATAGCGCCCTACCCCAGAGACCAGAGGTAGCAGTACCCCGAGGTGGTCCAGCTTAGAATGTTAAAAAAAGCAAGATGTATCAAACTTGTAATAAATTTGTGGTAACTTAATTGTATATGGAAGTAAATGCGATGTAAAATGTGTGCTAAGTGAATGTTGTAATAACATAGGATGTGATTATGTTTTTGGTACTTCCTTATGCAATCTGGTATTAAATACCGTTCCTGTTTGGAACCTTCTTGTAATTGTATCGATTGCGACGCCTTGGACGTACAGGGGAAACTCTGTCCGTTCGGCGGTCTGCCGGCGCGCCGAATCCGACCGAGTTGGCGGGCTCGGGGCGTGACACACACAGCCCAAGATCAGGAGGCGATGTGAGACTCCTCTCGCTAGCCTTGTCATCCAGACCCTGGCATAACCGGTCACCATGTCACACAGACTCCGGGATAGCCTATAGCCTATCACCTTGTCTTTCAAACCCTGACTCAACTAAAACTCGTCACACATTTTCAGCTGGTGATTGGCTCTGATACCAAATGTAACGACCCAGCCCACTAGCAATAATAACTCGTTGGGCCCAAGTCGGCATAGCCTAGGGGTAGCGGGAGAAATGAAAGTGCAAGTTGTAATAAATTTGTAATAACTTGTAGTAACTAGATTGTATTAGGGAGTTAAAGAGAAAAATGTAAATTGTAAACTGAGATGTATGTTGTAATAGCAGGTAGCTATATTTATATTTATGATACTTCCTTACGCAATCTGATTGTGATATGTTCCTGTTTGGAACCTCTTGTAATTGTATTGATTGCGACGCCTTTGACGTACAGGGAAAACTCTGTCCATTCGGCGGTCTGTTGGCGTGCTCGAAACCGACCAAATAGGCGGGCTCGGGGCGCGACAGAAAGCCTTTTGGTAAGGCTACTCGTGCTTCTCATCCTTTAGAGCTAATCCACTCAGACATTTGTGGGCCAATGAATGTGAGGGCCCGGCATGGTGAGTGCTATTTTCTCACATTTATTGATGGTTATTCTCGTTTTGGATATGTGTATTTACTTTCTCGCTGGTCTGAAGCTTTAGATTGCTTCAAGCGCTTCGTTGCGGAGGCTGAGAATCAAATAGAAAGAAGTGTAAAAGTGTTTCGCAGCGGAGGTCGTGAGTACTTGTACGATCGGTTCAAGACTTATTGTGAGCAAAAGGGCATTAGTAGACGACTCACTATTCCGGTACTCGCAACAAAATGGTATTGCGAGTGAAGGAATCGTACTCTATTAGATATGGTTAGGTCGATGATGGCGCAAGTGCAACTTCCCATAAATGTTTTGGGAGATGCACTTTTGACTGCAGCCTACATCCTTAATTGAGTCCCTAGCGCAAATCAGTGCCTACTACGCTATATGAGTTGTGGAACGGTAGAAAACTAAGTTTACACTACTTAAGCCCTTGAGGTTCAGCTGGATATGTTCACAGCCCCTCATATAAATTCGGGAAACTCGGCCCTAGAGCGAGCAAGCATGTGTTCATCAAATACCCTGAAAATTCGAAGGGCTATGTGATGTATAGTGAACACCCAGATGGTGGTATGACTGAGATTGAGTCTCGTGATGTGGAATTCCTAGAAGGGGAATTTTCAAGCATTGGTGAAATGCGAAAAGACGTCGGATTGTATGAGTTACAGGATGACATTACCCCATCTGCTATTGAGGGTGATCGATCACTTCCCGAAGTCGCTGAAGGAAGTGGTACCGATCCTCCGGCTAGTGGGAGTGCTCCCTTAAATGAGAGCATACCTTGGAAGTCGGCAGTTCAGACCCTCAATTACGTAGAAGTGAACGTGGACATATTCCCCGTCGACATTTTGAGATCAAAGGGGATATTTTTATATGCACTCCGCTCAATGATGATGAACCTACTTATAAAGAAGCATTAGAGACATCAGCTTGCAGTGAGTGGATGGTAGCTATGAAAGAAGAGATGGACTTCGTGAGCAAGAACCAAGTATGAGAATTGGTTGACCTTCCATATGGGCGCAAGTCTATTGGAAATAAATGGGTTTTAAAAATTAAGCGCAAGGCGGATGAATCAATTGATAAATACAAGGCTCCGCTCGTGGCCAAGGGCTACACTCAGAGGCAAGGGGTAGATTACAACGAGACGTTTGCTCCCGTTGGTAGATTTGCCTCTATTTGTTTGATTCTAGCCTTAGTGGCACACTTAGATTTGGAATTGTTCCAAATGGATGTCAAGACTTTTCTCAATGGAGAATTAGTGGAGGAGATCTATATGGATCAACCTGAGGGTTTTGTACTCAAAGGTCAAGAAGACAAAGTTTGTTGTCTTAAAAGGTCCATCTATGGTCTCAAGCAGTCGTCGAGACAGTGGTATTTTAGATTTCATGAAGCCATTATCTTTATCGGTATGTCCATGATAGAGGAATACCACTTGTGTATATGTCAAGAAGACATAGAATGGGATTTTGTGCCTTTCTGTACGTCGACGATATACTATTGGCTGGAAATGACATGGAGTTAATCAATACCACTATGGAGTGGTTGTCTCTCAACTTTGAAATGAAAGACATGGATGAGACGAGCTATGTGCTCGGAGTAATGGTCATCCGTGATCGCTCTAGAAGGCTTCTTGGTTTGTCTCAAGAATCTTATATTAAAAAGGTTCTATAGCATTTTAGGATGCATCATAGTAAACCCGTTGATACTCCAGTGGAGAAGAATCAAACTCTGAGTCTTGATCAGTGCCCTAAAACGGATAAAGAAAAGGAGCAAATGAGTAGAGTTCCTTATGCGAGTGCAATTGGCAGTTTGATGTATGTTATGATGTGTACTCAACCTGACATTTGCTTTGCTGTTAGCTTGATAAGTCGTTACCAGAGCAACCCAGGACCTAATCATTGGCAAGCAGTCAAGAGAATCCTTTAATATTTAAAAGAAACCAGTGATCTCGTTCTATATTTTTCAAGCTGGGGATTTGAGATTGAAAGGATATAGTGATACTAGTTATGGCGGTGATAGAGATGAATGCAGATCCACCTCAGGCTATGTGTTTTGGAGGCGGCACAATTTTCTAGTACAGTGAGAAGCACGGCTGCATTGCCTCGTCTACTATGGAAGCGAAGTATGTTGCTTGATCAGTAGCTGTTTAGGAGGCTGTTTGGCTAAGGAGATTTCTCCAGCATCTCGACTTTGTGATTCGAGCTGATGAACCTGTTGAGATATTCTCTGACAGCATTTGTCACGCCCCGAGCCCGCCAATTCGGTCGGATTCGAGCGCGCCGACAGACCGCCGAACGGACAGAGTTTCCCCTGTACGTTCAAGGCGTCGCAATCAATACAATTACAAGAAGTTCCAAACAGGAACAGATATTACAATCAGATTGCATAAGGAAGTATCATAAACATAAAACAGCTACTTGCTATTACAACCATTCGTCTCAATTTAGAATTTTACATTTAACTTGAAGACTTTAAACTTCCTATTACAATCTAGATATTATAAATTTGATTACAATTTATTACAACTTATTCTCCACTGTTATACCCCTAAGCTACATCCATGGAGTACTTCTATCTCTGGTCTCACTGGTAGGGCGCTATCTCTTGAGCTACGCCCTTGCCTCGCGCTGCTTTCTGCGCCGCTCACATATACACCCCCAAAACCACAACACTGGTGTGAGAACTATTGTCCATAGTTCTCGTGGGTACGGTCACCCAAGAGAACAGCTCGACCAATAGGTACAAGGAGGCAATGCAGATATGTTAGTCCAAAAACATATATAGATATATAACTTGCAACTAACATAAAAACTTGCCTCACAATATGCAATATGCAAAATTACCCTTTAGCTCTTAGCTTTTCTTTACCTTATTGCTATTCTTTACTTTAGCCTTTCCATTCATACCTAGCTATTTACAAGCTTAGCTATTACTAGCACTATCCATTAGCTATTTACAACTTTAGCTAGTCTTAACGTTCTTTACCTTTTGGCACTTATGCTACTTAGCAATTTATTTCTAAGGTCACTCTACCTCGACTCACTAAGCCACCCGACTCGGTCTTGAGTCAATCCATTGCGGATAATCCGCCCGCTGTCTAGCCCGAGGTGTTGGACGCCTCGCAACTACCCCAGCTGTCAACAGCCCGTCGCCCTCTGTGACTCAGCCTCACCGCGGCGAAATCGTCGCACACGCGGAACCCAGCTGTCACTTGACATAACCATTCTGGTGGCGATCGCGGCGGACTTACCAAGCGAGGACCCAAGTCATGACTTAACCATCTGGCGGCGAACTAATCGCACCTCACCCAACAATGGTTTGAGTCACTCCTCCGCCCCCTGGTGCGGCCGTATCGTACTTACCCGGCAATGGTGTCCCAAACACGGGGTGTCAACTCATGGCGATCGATCCTCACCGCTTAACCGGTATCGAACACATTTTGGCTCACCCACCCGGCGGCGAAATCGTCGCACAACGCCACGTCAGTGGTATAGCCCTGGACGGCGAAATCGTCGCACACGCCCGGCACCCTCAGTGGTGCACATATCACGGGATTCCATGAATCCGTTTCACTTAGCTTGAGGGTTAGCTAGGCCCTCAAGAGACGACCCTCTAGGTCCATTGTCTTTACCTCCTAGGTCTACTTGACACTAGGGTTTATTCTCTGTCACATAACCTAGGTTTTTCTAACTCTAGGTCCAATGTCGTTCCAACTCGACCTATGTTTATTCATACTAGGCCACTGTCGTCTTTATCCAACCTATGTCCATGACACTAGGTTCATTGTTCTTTACCTAGATCCATACGACTCTAGGTTTACTACAACCTATGTTCTTGACACTAGGTTAATTCCCACACTCCTAGGTCCATTGACTCTAGGTTTACTATAACTTATGTTCATTAACAACACTAGGTTAGATGTCATTCTCCTAGGTCCACATGACTCTAGGTTTACTACAACTTATGTTCTTTACACTAAGTTGGATGCCACTCGATCTATATGTGTATTAGTCCATGACTTACATTCTTACTTAGCATTCTCATACTTGGCATTCATATACTTAACATTCTTATGTTAACCATCCCATTTACATGTACATAATTATATCTAGCATGTACTCATTATGCTACGCATGCATTTATTCATACATTTCATTTAGCATCTAGTTCATATATCAACTTAACATGCATCTCATGTATTTGCAACTAGACTCTAGTTCATGCATTTATCTAGCATTTAACTCATGCATTCTCTTAGCATTTAACACTATGTTCTTTAACATGCATTTCTATACTTGCAACATATGTCAATTATATGCATCAACTTGAAACCTTTACTCTTAGACATATATAGGCGACCTAGTCGCTTCGGTAAACACAACGCACCTTATTATGCTCTCCGATTGCTCGTCGACACTTGCAATCGGCCGCCCGAGACACTCTTGACCCGGTTCGGCTCGAACTCTTGCACGACCACCCGAACGATCTCCGAATCCCAATCTGAGACTTTGTGCCGTTGCCCCACGCCTTCAAGTTGCCCCAGTTCCGTTTTCATGAATTTTGGGCTCCTATCTTGCGTGCTGCGGACATCTGGTTTAAATATATTAAATAATTAATATCTTTGTACTCGCTCGTCAGATCACCGAACCGAGCGCGCCAACGCGTTCGTTGCACCCCCAATTAGGTTTCTATGGGGTCAAATGAGATCAAACTCATCTATTTCCAAAAACCCCCTTTTTAACCCTAGGTTTTGCACTTTTGCAAAACCCACCGATTTGATCCCTAGAACAAGCAATAGAGAGCTTGTCTAACCTCTAGGTACTCATCTAAGAGCACTAGAGCCATCCATAGGGTGTTTAAAACAAACCCTAGAAATCCACCATTAGAGCACCTTGAAGAACACATGATTTTCATGAGTTTCCAAGCCTCTACAAGGTTCTAAAGCTTACAAGAAGCTCAAAACTCTAGATCTAGGGTTTAGAAACCCATTACTAGAAGATCTACCATGAGAGGAGGCTAAAGCTTACCTCTACAAGCTGGCCCCGAGCTCGTGGGAGAGGAAGAAGATGACCAAGAGGACCTCACTTCATAATCGTCTTCATCGTCTCCATCTTCTTCTTCTCTTCTTTTCCTTCTCTTTCTTTCCTTCCTTTCTTTCTTCTTTTTCTTTGTCGAAGAGAGAGAGAGAGAGAGAGAGAGATCGAGAGGAGCGAGAGAGAAAGAGAGTGTATTTTACCTCTCTAATCACTTAACCCCCTGCACAAAATGCTATAAGGCCCCTCAACTTCTTCTATTTCGAAGCAGTCCAAGACTGCTGCCAGACCCCATTCTGTACCGGTATAAGACCCCTTTGTACCGGTATAAACTGCTCCAGAGGCAAACCCGAGAGCTGCCTCTCGGTTTCGTAGCATTTGTACCGGTATAAATCCACTTTGTACCGGTATAGACACCAAAAATCTCAAACCCGAGAGCTGCTGCCCTCTCGGTAAAAGTGGCTATACCGGTACAGCAACTTTGCTTGTATCGGTACAAATTGCCCAGACTTGTGCTTTTCACGTCGTTTCGACTCTAATTCGCGCCGAACAACGCCAAAACCTTTCTAACCCTTTTAGATCCTCTCTTAACCCTTCCAAGATGCTTGGAATGGTTATTGGAACTTGTCCAATTACTCGTTCGCGCACTTTAGCCAATTTGGTTAAAGTTCGGGTTGCTACAGCATTGCTGCCATGGAGTATGTGAAAGACTCCGAGTATCATGGCAGGACCAAGCATATAGACATTCGGTTTCACTACATTCGAGAGATGATTAGGCTAGGCGAGGTCACTCTTAGACATATCTCCACCACTAGAATGGTGGCGGATCCGTTGACCAAGCCGATAGCTAGAGATATGTTCCAGACCCACGTTAGGAGTTTGGGTATCCGTAGGTTTTGATATATGGACATTCTTTTGTATTTTACGCTTTATTAATGAAAATATGTTTTTCTTATTTAATGTGATTGCGTAATTGATACTAGTAGGCACATATTCGATAAGTCACCAGGCTCAGATCAGCCCACTCACACGGGTGATCGCCCTGGCACCTAGGTGGTGAGCAAGATGAGACTAGATAATCATATTAAACTTGAGTAGTTGTAATATGATTACTTTGTTCATATATGTTATGAACGAAATGTTGATATAATTTAAAGTCGCCTTAATTAGTTTAAGATGAGATTCTCAAGAGTCGGATATTAAAGTTTTGTGAAATTTCATATCGAGCCTGTATAGTAGCCGAACCTAAGTGCTCAGGTCAGAAAGATGACTTGGTGTGGTAGTTAGATACCTTAGTGGTACCTAGACCAAGGTTCGTATGGCGTATTTTCCAGAGCGTGACATGACCCATTGAGTGGGAGCTCCGCTATAGCATACATATCATACTGTATGTGCTTGTTGACCAGTTAGTAGAGTGACATAAGTTCTTCCCTCCATGTCCTTTGTGTGAGCACTAACCCTTTTGTGCCCTCGACTTAGAACTACGTTATGAAGTGGAGGTTCAAAGTAACTAACTTAGCGTGTATCTTAGGGTTATGAGAAAATACGATCTCGCGAAGCACGTCTAGTAAAGTGCTTGGACCAATGTGGATTAACGTGAGGGGCTGAGGAAGATGTTTCGATAACTCACCACGTAAGTCTTGTGACTCATTGCCCGGGCGGTTATCTCAGTTGTGCTATTTGAGATAATCATGAGTACAAGAAATAACTGTAGGGTCGAGCCCTGTCATTACAGGAGAGGGACTTTGTGTTGCTTGATCCGGTGTGTGTTAAAACGTCTAGGGCATAGACGAATTAAGTCGGTGATGTGCTATGTTAGTTGGGTGGTGACTTAATATAGCACTCCCGCATATGTTTCTTTCGTCAGGTCGCACGCTCCATTACCCGTATGAAGAGATGAATGAGTGAGAGAGAATTGGCTAATGTGGCCAAGTAGGAGATTGTAGCCATGTGGTGTGTTCACATTGGCGGGTCTTAAATTGAACCCGATCCACTTAAGTTGTGAATTGAGATTTATCCTAATAAGTTTAGGATAAGAATGAATCATATGTTTCTTATCAGTTAAGAAACATATCTACCTTTGGATATCTATTATATGTTAATAGATATCTCGATCCTTATCCTAATCTCTATGAGATTCGGGATATTTAGGGGTTATTTCTATATATATGTCCCCTCTTCTCTCCGATCAGAGTGACGATCGAATACGGTCTAACTCGATAATCCACGAAAATCTTCCTTCTTCTCTCTCTTCTTCCTCTCTGGGATTTTCACCTACGTTCCCGGGGTTTTTTGGAGTGTGGACATAGAAGAGGACTCTGGTAGCCCTCTTCGATCGGCATCCTACAACCATTCCGCATCAGATACGCATGCGGTACGTGGCGTAAGACGTACGCGTGGGAGAAGGCGAGAAACATGGGAGAACAAGAAGCATCGAGACAGGACGATCCAAAAAGGCCAGTAAAACAAGCAGACCGATCCAATTTGGGTTCCCGGATACATTGGCTATCCAGTTTGTAAGTTTCCGCTGCCCTAATATTTCCAACACATAGCATACATGAGACTCCCAATGGCAGATGCATAAGGGATATTGCTCATGCGCTCTCTCTCTCTCTCTCTCTTTAGATGTCTTAGGGCACATCTTCTTGAAGAGATGTATTCCAGGTCTGAGAAGTATTATATCTCTTTTAGAGTTGTCCTTATTGAACCGCTTCAGCCCTTCTTCTATGTACATCCGTTGTGATAGGCCAAGCAACCTTCTAGATCTATCTCTATAGACCTTGATCCCCAAGATATAGGATGTTTCGCCTAGATCTTTCATGGAGAAGTTTTTAGACAACCGAACTTTTACTGAAGTCATCATAGGAATATCGTTTCCAATTAAAAGTATGTCATCTACTTACAATATGAGGAATACGACAGCTCTCCCACTAGCTTTCTTGTAAACACACAGTTTCTCTTCGTTTCTGATGAAATCAAACAATTTGATTGCATTATTAAAATGAGCATTTCAACTCCGAGATGCTTGCCTCAATCCATAAATGGGCCGTTGTAGCTTGCACACCTATGACCTTCATCACTGGAATTGAAACCTCGAGGTTGCTCCATATAGATATCTTCCTCAAGAAAACTATTCAGAAAAGCAATTTTCACATCCATTTGCTATATCTCATAATCGTAGTACATTGCTATAGCAAGCAGGGTTCAGATGGATTTAAGCATGGCTACAGGCGAAAAGGTTTCTTGATAGTCAATACCTTCACGCTGACTACACCCTTTCGGTACGAGCCTAGCCTTATAGGTCTCCACCTTTTCATCCGATCCAATCTTTCTCTTGTAAATCCATTTGCATTCTATAGAAACAATTCCTTCAGGAAGATATACTAGAGCCAAACTTGGTTAGAATACATTGAGTCTGTTTCAGACTTGATTACTTCTAGCCATCTAGACCCTACGACATTTACTTCTTGCCCAATAGTATTAGCAATTATATCTAAATGTAATTGATAGAGACTGTCTATTAATGATCCATAACCAACTATTTTATTTCTAAAATAAATAGTGCAACAGTTCTTATTAAATAAAAATAAATACCATGAATCGACTAATAAAATAACAGAGATCAAATTCTTGCGAACTGCAGCGACATAAAGACAATCTCTAAGCTCTAAAACATGACCACTCGGTAACTGTAGCAGATAGGTTTCTTTCGCTACTAGAGCCAAACTTGGTTAGAATACATTGAGTCTGTTTCAGACTTCATTACTTCTAGCCATCTAGACCCTACGACGACATTTACTTCTTGCTCAATAGTATTAGCAATTATATCTAAATGTAATTGATAGAGACTGTCTATTAATGAACCATAACCAACTATTTTATTTCTAAAATAAATAGTGCAACCGTTCTTATTAAATAAAAATAAATACTCTGAATCGACTAATAAAATAACAGAGATCAAATTCTTGCGAACTGTGACGACATAAAGACAATCTCTAAGCTCTAAAACATGACCACTCGGTAACTGTAGCAGATAGGTTTCTTTCGCTACGGCAGCAATTTTTGCCCCGTTCCCAACTCGCAAGATAATCTCACCATCCTGCAACTTTCTACTTTCCTTTAGGTCTTGAATGGAGATACATATATGGGAAGTACAACCATAATCAATAACCCAACTGAGAGTAGATGAGACCGAAAGGTCAGTTTCAACTATGAACAAATGGGACTTACCTTCCAAAGGTTCATCTTTAACATTTTCCTTCAGGCTCACCAAATACTTAGGATAGTTGCTCTTCCAATGGCCTTTTATTTTCTTGTTGGGTTCGTCTTGCACTTTGAAAGCGTGCGATAGGATGGAACGTAATGTTGTATCGTTGGAAGTAATTGTTAGGAAGGCTGTGACACACAATAGTCCCGCATCGGATGGGAATAAAGTTATCATTGGGTTTATAAGAGACTTAGACACTAGTAATAATAATTGGGCTTCAGCATTTGGGCGGTGGTTGGGCCCAATGAGTTATTGTTCTTTGGTGGGTGTGGGTCGTTACATTTGGTATCGAGCCAGGTTAAATTTGGACATGTGTGGCGAGTCTCGGGTGGCAGTACGGATGACAAGGCTAGCGAGATGAGTCTCACATCGCCTGGTGTTCTTGAGCTGTGTGTGTGTGATTGGACTGACAAGGACGTCAGGGCCTTAACGGGGGGAGTTTGTGACACCCTAATAGTCCCACATCGGATGGGAATAAAGTTGTCATTGGGTTTATAAGAGACTTAGACACTAGTAATAATAATTGGGCTTAAGCATTTTGGGCCGGTGGTTGGGCCCAACGAGTTATTGTTGCTAGTGGGCTGGGTCGTTACAGAAGCCTCACACGTGGAGGGGCAATTTTGCTTATAGGACAGTACTCTGCACGCCTCGTTCCACAGACCTTTTCTAATCTTTTTTTTACGGTGTGTATTATTTATTTTCTTACTCTAAATTTTTTAAAACTGAAATTAAAATTTTAAATTATTTTAAAAAAATATTTTAATAAAAGTTCAAAAAGATTTTGCAACATGTTTGTCGGTCTAAAACAAAGTCCCCTTTTTGTATTAATAAAATAATGTAATATTTTGAAGAATAATGGATTGTAAACTCAAAAAAGGGTTGAATAATTGTAATGATTTTTATTTTAGATGGCACCCTACTCTATGGATTGCCTTGTAATATTTTGAGAAAAATTAAAAGTATGGTGAACTCTAAAAACTATCAATTATAATAATTTAAATTTGAGGAATACTTCAATAAAATAAATTTAGTAGTTCATATTTTAAGGCGAGATTGACTTTGCATAGTGGTTACTGCTCAACGAGGTTATCATTTGTAAGGATAATATGAAAAAAAAAAATACAAGCTAATTACCAAATTGATCAACCTTATACAAATATTTATTTTCTTGTTTAATTTTGTTACTTACCAAATTAGATAGTGCTAATTTGATAAATAATAAACCTTTATAAATTGAATTTAAAATTCAATTTGAGCTTAAACTTTATAATTGTGTACATTAAATTCAATTTTAATTTTAATTTTTATTTTCAGAATGAAAAAAAATATGTTTAAATGAATAGTATATTTCAATTCAAATTGTTAATTTGATACATTAAAATGACACGAAATTTCAAATATATTAATTTATTTTAAATGATAAATTATGTTGTATTTATAAACATAACTTTTATTTTTTATTTAAATTAAAGGCTTCTATTTTTAAAATTAAATTCAAATTGTTTACTCCATAGTATAAAAAACATTAAAGTTCAAAAATATAGATTAAAATTAAATTTTAAATTTAGATTTAGTTTATATATATATATATATATATATATATATATATATATATATATATATATATATAATTTTATCCAATTTTATTTTTATATTTTATAAGAATTATAACTATTTATGCATGATAATAGCATAAATCTAAAAAAGAATTAATTAAATAAGCAAATTTTTATTCCGAATTTTTAAATGATAAACGAAAAATTTCCGTATAAATCGCATATACGAATTATCAACGAATCTAAATTTTAAACCGTATTTTTCAACAAACTTAAAAATTAAGATACGAATTTTATTCGTATTTTATCCGTAATTCTAATTTTTATCGTATTCGAATTAACTAATTATGGTTTAAAGACATGATGTTTAATTTAGAAAAAGTAATAATACAAAGGTGGAATATTAGAGGATAAGAATGAAGAAAAGTGGAATATTCTAAATTTACAAAGATATCATGTTATGAGGATGAAAATTTACCAAAATGCGCTCATTGCAAACTCCATGCAATAAAAAAAATTTGCCCTTATTAAAGTGGTGACTGGTACATATGTCTCCAAGTGCCGGTCACCTTCTTTTAATAGGTGCATTATTACCGTCCATTTAAAGAATTTTAATGTTTGAGATTTGTTCGGTGTATAAGAGTATTGCTCTTTAAATTTAGTTGTATGACTTCAGATATTCATATCATATATGAGTTGTACAAAATTACAAATTGATGTATGCTTCGCTTCATGCAGATAGAAGTTACCTTGCCAATTCGGCAGGTCTATTGGACGTGTTCGAGCACGTCCAACTGATGGTACTCAGAACGTGACAATAATCCAGCTTAGTTTTTTTTTGGAAGGGGGGGAGGGTAGATACTTTACTTATCTAATGGCTCGTATGCCAGAACCTGTAGTCACCGCCTGCAGCCCCACGCTAATGGGCCCGTTTGTTTTGGTGTTAAGTGAAGTGATGGAATTTAAGTTTTATTAGTTTCGTTATTTATTTTGGTATAAGTAAAAAATATAATATAACTCAAATTATGTTAAAGTTCCACTTCAACCTACTCTCAAGACTTCATTCTCTAAAGTCACGAACTCGACTTCCACCGTACTCAACCTCCTCTAAAAACTTTATTAAACAAGAAAATCAAAACTCTACTTCCTTTTTAATGGATTAAAATTATTTTATTTATAATAAATTAAAATTACCTTTAAATAATAATAAAAAATTTAGTTATATAATAGATTAAATTTTATAGTGATAAATTTACTACTATATTTAAGAAATAATGAGATTCACTTACTTACATAAAAAAACAACGGAACTCAAAAAAACTAATTTTACTAACACCAAGTTACATCAAAACAAACAAAAAAAATAATTAAATTTAACTTTCAAACCTGCATTACGAGTTATGTTAAAACAAACAACAAAAAAATAATCACACTTCAGAAAAACTCAAACACCACTACAGATTCGTCGATCCAAACGCCTAATGCGAAGTGCCCCACCACCACTAGCAGAGAAAAAGAGAAGGCCATGCCACTGAACTTCAAAAACACTCTATTCAAACAGTACAACCAGCTATAAAGAACATGCACCCATGGCCACCTACCTTGAGGGAAAAGGGAAAAAAACAAAAAAAACAAAACTCAAGTAGATGATGCGAATTATAATGCCTACTTAAAACCTGCTTCTCTGAATGGGAAAGCTAAACCAAGGAACTTCAGATTAGGAAGAACAATTATTCACTAGATAACACTCTTTATTCTGAGAATTAAAAAGAGCAACAAAAGTTCTAACGCGATTACTTTCTCATATTACAACCGCTGAAAATGCGAGCTAACTATTAAACTGCAACTGCCGACTCTTTGGCACACTAGAAATATTTTAACTCTTTCTTGAAACCCAGCTACATGACAGTGTGAAAGCCTGCAGATTGTAAGAGCACGGCTTTGATCTCTTCAGGCAGAACACCAGGGCCATCCTTGCATTGCTGTCAAAGCGCATAAGGTGTATTAAGGAAAATTTTACTACTAAGCAACAAATATTGATTCGGGTAATTTTGCACCAGAGAGGCCAGGCCCCCTTGACTTTCTAGCATAGTTTCAGTTTTTGGTCCTCAACTTTTAAATGTTTATAATTCGGTCCTCAACCTGCCCGTCACATAGCAATCTTGTTGCTCTTTCCACCAAACACCTCCATTCAATTTGATGGAAATATCCATGTTCTTCCCATGTGGCTGCTGTACAAGCGATTTCGAAATCCTCGTACGGTAATAATCAGAAAATTTTACTGAGAAAGCAAGGTTGCAAAGCAATGGAATGTGGGGGACACAATTGTAACTATTGAAAGGTTGGGGACCAAACTGAAACCTATCAAAAAGGTCGAGGGCTCTTCAGCAGTTTACCCTAACGCATCCGAGAAAACAAAGAATAAGTTTGGCACTGTTTGTTCGTATTTGTGAATAGAGGAAAAGCATACCTCGGCTCGAAAAATATCCATGGCAAACCCGTTGAAGCAGCTGATGACTGCTTGTTGAATGTCCAGTCCGAGCCCATCGAGTGCCCTCATGGCAGAGAGCAATAAACCAGGTCTACGGGCGCAGAACATATGGACATTGACTGCCCGCCCTTCTCTTAGCTTAACTTCAACCTTTAATTGAGTACAAGAAGAATAAGAGCATGCCGACACACACACAAAAAAAAAAAAAAAAGACTTTTTTGTTGGATATGTATAACCCACCAAATATGCGAAGTTGTGCAAATACCACTGCATAGTATTCACATAGATGATGCCCTTGTAGGGGCACAGGTGCAAACAAGTATGTCTTTCACGTGCATATGTAAATACAAAAGGGGAATTATGCAATTTTACATATTTGCAGAGTATATATGCCAAAAAATAAAAAAATAAAAAATAAAAAATAAAAAATCAAATGATTAAGTATAAGTGAAAAGTTGCTTTTCTAATACAAATAGAACCGTGCCTCATTGATCATACCACGTGATTGTGGGATCTCAATTCATATCCATTTTTCAAACGTTTAGAACTTTAGGTTGCATGCAACAAATAATCTTTTAAAAATAGTGAAAGATGGGCAAATGGAAGCAAACTGTTAAATTTACTCCAAAAAAAGAATGAATATTTTAGTTCAGGTTAACAGAGTATAAACCTGTTGGCAGTTAGTTAAAACTCATTACATACTATCAACAAGAAGAAATATGCAGAAGGCTAGCAAGGCACAGAGAAAACTAAATTCCCAGTCATACAAAATATTTGTTGTGCACCTATATAACTCTACTGGTAGATGTCTTGAATTCTAGAACCGCAAGGTTACCTAACTCTTTATACGTTCGGTTAATTCATTAAATTAAGTTAGGCTGATGTCTAATCTTATTGAGATTATTTCTAGTCCTATTGCATTTTAGTCATTAATATAAATATACCTTTCATTTCATTGATTTGGTACGACACATGAGAGGGAGTATGGAGTGTGTTTTGTGAAAACAAAGAATAATTTTTAAATTACAAAAGACTTCTTTATATAAAAGAGAGACCAAGTTAATACATGGTGAGTTATGAATTAGTATGAAACTAATATAGTATACACTAATATAAGGAATACATAATCTCGTAAAAAGAAATAAATATATATATATAAAATAACACCCCCGCGCAAACTCAAGGTGGAGTAGACACTGAGAGTTTGGATAGAAGGTACTGATGTCGTTGAGTAGTCTGAGACTTGGTGAAGAAATCAGCAAGTTGTTGAGCAGAGGGAACAAACGGTAGAGATATCGTTCCATTAATGTAATGATGGCGCATAAAGTGATAATCAATTTCGATATGTTTAGTACGATCATGAAAGACAGGATTATTCGCAATTTTGATAGCACTTTGATTGTCACAATATAAAGGTGTTGAATTAGAACACTGGACACAGATGTCACCAAGGAGTCGGCCAAGCCATACAATTTCTGAGGCGGCAGAGGACATAGCACGATATTCAGCTTCCGTACTAGATTTGGCGACAATATCTTGTTTCTTTGAACGCCAAGAAATCAGAGAATCCCCAAAGAAAACGCAATAGCCAGTCGTAGATCGACGATCAGTAGGATCTCCAGCCCAATCAGCATCACAATAGGCACGAAGTTGAGGCTTGGAAGAGGAAGAAAAGAATAGCCTTTGATGAATACTTCCTCGTAAATAGCGCAAGATGCGTAAAAGAGCAGCATAGTGAACAGAAGTAGGCGTCTGCATAAATTGACTAACAATATGAACCGCATAAACAATGTCGGGGCGAGGTATAGTGAGATAGGCTAATGCACCAACTAGCTCACGATAACGTGTAGGATTAGTGAGAGGTTCGCCCATATTTGGAGTTAGCTTTTGGTGGAGCTGCATAGGAGTACTCACAGTGTCAGTATCAGTGAGCTCAGCACGAAATAGCAAGTCAGCAATGTATTTTTGTTGAGATAATATATATCCTCGAGGACTATATGCCACTTCAATCCCCAAAAAATATCGAAGAGGACCAAGATCCTTCATGTCAAATTGTTGCTGAAGATGAGATTTAACGGAACGAATACAATCAGGATCATCACCAGTAATTATCATATCATCAACATACAAAAGTAAGGCAGTGAGCCCGCGAGAAGCTGTATGAATAAATAAGGCATGATCATTTTCGCTTTGATGAAATACAAAAGAAAGAATAGCAGACTGAAATTTTTCAAACCAAGCTCGAGGAGCTTGTTTAAGGCCATATAAAGCCTTCCGTAGCCGACAAACATGACCGGATGAATGGGAAAGACCAGGAGGTGGTTGCATATAAACTTCTTCATGAAGATCCCCATGTAAGAAGGCATTTTTTACATCAAGTTGATAAAGAGGCCAACTATGAGAGGCAACAAGAGCAATAAGGATGCGAACAGAGGTCATCTTAGCAACAGGGACGAATGTCTCCTCATAATCAATGCCATATTCTTGCTGCTCATGGTCCTGCAAGTCCACCTCCTGTGCCAGCGCCTACTTCTCATCATCAACCGCCTTCTAGTTACATTCCAAATCCTGGTACTAGAAAAGACAAACGGAGCATTCAATGTCGTTACTATCATCTTTGGGGCCACTCAATTCAAGATTGCCGAAAAAAGAAATGGGCAGATCAGCATTTACGATCCTCTCGTAATATGCCTACCGTTGCATCTGCTCCTTCTGTTCCTCAGGTCAACAACGCGTCATCTACAGAGCAGCAGCCTTCAACTATTCAATTGAGTCTTCCTTAACTACTGCAGATGTTTCAGCAACACCAGTTGACTCCATCCACTTCGTCAGGGCAGTCCTTCTCTATCTTTCCATTTACGCCATCAGGTTTTGGTATGACTGGTCCTGGAGGTACTTCGGAACATTCTTGGATTTTAGACTCAGGCGCATCATTTCATATGACACCACATGCTTCTTTACTTTCTTTACCTTCTCAATTAAATTCACCTTCACATATTTTTACTGCTGATGGTACCTCTCTTTCTGTCAATAATAGTGGCGTTGTTTCACCTAAATCTGATACTTCAGAACGTTTTACTATTCCCTTTGTCCTACATATACCACGACTCTCTCTTAACTTACTATCTGTCAGTCAAATTACTGATCATGATTGCACAGTGACCTTTGATTCTTCTTCTTGTCTTGTGCAGGATCGTCGAACCGGGACTTTGATTGGACAGGGCAATGGACGTGACTGCCTGTACTACATGGACTATCTGCACCTTCCTCCTAAAATTAATTCAGCAAATATTGCTACAACTTCAAATTCTGATCTCTGGCATAGTCGTCTCGGTCATCTTTCTTCTGATAAGTTTATTATTTTAGTTCGTAGTGGTGTATTAGATCCTGTTTTTAATTCCGAATCTGTTTCTTGCATTGGATGCAAACTTGCTAAACATTCCATTAAACCTTTTCGTTAGCAATTCTGCTTTCAAGTGCACCATTTGATCTTATTCACTCCGATGTTTGGGGACCGACCTATATCAACTCGTGTTGGAAAAAAATATTATGTTATTTTCATTGACAATTACTCACGCTTTACCTGGGTTTATTTCATGCATAATAAATCTGAAGTTTTTCAATTGTATCAAAATTCCGCTGCCATGGTTCAAACTCAATTTGGTGCCACCATTAAAACTTTTCGCTCTGATTCTGGTGGCAAGTACCATTCAAATGAATTTCGCCAACTTCTCGCTAAACATGGTACTTTGCTGCAACTCTCTTGTCCTTATACTCCTCAACAGAATGGTGTTGCTTAGCATAAACACCGACATATCCTTGAAACCGCCCGCTCTCTTCTAATTGATGGGTCTGTACCTAAACAATTTTGGGCTGATGCGATTTCTACCGCAATTTATCTGATTAATATTATGCCCTCCAGTCTTTTCTTCGGTGTTTCTCCTAATGAGCGATTGTATGCTAAATCACCATCTTATACTCATTTGCGTGTTTTTGGATGTACTTGTCTTGTTCTCTTGCCTCCGCATGAACGAACCAACACCTCCATCAGTGCCGCCTGTACAGGTTCCTCCACCGACACCTCCATCAATGCCGCTTGTACAGGTTTCTGCACCAACTATTGCTCAGCTCGATGTTAAACTCTCCGGGCCTAATTATCGTGAATGGTCGGTGTCCATTCAACTCTTGTTTGATGCTCTCGATCTTACTGGACATATTGATGGTGCTAGTCCACCAACCGATGATTCAATAAATATATATATAAAGTAACATTTTGGGCCTAGGATTTTATAAGAGAAATCTTTTGTATACCACTTTGATTATAATGAAAGTCTCGCTCCGTCTTCGTTCATGGACGTAGGCCAAGTGACCGAACCAATTAAATATTTGTATGATTTCTTTTTCTTCTCTCTTTCTTGATTTTTTCAGTATTCTCGCATCCTACGAACTAGATCTTTTCCCTTTTTATCGTAATAAATTGGTTATAGAGCAAATTTGGTACCAAAGCAAGTTACGGATTCACGACATCTACGAAGACGCAAAATTGACTATGTAGCCCTGTAAAATTGGTACATGCATATGTGCCGTTGAAAGCATATTTATTTACATCCATGCCCCTGCAGAGGTATTTATGCAAAAACCATTTCCTGTAATGGAGACCCAACCGGGGGTTCTCACTCAAACAAGTAAGATTTTCAAAGGCATGCATGCAAATACCAACTTTTTAGGCGTATTTGTCCAATTTCACATATAATTGGAAGCATATATATGCAAAATGGGAAATTTTCATGAACAAACTAAAGTTAGCTCAATGTAAAAAGAAAGAAAAAAACAAATCCGATAAAAGGGCACAAGAAACTCTAATTCTACATTTAACATGTCAAGAGAAGAGATGATTCTGTTGCATAAAACTAGAAACCCGTGAAAACACCCAAAAAACAAGCACACAAAATTAAAGTGAGAAATTGGTTAAGTAAATAATAACTAACCCTTGCAGGTTGACTATTAGGGCTAGGCAATGAACTAGGGCAGAGCTCCTCCTTTACTCGAGAAGGTAAGGTAGGTGTGGGTGTCAAAGGATGAAAGCTTGTCGGTGTTGTTGCTGTAGAAGAGGGAGGCAATGACGAAGTTGAAGGTGTCGACTCGAGCTCATTGTGGAGGTCTTTGATCTTTTGCAGAAGTTCCTTTAGGTACTCAATTGCATCACCCAAAATGGATGCTCTATCCATCTGTGATAATAGCAAGAACAAATTAAATTACGGTGGGAAAAAAAATACTTGTGCTATGGTAGTGGCAAGAAATTAAAAAATGGAACCAAATAAACCAAAACAAATAAAACAATTTGCCTTGGTACCAAAAGGTAGTCCATTTGGTAGCTACTTTGAGTCCCTTGAGCGTTAGTTCTCGAGTTCAATTGAAGTAGGTGTGTGTGCACAAGACTAAGGACCAATTTCAAAAGGAAAAAACAAATAAAGAAAAAAAAAAAAAACTGTTTTGGTTTGGATCAGTTGGTTTATTTGGTAGGCTAGGAAGCTCTGAATGGGCTAGGATAAGTTCGCCTATTATAAAACAGACATAAGCCTTATCCATTAGAACCTTGATCTACCAGAAGTAGTAGTCAAGCACCACAACTCTATAAGCCAAACTATATTACTGATAAAACAGAAAAAACTGAAATGATTCACTTTGGTTCGCTAGTTTGGACTGATTAGTGTTCATCCGTATTTTACAGTTGTTTGAGAAAAGCAATGTAGAGAGGCATAGCAGTTTTTTCCATCAAAATCCCCCAATACTATTCTGTGACAGCAGAAGTACAGGCTTAGAATTGGAGCTTCTCTTATTGGGGCCGGATGCTCATTTTAGCTTCCCGCCATAACAAAAGCTTCGAGAGTACTATCTGGCAAATGGCTCAATGGTCACTTTAGCTTCTGACCACTGGAAAAGCTTCAAATTTCTATTCGCCAAAATGCCTCCCTGCTGCCTCCGAAGATAGAGAAGTTGTCCCATAAATCGGGCCAAACAAGTAACAAGATTAAAAGTTATACACTAACTTGTAAAGTCCCAAATTGCCACTTTTTCTCAATACTAAAGCTGTGTCCTTATTGGTTGAAAACAAGAAGTGTTTTAACGTAGTTTCAAAGACACAAACACAGGGCACAAAAGATGATATAACACGGACATAGTGGCTCATCAACTTCGCAAAAATTGGATTCAGTCTCAAACATATGGTGGGATATCGCTAATAAATAATCTTTAGAAAAAGAGTATATAATATATCGAAAGACATTCTAGTTAATTTTGCAAAGAAACTATCTCACCATTATTGTTTACTCGCCTATAGAAAGCAGTTGATCTTCTTTAATTGGTAGATGTATAAAAGTAAAGAATTATTATGTTAAGTTAGAATAACTCGCAAATTCATGAATAACCCTCGAATGAGCAAAAAGAAGGATGCTAAAATTCACCATAGTATAGTCAAATGCAGCAAGTAATAACTCATCAAGCATAAAACTCTCACCTTGCTTATCTTTGGGACGACCGATCGAAGCATGTAGAGCCGGTCATTGAGCTTCTTCCTTCTCCTCCTCTCGGCCATCAAATTCTTCGCCGGAAGCCCCTTCTTCTTCCCCTTCTGGTCTCCGCTCCCTGTTACCGTACTATTAGCATTCGAATTATTCCCTCCCCCACCGCTAGTACCATTTCTCGCATTCTCTTCACCCTTCGCATTCTCGGCCACGGCGTCGTCCGAATCGTAGATCAAACCCGACCCGTCCATGCTCCCCTCATCTAACTCCTCATCCTCTTCAGTCCCTCCTCTCCGCTTCTTCTCACTCTCCTCATCCATAATGCCACTTCGCAACCCCAAGCTACCGCCTTTCTCCTCGGTCATCGCCGAGCTCTGCCTCAGCGCGGCAGCAGCCCTTTTCTGGAAAAGAGTTGGCTGCGCACCAACCGGCGGGAAGATTTCCAGCGGCCGAAGAACCTTATTGCGGCTCAGGAAGGATGAATTCTCGAAGCAATCGAAGCCCAATTGCCCGAATGGCGAGCCAGAGCTCGGGCCGGCCGGGAATTGAGCTAAGGAGCTCAGTTCGGGGCAACCGGCCATCGGGCCGCTTGGCCCGAAGCCACCGAAGCCGAGCAATTCTTGGCCTTGGCCGCCCCTGTTGAGGAGGACAGGGGAGGCGGAGACGTGGGCGAATCCGGAAGCATCGCAGCCGAGATCGAAGCCGGCGTCGAACGGGTTCGAAGAGACGACGCTGAGGAGCGAGGATAAGGTGGGTTTGGAGGGGAAGAAGGCGTGGTGGGCGTGGTCGAGATTGAAGAGAGATGAAGGGGAGGAGGAGCAGGAGGAGGAAGAGCCCACGCCCACGCCCACGCCCACGCCCACGCCCATGCCCATGGGCGGTTGGGGCGGGGGGAGGAGCAGGGAGGGCTCGTGCTGCGGCGCAGTAGCAAAGGCGGCGCCTTTGATGCCGTGGTGGTGAGTGGGCAAAGCGTCGAACGGTTGGTGGGCGGGGTTCGGGGCCAGGTACCAGTCGTCATCGCCGTCGCCGACGCCGTCGTCGTCGAGCATGGGCTTGAACCTCGAGAGCCCCGCCATCTCGTCCTCCTTGGCTCCGTGGGGGTGGTTATGGTTAGGGTTAGGGTTAGGG
This sequence comes from Aechmea fasciata, assembly GCA_025177825.1. Lineage (NCBI taxonomy): Eukaryota > Viridiplantae > Streptophyta > Magnoliopsida > Poales > Bromeliaceae > Aechmea > Aechmea fasciata. The sequence goes on from CM045923.1 coordinate 12,082,341, forward strand.
TTTGCTCGGGTCCAGGAGAGAGAGTCGCCCTCCCCCTCTCCCCCACCTCCACCCCCTCCTACGCTTGCTCTTCGCTCTTCTTCTTCGCCCATCCACAGCATGCCATCGACCCTCGAGAGCATGGCCCTTCTCCTTCTCCGCAGCTCCCGAGCTCTAGAGAGAGAGAGAGAGAAAGAGAGATTACGGGTTTAGAGAGAGAGAGAAAGAGGCCCTAATAAGGGGAAGGAGAAGGGGAAGTGGATAGAGGGTGGAGGAGGAGGACTGGAGGAGGGAGAGGGCGAGGCGTTTTTTGAACGTTATTATGCCGTGGAAAGTGTAAGTGGGACGACGTGTGCTAATAAATGTCTGCTACTGCTGAGGTGGCGTTGGTGGATCATTACAGTACGAGAAACTCGTCGAATGACTACAGTGCCCTTTATTAATTTTAATACTTATCGATAACACAATCTTTATATCTATATATCTATATATCTAAATTAATTACAACTATGAAATCTCATATTCTTAAAAAAAAAAAAATTAACCTGGCCCAACTTTTTAATCTTGGGGTGTGAGTTCCATCAATTTAAAAAAAAAAAAAAATTGGATAGATCATCATCTCTTTATTTGGAGATGTGGCCCCGCTACCCCTTAAATTAAAAGTATGGGTCCCACTAATTTTTTTTATTATTTTTTTAAAATTAATTGGAAGCTGGAAGGTTGGATAATTTAATATATCTAGAAATTTAAAAAGTTGGAAATATGAAAAGTCATATATTTTAATAAAAAAATATTTTAGAATATGAAATGTCAATTCAGAGTTTATATAAATTGTTGTACTTATACTTATTTTGGATGAATAAAAAATGATATACTAAATACTGTTTACTTTGTCTCAAAAAAATTGACCGCATCTGCATGTAACGATTAACTATATTTGAAAGGTTCTTTTTTATTTAAATTTGATGTTTTATTTATTTATTCAGATTTTTCTACTTCGTGGTATATTTTAAATTACGTAAGATTTAACTCTTTCAATTTAAGGTATTTTTTTTTAGAATTTCTATATTTTTTTAATATTTATTTTTAGTATTTTGATTAATATGTTATAAATTTTTATGTTTATTTTTGTTTACAAATCATATTGTCATTTTTGTATAATAATTTGATTGTGTTGGAAATTTTGATAGATTTATTTATATTAGAGTTGATAATTTTTGAAATTGTGAGATATGGTAAAATTTGTTTGCTAAATATATTTTTTGTTGTTTCTTATTAAAGCTACGCGTCACTGTCTATATAATAAGGCATTTTTATAAAATTGTTGGCAATAGATATGATTTGATATCTATCATAATGCTTCATTGTAAAAAATTGAAATGTTAAAAAAATCTTCATATTTTTTAATATATTTTAAAATTACTAAAATTTTTAAAATAAATGTGTTTTACTTTCTACAAAATAACTTAAAAAAATATAAGAATCTAAAATTTAAATTTTAAATTTAAAAGATTATAATCTATCTACTCACGCATCGCGTGAATAACTACTCTAGTATGATTTATTCTTAGAGAAAGAGAAATTCTATGTCGACACACGTTATTTATGGTAAAAAAAAAAGTAAATGAATATTACACACTCCATTCCAAAGTTTGCAAAATCCCAAATTGATTGCAGTAGAAAAGACAAAAATATGAAACAAAGAGATAATTATGGCATTTGGATTAAAATGTGTAAGATGTACAATTTATTTTAAGGTGTGTCACTAGTATTGTTCTTGTCCAAAAAATAAAAGGTAAATTATACTTTTGGCCCTCGACCTATAAAATGCGTAACACTTTAGGTCTCAAATCTCATATTTTAATTATAATTTTTACATCAAATTATGAGATGCGTGATATTTTAATCTTTAAATTTTTATTTGAGTCATGAGATATATGACACTTTACTTTTAAACATTTTGAACTATAATAATATCTTACTTGACAATACAACAATAATTAAAGTACTACATTACTTCTGTATTAGTAACTTATCATCAATACTTATTCAAAAGAAATTAGGTTGTGAAACTTAATTATAACGATTTAGAAATTTTGAGAACTAAAGTGTCACATTTCTTGTAGTTTAAGCCGGAAATTATAATTTATTAACGTTTGAGTACAAAAAGTGTCATGCGTCTGATAATATTGAATCAAAAATTACAACCAATTAAAGTTCGAGGACTATAGTTTGAGGACCAAAATTGTAATTTATCCAAAAATAAAATGAGTAATGCTACTGGTAAGGTCTATATCTTACACAGTTACACCCCTTAATTTTTGGGTCGGTAATATTTTACTTATCACATCAATTTTTCTTTTATATTTACTAAAAATTATTTAGATTTTTATTAATCCTATTATGAGGGTGCAAGATCTGCCCCCTGCTTTTTTTGGTGTAAAAAAAAATAATTTTCAAGTAAAATATATATGAGAAGACAAGTGGGTTGATACCATAGTTAGTTAATTCGGATTCGGCAAAAATTCGATACGGATATAATACGCATAAAATTCGTTTTCTAATTTTTAAATTCGTTGAAAAATTCGCCTAAAAAACGGATTCGATATAAAATATAAAATATAAGATATAAAATATTTAAAAATAAAAATTATAAGTTTTTTATTCATATTTTCAATAATTCGGGAATAATTTATAATTATTTCCGAATAATTCTGGAATAACAATTATAAGTTTTTTATTCATATTTTCAATAATTCGGGAATAATTTGCGAATTATTTCCGAATAATTCGCCTAAAAATTGGCGAATAATTCGATTCTTTTGGGAAAAATTCGTAAATCCGGACTGCTTAATTTAGATTTTCAATAATTCACGAATAATTTGCGAATTAACTAACTATGATTGATACATGCCTTGTAGATGCAAGTTTTACACAAATAATTAGGGTGCACGGGTAATATTGCTCATATGATAGTAGATTATGTTTTGACATTTAAAAGTTTTAAAATTTTAAAAATATTTTATTTTACTTCTTACGTTGATTGCTATTACTAAAAAATATATATAATGTTTAGATATTTATTTTAATAATTAATGTGTATTACTGATTAAGTTTAATATTTAGTATTCTAAATAGTTTGATTTGGTTTATCATCAGTTTTTGGTAATGAGTTTCAGTTTTTTATTCGGAATCGATTTTGGGCTTCTAATTTTAGATCCAGCCTGGATTAGATACTGTTTTGGATTTGAATATTTTTTTCGAATTTGGTTTTTTGTAAGATTTGGACGGAACATCATCAAGAGGGATATTTATGAGTAATTTTTTTTTTAGTTTAGAAGAAAATGCATGATATTTTGAATTTTAGGGGACTAGTAACAAAATTTTAGTCTCTCACAGGGTCATCTATGAGATTTTGCCAGGATGTCTATTTATTAAAATTATTGAAATTAGAAGCTCAGATTATTTATTTGTAAAAATGATAAAATTTAGATGACTTTGCCACATTGTTTTACAAAGTTTCGAGATTCGGATGATGTTGATTTTTGTTGTTAATTAATGCAACGCAGCGCTTGCACAAGTTATAAAAGGACCTTTCCAGAAGGTACCTATGGTTTCTTTTTTCTTTTTTCTTTTTCGTCAACAATTTCGTTAACTCTTCGTTAAATTATATACAAAAAAAAACTTTAAATATCAATATCTACTTTAGTGTTCTTTAGTTTTAAATTTGTCACTAATTTAATAAAAAAAATTAATAAAGCGGATAACAAAAAAAATAAAATAAAATTATAGGATACGAAAATAATACACTTTAATTTACGAATACTAAAATGAAAAAGTATGAAATTTCAAAAATGATATTTGAAATTTTTCAAAAAAAAAAACAAGAGAGGCTGCCAGGCAGCAAGAGAGAGAGAGAGAGAGAGAGAGGGAGAGAAGAATAGTGCAATTTTTATTTAAAGAGTGTAATTTTCATCTTAATGAATGCTCTTTACATCTGAAATAGTACAATATGAGAAAAAACAGTGTAAATATTTCTCAAAGAGTAGTTTACATCTTAATTAGTAGTGCAACTTATATTTTTTATTGTAGTTAAAGGTGCAACTTCATCTTCATCCTTCTTTTTCTATAATTTTATTTTTATTTTTTTTCTTATTTTTTCTATAATTTTTTTTTGTCACCCCTTCCTGCCAACGGCCATGGCACCGGCAACGGCGCCGTTAAGAACCCCCCGCTCCGAGGCTGCAGCGCCGAAGTGATCTTCACGGTGTCAGCGTCGGCGTCGACGCCGGCGAAGATGCGTTGTCGTCGGAGGCGACAGAGGAGGAGAGAGAGGGAGAGGACGGGGAAGTGCGAGAGAGGCGTCGTCGTCGAGACGATGGAGGAGAGTCGGAGAGGGACAAAAAATAAAATAAAAGTCGCGGCGCCGCTCGGCGGGGTCGAGGAAGGTGGGGGATGTGCGGGCGAGGCCGCCACTGCCTCTTCACGGCTATCCGGGAAGAAAAAGAAAAAAAAACGAGAGAAAAAAAAAGATGAGAGAGAAAAAGATATAAGGGTATTTTTACTTATTAAAAAGTAGACCGAATCTATAAAAATAAAAAAGATGACCCGATTTTGCAAAAATATAAAATAAGTGAATTTTTTATGCAAATTGATCATTATTTATTTATAAAAATGATAAAATTTAGATGACTTTGCCACATTGTTTTACAAAGTTTCGAGATTCGGATGATGTTATGATTTGCTGTGCAATTAATGCTGCCAGCGCTTGCACAAGTTATGAAAGGACAGTCTTCTGCAGAAGGTACCTATAGTTTCTTTTTTTTCTTTTTTTCTTTTGTCAACAATTTCGTTAACTTTTTGTTAAATTATATACAAAAAAAAATTTTAAATGTCAATATCCACTTTAGTGTTCTTTAGTTTTAAATTTGTCACTAATTTAATAAAAAAAAATTAATAAAGCGGATAACCAAAAAATAAAAATAAAATTATAGGATACGAAAATAATACATTTTAGATAATGAATATTAAAATGAGAAAATATAAAATTACAAAAATGATATTTGAAAATTTTCAAACAAAAAGGAGAAGAGAGGCTGCAGGCAGAGGAGAGAGAGAGAGAAGAATAGGGCGCAGTAAAAGCCTGCCTTCTGGCGGGCAGTGGCAGTTTAAGCTACTTTTAGCACCTACTCATATGCTCTCCGGAACCAAAATTTAATGTTACTTCGCTGCTGTCAGCCCGATTCTTTCCCGCTTCAGAATCGATATTACCGAATTCGTTCCTATTAGGCGCATGTTTGTATCGTGGGGAGAAAATTATTTTTGGCTATATATAAATGTTTATTTTCCTCCTTCACTTCATCGTAAATTGAGTTCGTGCATGCGAGTTAATCCGTCCGTCCGTGCGTCGTGCAACGTCTCTCGTCGACGCTCAAGCTGATCAATCTGATTATATCTTAATTAGGTATAAACCAAAGAAGGAACGGGTCCGTAACTTTCATCTAAACACTATTTGTTATTTATAGATTTATACAAAAAAATATATACAAGTTAGCAATAATATCAAATAGATTATATATTAAGTAGAAAGAAGATCAGGTAATTAAGTTTACTGTTTACCGTAACTTTAAACTGTGATGGATTCAGCAATTCTCGATACAACAAACATAAGAAGGTGGGAAACTTCAACTTTAATGATCATGTTAAACTAATATAGTAGAACTGAAAAAATTTCAGCTTCGAGATCTCATTAATTTGTCATCAGATAAACAACAATTAATAGAAATGTAATTTTCATCTGAACATTAGTTCTACCGAAAATTAATCTCACCGAAAATTTTGCTATACCAAATTCTTGAACCGCGCGCCTATATATTTTACGTACGTAGGCTTTCACATAACATAAATTCTCAAATCTTTTTAAAGAAAATTAATAGTACAGGAGTGTAAATTAAAAAACAAAAAGTTCGGAATTGAACATATATAGCATAGGGAGTCTCCAGACATATATGCATTTATGTAATTTCATTATGAGTAAATTAAATTTATTAAATTTGATCAAATTCAACTAGTAAATAAACGATAAATTCAAGCATAACTTTTTAATTATCTAAGAAATAGCATTATTAGGTTTTTTTCTCCAAAATAAATTATCCTGAAGCTTGTTCATGCATGCATGAAGCTAATTAAAATGGCTTTAAGTAGGTTGTTATATAATTGCATACATTTTTTTAATTATTTTTTAAAAAAGCTAGCTGTTGATGCTTTTAATTATTTTAGGTCAGCAATATATATGGAGCAATATTAATTGAATAGTATGATATTTCTTTATCTCTCAGAATGGAGGTATATATTAATTATCACAGTTAATTTCCCACTGCTAGTGTACTAATATTATTGAAAATGCAAGTTTTTATTTTTATTTATTTTTTTAAAAAAGAAAATGCATGTGCATGCATGAATAAATAATGATCGATGATATTATCATGGTCCCTATATACAATAAATGTTCTAATTTCGAAATTTAGGAGTGGTCCATGCATGAACAAGAGAGGTCATGAAGGGGTGGTGAGCCACATTCATGTGAGGGAGGTGAGAGTGGTTTGTTTTGTATTTATTTTTGGAGGGAGCTAGAAGGAAAAACATCGATCAGATGTGACATTGGCTGCATGTACCCTTCTCTATCTATTATTACAGATGCCCTGGGACCAGTTGATCCATTCCTACATGGTGCCATTACTATGGAGATGTGTTTGCCATGACACCAAGCCCCAGTTCACCTGGCCTCTAGTAATTAAAAGCCCTAGCCATTTTTTAGGATTTATTTATTTGTTTGTTTCTTAAACAAATCCGTATGTTTCCTACATGCTTATTCTTTTTTTTTTGTAAAACAGGTAGCACGCTACATGCTTCATTTATTCACACAATGAATTTAGCTACATAGAGTGTGGCAGCAGAGGCCTCAAGAAAAGATAAAATCAAAAGAAAAAATATCTAAAAAAAAAGTACGAGGAGAGTAGTAAAAAAAAGGTAGCACGCTACCTATACGCTTATTCTTACGTTGGATCGATGCAGGCTAGAGCACTCAAGAGGCCGGACGAGTTCGTTCTTAATCTACTGTGTGAATCAAAGAAAATGACTTAAAAGTACTGGTGCTTAATTAATTGCTTTTGATTAGCTGGGATTTGCAATTTTCTGTGAAAGTGTAGTTTAAATAGAGTTATTTAACAGGAACTTCAGTTTCTGATTTTACTATTTTAGAGTCTACAAGTTTCTTTTTTTGTTTTCACTTCATTCCCTCCCAACTGTCTTCTACAGTAAAATTCATAGACTTTTTGTATACCAATTGCATGCGCGCTCATGCATATACAGTTTTTTTAAGAAATAGTTACTTATATACCTCTTAAAACTTTTGAAATATCATTCTTATTGTTTTTTTTTTGTTTTAAATATACTATTTGTATGTTTCTCGGTTATTCAAAAATAACCCTAAGGGTGTGTTTGGTTCGCGCTATCTTTTTAAGATTACTAGTAATCCAATAGGAATAAAAAAATATGACGCTGTTTGGCTAAACGCACTAAGTAATCTAGTTGGTAATATTAGATTTACTCGGGAATGAGATTCATCCCAAAGTACTAATCTCATTCCCTTGAGAGACGGTGGGTATCTTTATATTAATGGATTGAAATAATCATAAAATGTTTAATCTCTTTCTTTTTCCTACCCGCCTTAGTTGGTATTATTTTTCTTTACACTCTAATCTCGTAATCTCTCTCTCTAAACTTATCTTTTTCTTTATAAACTTCAACTCTTTTCTCTCTCTAAACTAAGCTCTTTCTCTCCCTCTTTTTCTAAAATCTCAACTCACTCTCTCTAACCTCGACTTTATTTTTCTTCCTATTTTTTTAATTATACTTTCTCTCTCTAACTTATATTCTCTTTTCCTTTTTTCTAAAAAAATAATGAAATTTTTAATAACATTATCTAAATTACAATTAATTAATTATTAATTAATTGTATATTTTTTGTAATCTTAAATAATATATGATCTAAATAATATGACCGCGCGAATCAAACATAGGAATATCACATGCATTCTTAATAATAGAATGAATATATAGTAATAAGATTCTTGGATATCTTTTTATTTCTAATAATCTTCCATAGTAACCAAACGTGCCCTAATGTTAGTACTCGTAAAGTCATCTAGGCTTTGTTTGGTGCTAACTAGTTATTACCCGTAGGTACAAGTATGGATTTTCGTAGGAACAAGGTTGGAGAAAAGGGTAGCAAGCTACCTGCTTCATTCATTGATCAAAATGAACTAAGCGTACATTTTGGAGGAAGCCAGGCATCCTGAGCAATCCGAACGAATACAAGAAAGAAGAAAAATAAACACCACTGTACTTACCACAACAAAAGCGAAGTAAATAATTAAAAGGGGCAAAAAAGGAGCAACAGATTAACTATGAATCCCACCACCGAAGGTCACATAACCCCCATTCGCAGGAAGGTCACGTAACCTCGGTCCAGTCTGTGGTCAAGGAATTGACTCGTTCAAGAGCCCGGGTAGCATTGGGGCTCCCGTCGCGAAAGATAGTGTTGTTTCGCTCGTCCATACCACCCACCATATTGCCGACTGACGGGTTAGACATTTCGTTCTCAGCACTGCAGTTTGAATGTTAGAAGTCTTTTCCCATATTCGCCGGACATCCCTTACTTCCGATTCGCTTATTTCTGAAAATCCCGTTCTGATAAAAAAGTATCTGACGAAAACACAATCCCGAAAAAGGTGATCACTAGTCTCCGCTAGTATCGCACGTAAATTGCAATTCGATCAACATAGGCCCTCGTCTGATCAACTGTCTCATGTAGCGCCTCATGAGGAGGATCCAAATGAATACTTTAATTTTTGCCGAATTTTGAGCTTCCAGAGGTGGACGTACACTGAGTCTCTCCGACTCGCACGGTGATGAAGTCGTAAAGGGATTTGACCGTGAAGATTTAAGCCGCAGTCCATCTCCACTTGATATTATCAGGTGTGTCCACCGGACTATGATGAGAAAGCAGGTTTTTTAGCACTATCCTCTGCTGGCGGAAGTCGATATCTGTACTTGCATCAAAACTTCTGGTTATAAAACGCCATCTCCATCCATTTCCTTTCCAGCATTTTGAAACTGTGGCGTCCTTGTTAACAATACCGGAATGAATTTCTGAAAATCTTGTACTCAGTGAGGTTTCATCAATCCAAATATCTGACCACAGCCTGACATTTTTTCCATCGCTGAGCACATACGAAACACCACATTTGAACACCTCTCGACATCTCATCACACTTCTCCACCATTGGGATTGTGGTCTGAAAGCTCTTCCCTCGTATAACGGCCTTCTTCTGGTGTAATATAAAGCTTTGATCAACCTACCCCAAAGTAGGTGCAATTCTTTGAAGGAACGCCACCATCATTTGGTTAAGAGTGTCATATTCATTGCGTCCATATCTTTGATCCCTAAACCCACTTCTCCTTTGCTTCTACAGATTGACTTCCATGCAACAAGGCATGAACCCCCTGTAATTTTGGAACTGCCTTTCCAGAAAAAAGATCTTCACAAGCCATGCAAGATCTCAATCTCGATACCTAATCTCATGGCTAGCCCATAGGTTTCGCCTCACATCGAACTCACCAACACAAATTCCAGTATCGAGGAGACTACTACACCTGACGGGACCGTCCTTTGGGGAGACTACTACACCCAGTGGCGACTACTCCAGAGCGCACAACTCGAGGGAGAGCTACCGCCCCGAGCAAGGACTTACAGGCGAGTATGATCCAATCCTTAACAATAAGGATGTAATCCAAATCCATTTCCTTAACTCTAAGGAAGCAATGCATAATGACCCTTAACTATAAGGTTGTGTCATTTGTCGCAATCTCATGTTCTTTGCATTCTTGTTCTTGTTCTTGCTCTTTCAAATCATGACCATGTCATTACACTAACTCTAGTGTTCTTGTTCTTGACCATGTCATTACACTAACTCTAGTGTTCTTTGCAATATAATAATGCCACTCGATCTATTTGTCACCGTGTCACTTGTTCTTTAACCACTAGGTTCTTTGTCTCAATACATGCATACATAGGGTTTTATTCGCTTTCTCTGTTCACAATTCTCTTATTTGCATCTTAACTCTAAGCATGCAATAACATAACTCAAATACCCTACTATGCATGAAAAAAAGCTATACACATATATGCTCAATAAGCGACACATAGACATAAAGAGAAGTTCAGTATTAGTGAAAGCACCCCCCACCTTGTGAGTTTACCAGGATGCTAGAGTTCAGATTTCACGATCCACGGCCGACTCTTTCCTTATCTGCGGCAAAACGAAGCCGAATTAGGCTTTTCTCTCTAATTTCTACATAGTCTTTCGTTTCGACGAACCGATCGCTCGAGCACGTCGGAATCATCCCCAATTAGGTTTCTACAGGATCAATTTGATCCAAGAACCATACCACATGAAAGCCCCAACTTTGGGTGCCCTAGGGTTAAACACATACAAGAACCCTAGTTTCAATCTTGACGAAGTACAAAAGAGAACTCCTTGACACCAAGAGAGTCCATAAAAACCATTTCTAACCCACTCAAACCCTACTCTAGGGTTTTACCACAAAAGAGGAAAAAGCTTACCTCAAAGCTTTCCTTCATTCAAGCTAGAAATGAAGGAGAGGGAGTTACTTCACCCATTCTTTTTCTTCTTCACCTTTTCTCCTTCTTCTTCTCATTCTTTCTTCTTCCTCTTCTTGCCTTCTAGAGAGAGAAAGAGGAGAACAAGAGAGGGTGTGAGGGTGAGAAATGAGAGAAAAGAGCTCTCATACCCACCATATAGGCCCACTTATTGCATAAATGCATATAAGCCCCTCAACTTTCATCTCATCAATCAACCCAACTTGGGCATTTTTCGTGTACGGGGACCGGTCTCCCCATGTAGGGACCGGTCTCCGAGAGCCCCTCCTATGACTTTTCGCATGTGGGGACCGGTCTCCCTTGCCAGGGACCGGTTCCCGTACGTGGGTTTTCAAGAACTTAGCCAAATTTTACTCATTTCCCTCTTGCACACGGGGACCTCTTCATTTGAGGACCGGACCCACGTGGACTGGTCTGTCCCAATAGGGACCAGACTCCAAAAGTCAACACTCAGCACTTAGCCATTTTCTGGATTTTCGCAGCTACGAGGACCGGTCTGTCCCAACAGGGACCGGTTCCCGTACGTCGGAATTTCGGGACTTAGCTGATTTTTCACCCCACAAACTTCTCACGCATAGGGGGACTGGTCTCTCCCACTAGGGACCGGTCCCCGACAGCTAAATTCTGCAGAATGCATATTTTTCTCTATTTTCTCTTTGAATAGCTCTTGAAGATCCACTACAATGCACTTCTTGCATTGTAGACGCCTTCGGCCTTTCCGAAGCATTCTAACGTCGCACTTTGGTCATTTTGACTAAAGTTCGATATCCATTTACCGAGATTTCGGTATATTACACCCTACCAACTAGGGATAACAATACACTCGGGAATTCACCTATCCCAAGATTCATGTCATAAGTGTCACCACTACACTAGTTTCACATGCCACTCTTTTATGTCGTCAAAATGGTCAAGTTCATCTCTTGTTCTTGGCACTATAGGATTCCATGTCAAGACCCAATTCTTATGCATCCATTAGATCATGTGTCCAACTCACAATTCTATTTCTACCATGGAAGCATGCAAGAAATTGAAATACATTTAACCACATATCCTATAATGCATGATATCAACATATGACATATATGCTCAACAATAAGAACTTAGACATAAAATGAAATCCGATTGCTTTGGATAGCACCCCCCACCTCTTAGTGATGCCGATACGTGAGAATTCAAGTCTCGCAATTTATAAGCGTCGTTTCGGCTCGACCCGGCCCACACAAACAAACCGAAAACTATATTTTTCTTCAACAACTCGCCGCACGCTCGTAGGAACTTCAATTCGAGTTGCCCACTGTGTCGCTTTTACCTTCAATTAGGTTTACATAGGCTCAATTTAGATCAAACCCTACTATGATCAAAAACCCTCATGTGAAACAGTAAAAACCCATTATTGCAAGAAAACACAAAGCAACCCATGATTCATGCAATAATCTAATTTAGAGTTACCTAGGGTTTCATTTAGTCTCATTTCTAAGGGATTTAAATCAAACCCTAACCATAAACTATGAAAACCCATGAGGCTTACCTCTAACACAAGCTTCCCCTCAAGCCAAATGATGAAGAAGATGATAGCTTCACCTCCAAGCAACCTCTCCTCCACTATGCTCCTCTTCTTGGAGCAAACCCTAAGAGAGTGTAGCATATGGCTTCCCCGTAAAGCGTGCCGAGTTCCATCAGAATGAGGAAGACCCGGAGTAGAGCGAGTAAGTGTGGGTTTTAAGTGCTTTGGAACCCGTGCGTAGCGAAACGGGGTCTTAGAAAAGCTAAACTGCAAGTCTGGAGGAATTCCCAGACTTGGAGCAGCCAAGACCGGACATCCGGGATGTTCGGATACCTGAAGAGCCCATTGCGATGGAGAAAATGGCTAAGTCTTGGAATTCCCTCTCACGGGATCCGGACATTGGTACGAGATCGGACAACCCAAGACCGGACATTGGGGTCAGGACCGGTCTCAGCCTGCGAAAAACCTGAAAATTGGCTAAGTCTTGGAATTCCACCTCACGGGATTCGGACATTGGTCCGAGACCGGACAATCGGGGACCGAAAATCGCGGTCAAGACCGGACATTGGCTGCGTAACATGCAGAAAAATGGCTAAGTCCCAAAAGGAGGGCTTACTGGGACCGGACCTCCAGCCAGGACCGGACATCCAACCCGAAAACTGCCCAGTTCTGGCAGAATTCAATTAAAAGGGTTTGGAGGGCTTATGTGCTATTATTACAACACAATATAGGCTTGGGCCCTCCTCTTTTCACAGCACTTCATCTCTCACTCTCTCTTCTCTCACTTTCTCCCTCTAGAAGTGCCCTAGAGAAAGGAGAGCTTGGGGAAGAAGAAGGGGGAGAAGACTTTGGAGCTTTTGGGAGGCTTCTTGGAGGGTCTTGAAGCTCTCCTACAAGGAGGCTTGGGTTGAGCTTGCTACAAGAGGTGAGTTTATGCAAGTTTAGCCTTAGGGTTTTGGTTTTAACCTAAGTATGTGAGGTTTCTATCTTCTTGATACTGTTAGAAGCTTGCTAGAGTAAAGCACACCATGGAAACACATGAAAACTTCAAGTGCTCTCATGGTGGCTAGCTAGGGTTTGTAGTAGATGCTATAGAGATGGTTCTAATGGCTTTAGAATGGTACTAGAGAGCTTCTCATAGGCTCACAAGCTTTCTTTCTTTTGCTTATGGGTGAGATCAATCCCACGGGAATGCCAAAATGGCATTGTTAGGGTTTGAAAATTGGGGCTTTTGCCCTAGGGTGTTTCCAAGATAAATTGACCTTGTGAAAGCCTAATTGGGGGTATTCCGGACGCGTGGGACAACTCCGTTCGTTTAAACGAAAAGCGTACATAGTAGTTACTATACAAACTGGCCTGATTCGGGCTCTGTTTAAACTGCAGGTCTTAGACTAGGCCTCGGTTGGTCGTGGGATTCGTAGGGCACTCCACAAAAATATTTTAAGGTCAGGGGTGCATTCGGGAATCGTTGGATTCCCTTCTATGTCTATTTCACCTTTCTGAGCATCGTATGTGTATAGTAAATCCATGCATGATAGGGTAGTTGGGAAATTATGCAAGATGGTTAAACCTCTTTACTTTGTTACTAGTGTAGTTGAACTTAGTAAATGAATTGGAACCATAGAGGCATGAGAACTAGAACCCTAATTGTATGAATATGGAAATGGACTTGATCTAGGTCAACAAAGGTGATATCGAACATAGAGATGAGATTGGCATTGAGATAACCATAGTTAAACATTGTTTAACCTTAGTGGCATTACGGCAAGAATGAGATTAATAATATGGTAGTAACCTATCCATGGAATGGGCATTGAGAACAGTGGCTATGAATCCTCAATGTGAGGATTAGATCGACACTCTTGACAAGTCTTGGCTTGAGGGAGGTCGCTCCTCCTCAAGCGGTGAGTTCCGGAACAGTCACCTAGGGAATCGTGGCCCCGACGGATGGTCCCTCGGGTCTTGCAGGCTTAGAGCCTCCCCGTTCGGAGAGGGATTTTAGGTCTTGAGTTTGTTGGGGTTAACTATGTTAACCGGCAAGATTGGGTAAAGAGCCAAAGAATAAAGTAAAGTAGAATAAAGGCATGCCTGCATAGCTATTTTCAGTTGATTATTCATTCACTGACCTTTCTTTTGCAGGCATAGTAATAGCATATATAGTGTGGTTACTATTTCATTTCCGTTGAATTGCTTATGCCTAATTTAGACCTAGTGGGTAAGTCGGCGGGGTCGGTTGCCGAGCCCATTGGGAACTCCGTTGTAGTTCTCACACCACTAACCCTACAGGTCCTAGCGCGAGTGGGGCGGCAGAGGACCGGGGCAAAGGGTTAGCGCCATAGCTAGTGGCCACCGGAGTATTTACTATAGTCATTCCATTTTGGTATATGTATCAACTTTCTTGTTGAACTATAGTTGTAAATTGGCAACGATCATATATATTTTTGGTGGAAAGCAATGTAAAAAGAATATGATGTATTTAAATAAAAAAGGTTGTAATAGCTTAGTTTACTTGTATTTGGTTCAAATGTAATCAAATACCTTGTATGTTGTATTTTATAGTTTAGAGCTTTTACTTCCGCTGTGTTTATTGTTTGCCTTCGTGCAAGTCTCGTATAATTGCAATTCTCTTTTGATTGTTTAATTATACTAGTTGCTAGAGCCTTGGGCGGGCAGGGGAGGCCCTGTCCGTTCGGCGTCTGTTGACGTGGCCCGAGCCCGACCAAATAGGCGGGTAGCGGGGCGTGACAAATAAGATGGTATCAGAGCGTGAACGGAAGAAAGCAAAGGTCTAGGATGGACTTAGGAACCCTAGGATTGGAGACCTTAGGGACTTAGGAAGCGGTTAACGGGAACTTGGTGATTGCGAAAGCTAATAGATTGGGTTGGAGTCAATGCTTCTCTAGAGGGAATTAGAGATGAATTCAAGTATTATTTGTTTCTGCTCAAGGGAATTGTGTGGGCGGCCGACCACATGACCCCAAGAGTTGGAATTAATTTTTACTTATTGCTTTCGCTTAATTGGGTAGTTATTTTGGAATGTGTAAGTGTCGCGTGTATCAAGTATTAATGCGTGTGTGCTACGTTTCAGGACGTGATGGCACCACGAGGACGGCCTAGGACGCGATCCGCGACGGCACCACCTCCTGAGGTGCCCGAGCAGGCGGGATCGAGTGACATACGCGCGCTGCAAGCCCAAGTAGAGGCGTTGGCCGGGGCTATGAAGCAGCAGGCGGAGCAGTTTAGTAGGCTCCACGACTTGGTGGCCCAACAGGCAGCGGCGGCGCCTGTGCCTCGGGACCCGACGCCACGCTGAGCTGCGGCACCACCTCCGATGTGGCGCCGGATGCCGGTGACGGTTGTGCCCCCACCGGCTTCGGGTTCGTCGGCTTCTGATCACGACACCCCCGAGGCGGAGCGAGAACGGGCGGTAGCAGTGCTGACGGCCTTCAAGCGGCTTAAACCACCAACCTTCAACGGGGAAGACAAGGACCCGTGGATGGTCGAGACGTGGTTGATCGCCATGCAATCCTTGTTCGAGGACTTCTATACCCTCGAGCGGGACAAAGTACATTTGGCGGCCCATTGTTTCGAGGGGTCGGCGCGCCTTTGGTGGAGACAAGTGAAGAAGGATCGTTCTTTGGACGACGCCACCATGGCTTGGGAGACGTTTCGGGAGATGCTATTAATGGAGTATTTCCCTGAAAGCGATAAACGGAAGATCGAGGAGGACTTCCGCAAGCTAAGGCAAGGGAGTCGCACAGTGCGCGAGTACGAGAGGGAATTCACGCACATGATCAATTGCGTGCCGGGCTTGGTCCACGGCGATGGGGACCGGGCGAAAACATTCGGGCGTGGATTGAGGCCGGATATTTTCAAGACAGTTGATGCTTTTCGGCTGAAGACCTACGAGAAGGTACTGGACCGCGCGCTTTGGGTGGAGCGTGGCAACGCTATTGCGCGAGAGGAGCGCGAGGCTTTTGAGAGGGACAAGGACAGAGAGAAGTCCAAGAAGCGGGTATCGGGTGGGTCCGCAGGGTAGTCGAGCTCTAAGCGGCCCCCTCGACCTCATCGACAACAGTGGCGCGGCAGTCGGAGTCAAACCCAGAGTCAGACCGCCTACCCGTGGGTTATCTGCGGCGGAAACCACTGAGTTATTACCTGCCCTCAGCGAGAAGGGAGATGCTTTCGGTGTGGCCAGGCGGGCCACATTGGTCGCGAGTGTCCGGGCAATACATCGCCTGCACCCTCAGCAGCTTCGATTCGGTACACTCACGCGACAGTGGCGGACCACCGCTATGTCTGCTGGACGATCGTCAGCGCCTCGTCAGCAGGAGGCACCTCGAGCACCTAGTGGGCGGGTTTTTGCCACTCAGGTGGAGGAGCAGTCGACTCCAGTTCCAGTTCCAGGCGACGTGGTGGCAGGTATTATTCTGATCCAAGGCACTAGAGCCAGAGCGTTATTTGATACAGGTGCATCTCATTCATTCATTAATGCATCATTCGCCAAGACTTATGGGTTAGAGATGGTGCGTCACGATGACCATTGGTGGGTCAACTCTATCGAGCACTCTTTTGTTGTGGACGAGGAGTGCGAGAACTGTCTAGTACAGATTGGAGACTGGATTATGCCGATCGACTTACCGGTAGTAGAGCGGTTGTCGGGATTCGATATGGTCTTGGGAATCAATTGGCTCTCCAAGTAATACGCAATCATCGATTGTGATAGAAAGGTTATCACTTTTCGTGAGCCTAACCAAGAGGAGATGGTCTACCAAGCGTGTAAGGGTGCGCGCTTTGCGGCAACCATATCGTCAGTAAGGGCGAAGAAGATGATAAGGGGTGGTTGCAAAGCTTATTTAGCGACCATCGTGGATACCCAAAGGGAGCACCCGGAATTGGGTAGCATTCGGGTGGTATGCGAGTACCCGGATGTGTTTCCGGCGGAGTTATCGGGATTCTCACCGGACCGGGAAGTTGAGTTCGTCATTGACTTAATCCCCGGGGCGGCGCCAATCTCGAAGGCTCTGTATAGAATGGCACCGGTAGAGCTGAGGGAACTTAAAGCCCAGTTAGAGCTGAGGGAACTTAAAGCCCAGTTGCAAGACTTGCTTGATAAAGGCTTTGTGCGGCCGAGCGTGTCTCCGTGGGGAGCTCCGATGCTATTTGTAAAGAAGAATGATGGTACACTTCGACTCTGCGTTGATTATCGCGAGTTGAATAAGGTCACGATTAAGAACAAGTACCCGTTGCCGAGAATTGATAATTTATTCGATCAGTTGCAAGGGTCAAGGGTGTACTCAAAGATCGACCTACAGTCGGGGTATCATCAATTGAAGATACGACCCAAGGACGTGCACAAAACGGCGTACCGTACGCGGTATGCCCATTATGAGTTCACGGTCATACCATTCAGGCTTAGTAATGCCCCGGCGGCCTTTATGGATTTGATGAATAGAGTTTTCCGTCCGCTATTGGACCGGTGCGTCGTGGTTTTCATTGACGACGTATTGGTATATTCTCGGACTGAGGAAGAACACGAGGAACACTTGAGAATCGTGTTGGAAACACTCCGAAGAGAGAAGCTTTATGCCAAACTGAAGAAATGTGAGTTTTGGCTCTCGGAGGTTACTTTCTTGTGTCACGTTATATCCGAAGATGGCATCTCGGTGGGCCCGAAGAAAGTTGAGGTTATTGAGGGTTGGCCTCGCCCGACAAACGTAGCGGAGATCCGAACCTTTTTGGGGCTTGCGGGTTATTATCGGCGGTTCGTGGAGGGGTTTGCCAAGATAACTACTCCACTGACGCGCCTTACGCACAAAGGAGTAAAGTACAATTGGAGCCCCGAATGTGAGCGGAGCTTCGAGGAGCTTAAGAGGAGATTGACATCGACTCCGGTGCTTGCCTTGCCGACACCGGGGGAGAAGTATGTTGTGTACAGTGATGCTTCCTATGTTGGACTCGGGTGTGTCTTGATGCAAAGTGACCGAGTCATAGCTTATGCTTCGCGTCAACTGAAGAGCTATGAGAAGAACTACTCGGTCCATGATCTTGAGCTAGCGGCGGTTATTTTCGCGCTAAAGTTATGGAGGCATTACTTGTACGGTGAGCATTGCGAGATTTATACGGATCACAAGAGTCTCAAATACTTGTTTACCCAGAATGAGTTGAATATGTGACAGCGGCGGTGGTTAGAGTTGCTTAAAGATTATGATATCACTATTCTATACCAACCCGGTAAAGCAAATGTCGTCGCCGATGCTATAAGTAGAAAGTCGGCGAAAAATTTGGCAATGGCAATTACGCCTCAACCGGCATTGCACAAGGAGATGCGGCGGTTAGGACTTGAAGTCGTAGCGCCGGGAATACCGGCAACACTTGCCATGTTTGTCGTGCAACCCACCTTGTTGGAGAAGATAAAAGAGTTGCAAGCATCTGATTCGTATCTCCAAAAGGTGCGCGGTGAAGTTGAGAGCGGTAGTGTAGAAGATTTTGGCATTGGGACCGACGATGCACTGTGGTATAGAAACCGTTGGTGTGTGCCTAAGGATGACGACCTTCGGAGGGCGATTATGCAAGAAGCGCATCAATCACCCTATAGCATTCACCCGGGTGGCACCAAAATGTATCAAGATCTAAAGCTTCATTATTGATGGCCGGGTATGAAAAGAGATATCGGAGAGTTTGTGGCACAATGTCTCACGTGCCAACAAGTAAAAGCCGAGCGTCGTTTTTCGGGAAAGTTGCAAAGTCTACCAATACCCGTGTGGAAGTAGGAAGACGTTACTATGGATTTTGTGACGGGTTTGCCTAGATCTCAAGGCGGACACGATGCGATTTGGGTAGTTGTGGACCGGTTGACGAAATCGGCTGACTTTTTGCCGATCCACACTACTTGGTCGGGAGACAAGTTGGCTCAAGTCTACCTTGACGAGTACATGGGGTTCCGGTATCGATTGTGTCACATCTCATTTCTTGAAGAGCTTGCAAGATGCATTGGGTACACGGCTCGACTTTAGTACGGCAATCCATCCTCAGAGTGACGGTCAATCTGAGAGGACTATTCAGATACTCGAGGACATGCTTCGGGCGTGTCTACTTGATTATAAGGGCGGATGGCACGATTTCCTACCGATGGCGTAATTCGCATATAACAATAGCTACCAAGAGAGCATTGCGATGGCGCCATTCGAGGCCCTGTACGGAAAGAAGTGTCGCTCTCCAATCCATTGGAGCGACGTGGGCGAGAGGAGAAAGTCCCCCTAGCCCGACAAAGACTCTCGACGGCCCAATCTCTTCAAAAGAGTTATGCCGACAAGCGGAGAAGAAACCTAGAGTTTGAGGTTGGAGACCGCGTATTTCTGAAGGTATCACCGATGCACGGGGTGAAGAGGTTTGGCGTTCGGGGAAAGCTAAGCCCTCGTTATGTCGGACCTTTTGAGATTCTAGAGCGGGTCGGTGAGGTAGCATACAAGTTGGCGTTACCATCGAGACTTGCGGGAGTGCACAATGTCTTTCATGTGTCAAATCTCCGCATGTATGTCCGCAATTCGACGCACGTGTTGGAGTATGAACCGGTGAAATTAAACGAGGATATGACTTATGAAGAATACCCGGTTTGTATTCTGGAAAAAGGAGAGAAGAAGCTTAGGAATCGCAAGATTTCCTATGTTAAGGTCCAGTGGAGCAATCATGCAGCGCGTGAGGCCACTTGGGAACTTGAGGAGACGATGAGGAAAGAGTATCCTCACTTGTTCGAGTCGACAAGCTAAGGTACACGTTAAGTTTCGCGGACGAAACTAATTTTAAAGGGTGAGGAATGTAGCATATGGCTTTCCCGTAAAGCGTGCCAAGTTCCGTCAGAATGAGCGGGACCCGGAGTGGAGCGAGTAAGTGTGGGTTCTAAGTGCTTTGGAACCCGTGCGTAGCGAAAGCAGGGTCTGAAAAAGCTAAACAACGATTCATCTCTCACTCTTTTTTCTCTCATTTTCTCCCTCTAGAAGTGCCCTAGAGCAAGGAGAGCTTGGGGAAGAAGAAGGAGGAGAAGACTTTGGAGCTTTTGGGAGGCTTCTTGGAGGGTCTTGAAGCTCTCCTACAAGGAGACTTGGGTTGAGCTTGCTACAAGAGGTGAGTTTATGCAAGTTTAGCCTTAGCATTTTGGTTTTAACCTAAGTATGTGAGGTTTCTAGCTTCTTGCTAGTGTTAGAAGCTTGCTAGAGTAAAGCACACCATGGAAACACATGAAAACTTCAAGTGCTCTCACGGTGGCTAGCTAGGGTTTGTAGTAGATGCCATAGAGATGGTTCTAATGGCTTTAGAACGGTTCTATAGAGCTTCTCATGGGCTCACAAGCTTTCTTTTGCATGTGGGTGAGATCAATCTCAAGGGAATGCCAAAATGGCATTGTTAGGGTTTGGAAATTGGGGCTTTTGCCCTAGAGTGTTTCAAGGTAAATTGACCTTGTGAAAGCCTAATTGGGGGTATTCTCGATGCGTGGGACAACTCCGTTCGTTTAAACGAAAAGCGTACATAGTAGTTACTATACAAACTGGCCTGATTCGGGCTCTGTTTAAACTGCAGGTCTTAGACTAGGCCTCGGTTGGTCGTGGGATTCGTAGGGCAACTCCACAAAAATATTTTAAGGTGGGGGGTGCATTCCGGAATCGTTGGATTCCCTTCTATGTCTATTTCACCTTTTTGAGCATCGTATGTGTATAGTAAATTCATGCATGATAGGGTAGTTGGGAAATTATGCAAGATGGTTAAACCTCTTTACTTTGTTACTAGTGTAGTTGAACTTAGTAAATGAATTGGAACCATAGAGGCATGAGAACTAGAACCCTAATTGTATGAATATGGAAATGGACTTGATCTAGGTCAACAAAGGTGATATCGAACATAGAGGCGAGATTGGCATTGAGATAACCATAGTTAAACATTGTTTAACCTTAGTGGCATTATGGCAAGAATGAGATTAATGATATGGTAGTAACCTATCCATGGAATGGGCATTGAGAACATGCAGTGGCTATGAATCCTCAATGTGAGGACTAAATCGACACTCTTGACAAGTCTTGGCTTGAGGGAGGTCGCTCCTCCTCAAGCGGTGAGTTCGAGAACAGTCACCTAGCGGATCGTGGCGACGGACGGTCCCTCGGGTCTTGCGGGCTTAGAGCCTCCCCGTTTAGAGAGGGATTTTGGGTCTTGAGTTTGTTGGGGTTAACTATGTTAACCGGTAAGATTGGGTAAAGAGCCAAAGAAAGATAAAGTAAAGTAGAGTAAAGGCATGCTTGCATAGCTATTTTCAATTGATTATTCATTCACTGACCTTTCTTTTGCAGGCATAGTAATAGCATATATAGTGTGGTTACTATTTCATTTTCGTTGAATTACTTATGCCTAATTTAGACCTAGTGGGTAAGTCGGCGGGGTCGGTTGTCGAGCCCACTGGGAATTTCGTTGTAGTTCTCACACCACTAACCCTACAGGTCCTAGCGCGAGTGGGGCGCGAGTGGGGCGGCGGAGGACCGGGGCAAAGGGTTAGCGCTATAGCTAGTGGCCACCGGAGTATTTACTATAGTCATTCCATTTTGGTATATGTATCAACTTTCTTGTTGAACTATAGTTGTAAATTGGCAACGATCATGTATATTTTTTGTGGAGAGCAATGTAAAAAGAATATGATGTATTTAAATGAAAAAGGTTGTAATAGCTTAGTTTACTTGTATTTGGTTAAAATGTAATCAATTACCTTGTATGTTGTATTTTATAGTTTAGAGCCTTTACTTATTGTGTTTATTGCTTGCCTTCGTGCAAGTCTCGTATAATTGCAATTCTCTTTTGATTGTTTAATTATACTAGTTGCTAGAGCCTTGGGCGGGCAGGGGAGACCCTGTCCGTTCGGCGTCTGTTGACGTGGCCGAGCCCGACCAAATAGGCGGGTAGCGGAGCGTGACAGAGAGAGAGAGAAAGAAAGAGGGTTAGACAGAGAAAGGTTTTTCTCTTAGGTTGGCTCAAGTGGAGGGGAATAAGGGAAAGGAACCAAGACACTCTCATATAACACTTCCCCTACACAATACCACTAAGCCCCTCACACAAAAATTGTGACACCCCAACTTCCCATGGGTCACCCATCCTAGGACTACTCCCGTCCTAGCACGCTTAACTCTCTTAACCTCTTGGGCCTTGCCACCACCCAAAATTCTTAAGCCGGGTTAAAAGTTTAGCCCTATTATATCTCATTTATAGGACTATCCGGGGTCTCACAATCTCCCCTCCTTTAAGCCCTGACGTCCTCGTCAGGCTCAGACTCACAAGTACCAGGCGATGTGAGACTCGTCTCGCTAGCCCGTCATCCAAACCGTAGCTCAGCCGAGACTCATCTCATACTTTCGGCTGGTAATTGGCTCTAATACCATCTGTGACGCCCCAACTTCCCATGGGTCACCCATCCTAGGACTACTACCGTCCTAGTACGCTTAACTCTCTTAACCTCTTGGGCCTTGTCACCACCCAAAATGGTTAATCTGGGTTATGAGTTTAGCCCTATTATATCTCATATATATGACTATCTGGGGTCTCACAAAAATAGGGTTTCACGAAACCCACCTTTTCACGCGTACGGGGTCTGGACCCTGCACACGGTTCAGACCCCGTAAGCATTTCCACTGCGAAATTTTCTCGAAATTTTCCACAATGCTTACTAGGGTCCCTCATACCTTTATGAGCCATTCCCATCTTTTGGAATGCTCAGCGGACTCATTCGAAGTGCCCGATACCACACTTTTGTCAACTTCGACCAAGGTTCGGTTTACGCATTGAGGATTCATTACCTCACATATTGGATCTCCTCTATTCTTTTTAAGATGCACACTAGAATCATAAGGTGTCACTACTGGTTTAACATCAAAGTATCCAAACTTTTTCAATAACTGTTCACTGTAGTGGGATTGACTCATAATAATTTCTTTCGATTTTCTAATGATCTTCATGTTGAGAATAACATCTTGCCTAAGATCTTTCATATCAAAATTTTTATGTAATAATTTCTTCACATCATATATCACGTATTAGTACCAAAAATCAAGATCATCAACATATAAGCATAAGATCACTATTTGTCTATCATACTCCTTCGAATACACGCATTCATCAGACATGTTTACATGAAAACCATTTGATACAACCAAATAATCAAATTTCAAATGCCACTGCTTAGGATCTTGCTTAAGTCCATGTAAAGATCTATTCAATTTGCACACTTTGTTCTCATGCTCAGAAACTATAAAACCTTCAGGTTGCTTCATATAAATCTCTTCATTCAAATCATCATTCAGAAAGGCTGTCTTAACATCCATTTGATAAACAATCAAACCATGGATAAAGGCCAAGGCAATCAACACTCTAATAGAAGTAATTCTAGCAACAGGAGTATAAACATCAAAATAATCTATCCCAGACTTCTGTGCAAATTCTTGCACCACTAATCTAGCATTATACTTATCTACAGATCCATTGGGTCTCAACTTCTTCTTAAAAATTCATCTACAGCCTACAGGCTTACACCCTAAAGGTAAATCAGTCAACTCCCAAGTATGATTCTGTAGAATAGACTGCATCTCAAGATTAATAGCCTCTTTCCAAAACGATGCATCTAAAGACTTCATAGTTTGGTCAAAGGTAGATAGAGTATCTTCTACTAGCAGGACACAAAAATCAACTCCAAAATTTTTCACTACTCTAGGACACTTACTTCTCCTAGGTTCGATCTCTTATAAGTTCACTAATTATAGGTCTGCTAGAACTACCTATAGGTTCAGCTTGAATATGTCTATCTATTCTAGTTCTAAAGGAAAAATATCCTCAAAATATACTGCATCTCTACCCTCAATAATAGCGTTGTTAGAAATCTCACTAATTTCAAAATTCACCACCAAAAATCTATTTGTATTGCTATTTTGTGCATAACCCACAAAACTGTATCCACCGTTTTAGGTCCAATCTTTCTCTTCTTATTCTTAGGTATCTTCACTTTAGCTAGGCACCCCAACACTTTAAAATAATACAGATTAGGCTTCCTACCTATCCAAAGCTTATATGGAGACACATTAAAATTCTTGTGGGGAATTCTATTCAAAATCATACATGCAGAAATCAAAGCTTCCCCCTACAAGTTCTCGGGTGCACCTGAACTAATAATCATCGAGTTAACCATATCCATTAAAGTTCTATTCTTATGTTCAATAACTCCATTAGATTGAGCTGTATAAGGAGCAGTCACTTGATGCACAATTCCAAACTCTTGACAAAAAGTAGTTATCACATTCGAAGTATATTCACCACCTCGATCAGACTTCAAAATCTTGATTTTCTTATCTAATTGATTTTCAACTTCAACTTTATAAATTTTGAATATGTTTAAACCTCATTTTTTGATTTGATCAAATAAACATAACAATATTTTGAATGATCATCTATAAACGTCACAAAATATTTATTTCCACCTCTACTAGGTCTACTTCCATAACAAGCATCGCTGTGCACCAATTCTAAAAGATCGCAATCTCTCTCCACATATTTAAAAGGTTTTCTAAGCTGTGACAACCCAATAGTCCCACGTCGGATGGGAATGGGGTTGTCATTGGATTTATAAGAGATTTAGACACTAGTAATAATAACTGGGCTTAAGCATTTTGGGCCGGTGGTTGGGCCCAACGAGTTATTGTTGCTAGTGGGCTGGGTCGTTACATTTGGTATCAGAGCCGGTTCACCAGCTGGACATGTGTAGCGAGTCTCGGCTGAGCCGGCGTCTGGATGACGGGCTAGCGAGACGAGTCTCACATCGCCTGGTGATCGTGGGCTGTGTGTGTGATTGGACTGACGAGGACGTCAGGGCCTTAACGGGGGGAGTTTGTGACAACCCAATAGTCCCACATCGGATAGGAATGGGGTTGTCATTGGATTTATAAGAAACTTAGACACTAGTAATAATAACTGGGCTTAAGCATTTTGGGCCGGTGGTTGGGCCCAACGAGTTATTATTGCTAGTGGGCTGGGTCGTTACATAAGCTCCTTAGCTTGCACACATATTTCACGTCTATGATTAGGTAAATTAGATTTAAGAATCAAATCAAGATGCGTCAATCTTTTGATAGTATTAAAATTCACATGTCCCAATCTTCCATGCCAAATATTAGGAGAAATAACATTCATCACAAGAGCACTTTCATTAATAGAAGGAGAAGATAGATATAAGTTAAATAAACCATCACTTAAAATTCCTTTCCTACAAAATTCAGTCATTTTGTTATAACTACCCTATTACATTCAAAACTAATTTAAAACCCTGCTGAACTAAAAGAGAACCACTAATCAAATTCTTCCTAAGGTCGGGAACATAGTGGACTCCGTGTAAGGTTAAAATCTTCCCAGAGGTCAGCTTCAACTCCACTCGACCTGTCCCTGGCACGTGAGAAGAGATTGCATTCCCCATATTCACCGATCCTCAAATGAGTCCTGATAGATGGAAAACCACGAACGATCAGAATAAGCATGAACATTAGCTCCAGTATCTATCCACCAATCAGAAGAACTATAGGTAAGGTTAATATTCTGTAAACTAGATCTTTGTCATGCCCCCGCCCCGAAAACCGCTACCGATTTGGTCCGGTTCGAGCGCGCCGAGCGACGCCGACGACAAAGCTGCCTTCGCCAAAGCTACAACAGATCGTGTATAGGGGTGGCAATCCAGCTCGTTGTTCGTGAGCCAGCTCGTGTTCGGCTCGAAATGAGCTCGAGATCGGTTCGCTCGTTTAGTAAACGAGCCGAACACGAGCTGAATTTTTCACTCGTTTAATAAACGAGCCGAACACGAGCTAAGGTCGCTCGCTCGTGTTTGGCTCGATAACAAATTTGGAATACATATATTTTATATTTATATAATTTATTTAATTTATATTTTTATATATAAATAAATAATTATATATAATATATATTTTTATTATTTAATTTTTAGCAAAATAAAAATATAAATGCAAGCTTAATTATAAAAAAACTTATTTGTATATAAAATTTTAACTATTAGATCAAAGTCTAATGGATAAAATTTTATAAATTTATTTTTTAATATATTTAATCTTTTTTTTTTATTGTTCGTTGGTCAGTTCGTGAGCCGGCTCGTATTCGGCTCATTTATTAAACGAGCCGAATTTTTCGGCTCGATACTTTAATGAGCCAGCTCTTGTTCGGCTCGTTTAATAACGAGCCGAACACGAGCCGACCCCAGCTCGCTCGTGTTCGGCTCGTTTACACCCCTAATCGTGTACAAGAATTTACCCAAGAAAACTAAATTCTAAACATACACAATCAACGAAGGGCACAAACAGTGCCAACAACAACAAGAGCAAGTAATCCACGAGTAATACACAAGTGAAATAGAGAGAGTAAACTAATTAACTATTACAAGTAATCATTTACATCATTTCTTTCCAAAATGTATACATAGTCCTTTACTCAAATACATAGTTCCTCCAAAATGTAAAGCAACTAGATACAATGGTACTCTAATGCAGAAAGGAAGCTACTATACTACCAGATCCTCACTGGACGGGCGCAATGCCCTTGCCACGGTCCTCACCCGGCAACCCTGTACCTAGCACTGGAAATAATGTGGGGTGAGAACTATCTTCCATAGTTCCCAGTGGGCTCGGCCACCGACACCACCGATCTCCCCACTAGGTCCAACTGGGCACAAGTAACAACTAGATATATAGATAGATATCTGAAAGGTGTAAATGCATAATAGGAAAACTATGCTACTATGCCCATAATCATTTGAAATAAATGCATGCATCATATAGTAAGAGGTTTACTAACATGCTACTAAGTTCGTTCTATGTCCAACAATGATTGTTCAATGACAACGTTAACCTTTCATGTACCCAATTTGTGGCGAACCCTTGGGTTGCCTACGCCTCACATATAAATCCCTTTTTGGGTAGGAGGCTCCACGTGCACTCAAACCCGGGATCGTCTGTGGACCTCCACATGATCCTGATCGTGCGACACTCCGGAGAACTCGACGACATGGATGGCTATACCACCCCAAATACAAAGCCGTGAGCTTGATCTATCCTATCCACGTGAGGATACCCTACAACTAGGGCCAACAATTCCCTCGGAACTCCACTATTCCGACCAACATTCACATGTGCTTAGCTTTATTAAGTTCTATGTTCACGAGCCATTTCTCTTGGGATCTCACCTATCCCTATGTTCAAAGACTTCTAGTGTCAAATACACTTTATTAATGCCACTCATCATGTTCTTTAACATATATGCCACTCGATCTATGTCATTCCAAAACCCTCGAGTTCATCTCTATCCTCAGCACTATAGGATTCACGTCCAGACCCAATCCTCACCTATCCATCATCCTAGCATTCCACGTACACTAGGTTATCACTAGAAAGCATAAGGTATAGTTTAAACATGCAATTCTATACTGCTACATGCAAGAGATGAAATTTATATAGTTCTAAGACATAAAAAAGAGTTCGAAGTTTTCGATAAGGCACCCCCTACCTTTGGGAAGCTTCACGAAGCTACGACGTCCAACTCGTAGTCTCCAAATACCACTTTGGCTTTCTTGGGCCAAAATGCAGCTCGAAGCCCTTGTTTTGCTCGGATCACTCAAACTGCTCGTCGGATCGACGAACCGTCGCCTCCAACGCGTTTAGATACCTATTAATATGTTAGATATGCGATCAAATTGGATCAAATCCCAACATCTTGAAAAACCCTAATTTGGGCCCTAGGTTTGCACATATAGCAAACCACTTGATCAAAGCCCTAAAACATGGGATTGATCTACATAGAAGCTCTCTAAGGGTCCATTTGACCCATTCCCAAGCTCCAAAAGCCAAAACCCTAAGTTCTATTTACTAGGGTTTAGTAGCTTACCTCTTGAGCTACTACAATTGAAGGAGAAGAAAGAGGAGAGGGTCTTGGCGAAGCTCTTCTTCAAGTTCTTCTACTTCCCTTCCTTCTTCTTCTTCTTCTTCTTCTTCCTTTCTTTCTTTCTCCTTCTCCTTTTCTTCTTTCGTTCAAGAGAGAGAGGGAGAGAGAAATGAGTGAGAGGGAGAGAGTGAGGGTAATGAGAGAGTGAGAGAGAGCCTTTTGCCCTCTATACACTCTAACTAATGCCACTTTGCATAAGAGCCCCTCCACTTTTCATCTCTCAATGCTCACTGTCAATGGCGCCGCAGGACCGGTGAGGACCGTCTCTACATTTGGGGATCGGTCCCAGAGAGCACTCCCCGCGGCTGGTTCCTCTGTCAGCCCGTTTTCGCGCACAGGGACCGGTCTTCACCGCCGAGACCGGTCCCTCCAACCAAGACCGGTCCCGAGAGTTTGCTCTCGAAGGGACGCGCTCGGGAACCGGTCCTCACTTTGAGAGACCGGTCCCCACAGGGACCTTCTGTTGCTTGAGGAGACTGGTCCCTCGTGCCAGGGCTCGGTCCCAGAGAGCAATATTGGTGCGGGATTTTCCTCGCGCACCACGCGCTCGGGAACCGGTCCCTCAATTTGGAGACCGGTCCCTGAGAGCAGATTCTGCCAGAATGTAGATTCTTTGCATTTTGCTCTCGTGAACTCCAATTCCAATGCACTTTTGGTGCTTTAGTTATCTTCGGCTTTTCCGAAGCATACCCACACGACAATTAGTCGATTCCAGACGAAGCGCAACTCTCGTATTTCGAAAATCACTTCCTTACAATCTTAATCTGATAGTGGAGTCAGAAGGGTCAGACCCAGCAGTCAGCATATTCATCTGGCGCTCAGGTGGAGCTTCCTTCTTCTTATTTGAAATATAAGGTTGAGTCTTTCGGAAGTAGCAATCCATCGCAAAGTGATTCATCTTCCCACACACAAAGCAACCAGAGTTGCCTCCACTTTCCTCAGGTTTAGGTTTCTTAAAGTTTAGGTTGAACTTCCTATGGCGGAAAGGCTTCTTCTTAAAGTTCCGGTGAGACTGAAAGTTTCTACCCTTATTTTTAGGATTCTCTACTAGGTTGGCTTGGGTTGTGGGTTCACTGGGCTTCTTATCCCTAGCTCGGTTCGACTCTTCTATCCTAATGGATCTTAGAAAATAATTCAAGGATAGCTCTCTCTGATTGCGATTAAGATCATTTGCATGGTTCGACTAAGAGGGTGGCGACTTATCTATAAGGCGGCAACTAAGAAACTCTCATCAAGATCTACATCACTAGATCTAAGCTCAACTATATGCTCAAAATCATGTCGAGACATATACTTATTATCTACTAATTTAAATTTAATTAGATCAGACGCCTTATATCTCTTCGGGAGGGGGGGGATCAACTTGACCGTACTTATTTTCTAAGGATGTTCAAAGTTTCCTAGCTGTTTTCACTACAGTAGATGTCATATAATTTGTCAGATAGGGTATTAAGAATTCGGTTTAAACAATGATAATTGATCATGTTATGGTCAACTGGAGATACGGTTGTAGTTGTAGATGTAGTTGCAGTTTCAGTAGTGGGATGAGTGGATCCAGTGTGGGCTTAGCTTCGAGTAAGCGGTCTGTTGACCACATTCTGGGTTGCACCTACAGGTAGACTTGGCAAACGGATAGGTTGGGTAACCCGCAGGCAAGTCATTATACCTGCAGGTTACTTGGATATGGGTAAAAATTACCTGTAAATTTTTGGGCAGCCAACATCATTATCCATACATGCCCGCGGGTATGTGTGGGTTACCCACAAATTTTTTTTTCTTTTTTTCTCTTAGATTTTTTAATTACAAAATACATATATACAAGTTTTAAAAATATAACATAACTCATTAATTAAAATATCATAACATACAATAAAAATATTTAAAGTCTTAGAGATTAACAATTTCATAATATAAAAGATGCGATAAGAAATTAGAGTTAGAATTTTTAGGATGGATAAATAAAAATATATTTTTTTTAATTAAGAAAATATATTTTGTAATTAAAAATATATGTGCGGGTACCCATGGGTACTGGTTACCCAAAATGCCCACAACTTAATGGGTACCCATCTGTTTTACACGTAATTTTTTGGGTTGGAAAAGTTGGTACCCATATCCGCAAATTTGCGGGTAATCCGCTGGCGGTTATGGGTCGAGATTGCCAGGTTTACCTATAGGTGCAGATCCACTAGCATTCTTAGCAGAATCCAAGATTGCAAAAATCAGCCCAAATGTGGTGAGCCAGAATCTCATTTGGTTCTGCCACCTCTTAAAATTATAACCATCAAAAGTAAACGGTTTGGCCGAATCCTCCATAATTAAAAATTCTCTTCACAAATTAATTCTACTGTTATGTCAAAAAATAGTTTTGAATTTCAGAAAATAACAAGAAGATATATATTAATTTGTAGAAAAGAAATATTTTAATTACTATAATAAAAGAAACAGAAAGATTAAATTAATTAAAAATTTCGCTTCTAATTTGTTGAAATTTTTTTTTCTGATTTTTTATAATAATATTCTTTAAAAACCACTCGAAAGTTTAATTTCAATAAAAGAAAAATTACGAACCAAAATTAAACAAAAATATTGTAAAGATAAGGATTAGAAGAGGCATGTGGATCGAGACGTGCGTAACACTGTTCTAGAAGCGAAATTGCCCTTCACGTGCGAGACTTTCTAGCAATTACTTCTAACGATACAACGACCACGTTCTACCCCGTCAAGACGCTTTCTAAGGTGGCGCAAGATGAACCCAACAAGCTTCAGATCTAGCAACGAAAATTCGGCGAAAAGTCAAATCCGTGTACAACAAGATAAGTCTAAGATTATACGGATACTGATAAGGATTAGAATTAAGATAAAGATAAAACCAAAAAATAAAAAATAAATAAAATAAACCGGGTGTATGGACCGCGCGTGCGGCCGCCCAGCTCATGCTCGTGCTCGTGCCGTGCGTGCGTGTATTAAAACGAGAGCATAACTGTAGAGACCTGGAAAATTGCACCTGAGGCTTGTCGACAGCTCCGACGAGTGTCGGGACAAGTCCGAGTCGCGTTGGCGCCAAATGGACGCCATACGGGCCCCGTGGGAACGCGAGAGCAGCGTGTGTCACGAAAATCTGCAAATAGCAGGTTTTCTGTGAGCTGTACCGGTACAAATCTGATTTTGTACCGGTACAAGATTGGTTGCTATACCGGTATAACCACCAGGGCTATACCGGTATGGCCCTGCGCAGTTAGGCTCTCAAGTTGCTCGTTTGTACCAGACAAGTGGGTTTTGTACCGGTACAAAGCGAGGTATGGTGCGCTTTGACTTTTTGGGCACTTGTCACATCACCCCTCACTCCTCCTTTTTATTGCAAGAGAGAAGAGAGAGAGAGATCATCTTCCTCCTTTCCTTCTTCTTCTCCTTCCGTTCTCGTCTTTGCTCTCCTTTGCTCGAGAGGAGCCGAGCCACGTCGACGGCGCGCCGTGGAACGGATCGAGCGACTTTGCGTCGACGAGACGCTGTGAGGGAGCCCGGCTCGCGTGCGGGATCATCGACCTCGACTCAGCGAAGGAGTTAGGGCTTGTTTCGAGGTGAGTAGCCCATCAAGTTTCCCTCCGTTACATCTTTTCTCGGATTTTCGAGCTTGCTGCTGGCAGCACCGTCGACCTGCGGAATTTTGACCATATCTCTGTGTAGGAGGATCGAAACGCGGCGATTTTTGGGGCGTTGGATCCGTGACTTCCAGACGCTTCCAACGACACCTTACACGCTGGATTCGGACAAGGTATGGTCGGTCGGGACCCATCTTTACTTGGCTGCTGGTTGCGGGCTGTTTCTGAAAAGCTGAACTGCAGGATTTCAGCGTCGACTCTTCGTATTTCGACTCGTGCTCCGCGTAGAAGCGACGAAATCCGGCGATTCTTGGACCGTTGGATTCTTGACTGCGAGACGAAGATTTCGAGACCTTACTCGCTGAATTTGGATAAGGTTAGCTTAGTTAACTTTAAGCTTTTCTCAGCCGCTGTTTTTCCCGGACTGAATTCGTGAAATCGTGCTTTTGTCCCTTCGCAGCGGGAGACTTCGGACCTCGGCGGATCGGCGAAGGATTACCTTGACTGGATCGCTCCCTTCGCTGCCGGAGATCGCTTGAGAGGTGGGTTTACATCGGAATGCTAATAACTATTCATAGTCAACATGTGTAGACTCCGGTTCCGTTTAAGTATGCTTATATGTGATAGCTCTAATGCATGGAATTGTTATGAATATCTGAACTTGAAGCATGCTTAGTATGTACTTAGTTTTATACATGTTGGACTTGGATTTGACTTAGGAGAAAACCACGTTTTGGATCGTCATTAGCCTACACTACCAGATTTAGCTCTAGGAGTTACGTGCCGTATCATCGCCGCGGGAGTGCGATGGATACTCGGGTAGTGTAGTCGTTTTTACGCTCGTCCGGGGATGCCGAGCTTACTTTTCACAGAGTCTAGTCGTGTCGGTTGTCGGGCACCGTCGGGGTTTGGCGGTGGACCCAGTGTACTGTGTGGTTACAGTTTGTGCCAAGGGGCACGTGGTGTGTTAGTTCTTGGACCCTGTGTACTTGACTATGCCTGTGAGAGCCAGATTGAGCTCGACAGAGATACGCTTGCATACTCGGTTGGTTCGCGCCCACGAGTGCCGCTCCGGAGTCTGCCTTAGTGCTTTTGCGTTGGTGTCGCCGCGCCTCGTTGTGGGTTGCTCTCCGCTAGCTACCCCTGGGGTAGTTGTAGTGTTGCTTCGACAGGCGGGACGGGTGCTTTCACAGTCCCTCGTAAGATTGGGTCAGCTTTTACTTATTCTACAGAGAGTGGTTTAGAGCAGGATAGTGTAGGGTTTGTTAGCTGTCGAGTGTTTCCAGCTTCTCTTACTTTCTTGCTTACCCTGTAGACTTAGTGGGTGGACCGATGTGTTTAGGGCGGTACCCACTGAGGACTACTTGTTTTTATAGTAGTTCTCACGCCCTCTTTCTTCCTCTGTTGTTGCAGGGCCTTCTGTTGCGGCTGCTGCCCCGTCTGAGTCGGATCGAGGTAAGGGCGTCGCGAGCTAGAGCCCTTCCCCGTCGAGTGCCGAGTTAGAGGACCCTCCTGCAGTAGTGACAGCTTTTTGGTTTTGGACACTTTTGTACATATTGAACTCGCCGGCGAGTAGTGTTACTCGTATCCGTGATTGTATGTATATAAAGTAGTTGTTTTTCCTACCTGTTTGTTATAGTTTACTTCAGCTCTATGCTACTGTTTGTAGCATTGTATGTTTTTACAGGTACAGCTACGCTTCGTATACAGGAGAAATTCTTTTGTATACGGCGGATTTGTCGGCGCGCCCGGTGAATATGCAACCCGGGGCGTGACAATAACTCTCATTTTCTTCCAAACAATTAGATTGACAACAAAGGCATATATAAATACCCATAACACATTTTTCGTTTCCAATATGAAATTAAAATCTCACACATGAAAATTTTAGTTTGGCTCCCAAGTAAGACCCATTAACAATTATTGAGCTCTCAAGAGCCCTTAACAAGCTTTAAATTATAATAAAGTCCAATAATAAGAGTTTTAGGCCAATCCAAATATAAATGTATATCAAAAAAGAAATGGGGAGAGAGAGAGAGAGAGAGAAAGAGAGAGAGAGAGAGAGGGCCGCCGCCCCTACTGTTCACCCCACCACCGCCCCCGCCTTGGCTTTCCGTTGTACCGCCACCCACTCCCAACCCCACCTCCTCCACGCGCGCCGCTTCCACCTTCACGTGCCCGCCCGCTCCCTCCCCCGTCACGGGCCCCGCCCCCTCCTCCTCCACGGGCGCCAGCAGCACGTGCCCGGGCCCCTGCTTTTGCCCGTGCTCCTCCACCACGTGCAGCTCCTACACCACGTGCCCGTGCTGCTTATGCTCGTCCCTCCCTCCCCCCTCCCGTGCTGCTCCCCCACCTCCCCCACCACGTGCTCGGGCCCGCGCCCCTCTGGGGCGAGCACGTGTCCGACCTATCTTTTCTTTCAAAGATGCCATCCTGTCCTCTGATCCCTCTTTGCCTGCCCCTTGCCCCAAACCTCTGCGTGCTCCCCAGCTCCTTCACCATCTTCCACTTCTGCCCCCCATCTCTCTTCGAAACCCCTCTCTCAGAGATCGTTGCTTTCGGTGTTTTGAGAGGGGCCACCTGGCTGCTTGTTGCAGGGAACCGCGGCGCTGCCTCCTCTGTATGCGCTTTGGCCATCCCGCTTCGCACTGTAAATGTTGCCATCTTCCCTTTCCTTTGGAGCCTACGGCGATGGACAGACCCCGCTCCTCGACCGCGATGGGCAGCCTCCACAGCCGCTCCTTGACTTCCCTTCCCCGACGCTATTTCTCGGGGCCAGGCCCTTCCAACTCGACGGCTGCGAAGGCCTTTCTTCCCTGCCACCCCGTTTTTGCTAGGCATTTGGCTCCTTCGACCTGTGTAGCTCGGGTTGATATCCCGAGCTCGCACCTTGAGGACATTGATGATATCCTTTCCCGTGGTTTAGCGGCCAGGTTTCGATGTCCCAGCTTGGTGTTCAAGGTTGCCTCTTTTCTCCCTACGGCAAGAGCGGTCTTCTTTCCCAGCTGGGCGGTGCGCGAATCGGCCATTGGAAGGAGCCCTCTCTGTTTTGATGGAATCACTTTCCATTTTTCCAACTGGGTGGAAGTCGAGGAGTGCGACAGGGGCTTCCTCTGCCATAAGGTCTGGATTCGACTGCTCAGCTGGCCCATTCTCTGTTGGAACATAGAAGATGTGAAGGTGGCGGTCTGCAGCTTTGGGGAGCTGTGGGATGTCGATCACCACAACGACCAACTTCTGAACGTCTCCTCCTTCCACGTTCTCGTTCGTTGCTCGCATGTTAGCTCCATTCCTGAGTCGATTGATCTTATGGTCGAAGACAGGTACTTTTTTGTGCCCATTGAAGTTGAATCTTGCGAGGATGCACGCCCTATTTTCCTTGGGGAGGACCTTGACGACCACCTGGGCCTGGTCACCCTTGATGATCATGAGGAGTTCATCCGTCAGATGGGGTTCCAATCAATCCCTTCCTTTCGGGATCAAGGTATCCCGAATGCACCCCGGCAGAGATCCCCCTCGGGTGGACGACGACGAGCACCCGGCCGATCGTTGCGACCCTACGGTTCTGCGCTCCGAAGGCGGATTTGGAGGGCGATCGGACGTGCATTTGGTGGCCGGTCGGTGTCTCGTCGGCCGGGTTTAGAGGCCAAGCGGACAGGTGGATGGAGTTGCAGAACAGAGTCTGTTGCCTTTCACCGGAGAAGGTCATGGAGACCGGCCGCCGGCCGAGCGTTTTCAATTTCAAATTTGAATCCTCCGGACATGACTCCCGACAAGACTCTGCCTTTTGAGTACAACTGTACTGACAACCGCAGACCTGCTGGGGCCGTTGGGATCGATATCGCCCGTGACCCGCCACTTCATGCTGAGGCGTGTCAAGGCTTGCCTCTGGGCCACAGGCAGGCCTCGGCTGTAGCTCAGGGGTAGGATTTCGCTCAAGCTGTCTTCAGCCCACCACGCCCCAGGTTGAGCCCGCCCCGCGACGGTTCGAGCCCACCTCGCGACGAACCCAGGTTAAGCCCCACCTGCGACGGTTTGAGCCCGCCTCGACCCCGTCTTGCTGCTGACTCTTACTCTGACGGGCCTACTTCGGGCCTTCCATCCCCTCTTGGATTCAGGCCTTCCTTGGGTCTTGCGTCCCCACTCAGACATGGCCCGTCCCCAGCCTTTCATCTTGCTCATCCAATTGGCCCGGAGTCCGACATCCACCCTTTCAGTTCTGAACACTCCGATGCTCCAGACACATCTGCGACTTTCCCACCTTGCCAAAGCGCGCCCCTGGCTCGCACATCTGGAAATCTTCTCTTTTCCAGGCGCAGTGCTCGTCTGGGATGTCCTCTTTACAGAAAGCCCAGGATTTAAAGTGCAAGAAGATTATTTCCTACACTCCTGAGTCGTTGCTTGCTGGCCTTCCTTCCTCCGCCTCTCTCCCTGATGATACCCACTCTTCGGACTGTCCACGCACCAATGATCCACGCCTGATTAGGGCACCTCGAGTATCTGCTGCAGGAATCGATCTGCAAGCTTTGCCTTCCGCCCTTGGAAATGATCCGCAACCTTTGAATTCCGTCGTTCGGACCTCGTCGAAGACGTTGGATCGTGATCCTGCGGTCCCCCTTTCTCTGGACGAGATCCTTCTTATCAAGACAGTTTGTGGTATCTCCGACAAAGACGCCAGCCTCGGGCCCACCAGTCGAATCCCGACGGCTGCTGCTACAGGGCAGTAGTGTGCCTTGCTTTCTCTGGTGAGGTGCCATCTCTTTCTTTATGGCCAGGAATAGTCTTCCGGTTTCTTACATGGAATGTTCGGCGTCTTAATAACATCTCTAAATGTTCTGTCGTCAAATCTTTCATTCAACATTGCAATTGTTGTGTCGTTTGCTTCCAGGAGACCAAACTTTCAGCAATCTCTCCGGCAAAGTTTCGCTCCTTTGGGGGTTTTCATCTGCAGGCTTTTCGTTCTCTTGATGCTGAAGGGACTAGAGGCGGCCTCCTAACAGCATGGAACCCGAATCTTTTTTATTGCATTACTGATTCGAAGGGCACCTTTTCTTTGACGGTCTTACTCAGAAGAAAAGTGGACGGGAAACTTATCACGATCTCAAATGTGTATGGGCCAACGACGGCTTATCTAAAACTTACCTTCTTCTCTGAATTGCACTCCATTAGCACGGCGATATCTGGCTCGTGGGTTGTGCTAGGCGACTTTAACATCCTGCTATCAATCCAGGACAAGAATAGAGTGGCTTCTAACATCAATGACATTCTACAGTTTAGGGAAGCGATCTAGGACATTGGGCTGGTCGATCTCCCTATCCAAAACAGATCCTTTACTTGGTCGAACGGCAGCGGCGTGCCGACTCTTGAGCGCCTAGATCGAGTCTTCATCTCCAACGCTTGGGTGCTTGCGTTCCCCCGGTCCACTCTCCGCGCTCTTCCTCGGCCTCGTTCAGATCACACGTCGCTTCTGCTTTCGGCGTATACTTTCATCCCAGCTGCTAATCTGTTCAGATTCGAGACTAATTGGCTGCGACATCACGCTATTCTCGAAGTGGTGACCAAAGCGTGGACGTCTCCCGTGCCTGAAGCTGATCCTGTTAAGCTGTTCTCGCGGAAATTGGATTCGGTCCAAGCTGCTCTTCGTTTGTGGAGTGCAGGTCTTTCCTTTGCATTTGAAGAGCAGGGTAATCGATGTCTTCTCTGGATTGACTGGCTGGACAGGGCAGAGGAATGCAGGCGACTTTCGACGGCGGAGTTTTGCTTGAGACCAATGCTAAAGATCAGGTATGAAGAACTTTGTATGCAGGACGAGATTAAATGGAAGCAACGCTCGAGAGTACAATGGCTAAAAGTGGGAGATGCAAATACCAAATTCTTCCACCTAAAAGCAAAAGCTCGAAAAAGCAAGAACTTTATCTCGCGCCTCTCAGATGGATCGACCACTCTCTCCTCGCCTGAGCTGATAGCTGAATATCTTTTTTCCTTCTTCACCAACCAGCTCGGAGTTCACCAAGTACCCACCATTGATATCAATCTGTAGGCTTTATATGCGGAAGAACAAGTTGATCTGTCTACCCTACACGCTCCGTTCTCTTTAGCAGAAGTGAAGACGACTGTGTTTTCTTCTGCTCCGGAGAAGGCTCCGGGACCGGATGGATTGCCTATGATCTTCTACCAACACTTCTGGAACTTTCTTAAAGATGACATCATTGGAGTTTTCAATTCTTTCTTCTTCGGTACGACGAATTTTGACCGAGTTAACTCTGGTTGGATTTGCCTTATCCCAAAGAAGACTGAAGCCAGCGTAGCCTTATCCGCCAACGATTTTCGCCCTATTAGCTTGGTGCACAGTGTGGCAAAACTGATTTCGAAGGTCCTAGCTTCGCGGCTACAACTGCTCCTGAGTGGATTGATTAACCCGCATCAAGCGGCTTTCATCAAGGGTCGTCATATTACTGACAACTTCCTTTGCGCCCACATTTTGATCCACCACCTTCAATCAAACAAACACCAAGCCGCCCTTCTGAAGATCGACTTCGAGAGGGCATTCGATCGTGTTAACTGGAGTTTTCTGCTTGATCTTCTCCGCGTAAGGGGTTTCGACCAACACTGGATTTCTTGGATCAGCACTCTCCTTCGCATGGCTACAACGTCGGTGATTCTTAATGGCACCCCCGGGAAATTCTTCACGTGTAAGCGTGGCCTTTGCCAAGGTGATCCGCTCTCCCCTCTCCTTTTCATCCTATGTGTCGATGTCCTATTCAGATTGCTCCAGACCGCGACTTTTGCTCATCTTCTTTCGGACCTTGGGATTGGTTCTGCTCGGTTGCACACCCTACAATTTGCGGACGATCTGATTATCTTCTTCGATGGTTCCTCCATGTCCGCCGAAATTATTAAACTACTTCTTGATGACTTTGCGGGCTGTTCGGGTCTCTCGATTAATTACTCTAAAAGCTCTGTTACCCTAATCAACTTACCTATCCCTCAGGCTGCATCGCTTGCAATCTCTCTTGATTGCACACTGAAGGAATTCCCTATCACCTATTTGGGCCTGCCTCTCTCACCCAAGAAGTTACGCAGAGCTAACTTTATGCCTTTGATTGAGAAGATTGGTAACTGCCTTGCACGTTGGAAGGGTCAATCCCTCTCTAGGGGGGGACGACTAATTCTTCTTAATTCAGTTCTTTCGAGCATCCCAGCTTACTTCTGCTCACTATTCAGGCTTCCAATCTGGGTCATCAAGGCCATCGACACTATTCGCCGCCATTTCTTCTGGAGGGGTCAAAAGCTACATAATGGCTTCCATTGTCTTGTCAAGTGGGATCACATCTGTCGACCAAAAATCTGGGGAGGGTTGGGGGTCCGAAACCTTAGGGCAATGAACTCGGCTCTGCTGCTGAAAATTCTTTAGAACTTCCATAACTCTCACAACCTCCCATGGGTCAATCTCCTACGGCAAAAACACTACAAGCACCGCTTTCCGATTGCTGATTGCAATTCTGCTCCCCGGTGTTGCCCAATTTGGAAAGGGGTCCTGAGTACTGCCCCGATACTTCATGTTTCGTCTACTGTCACTTTGGGTAACAGGAGGTCAACGTCCTTCTGGAATGCGAGATGGTCCGGTGCGTTTCTTCTCCGACATCTATTTCCGAACTTATTTCATATTTCGAGCCACAGGAGCCTGTCGGTGGCTAGCTGGTTCCGTCGTTTTGCCAGGACGAACTCCCTCGGCTTCGGAAACCGTGGTCTTCGAGAGCAACCGGACGAGCTGCAGCGGCTTATAGCACTGCTCCAAAATACTTCACTTTCTAACGACGACGACACTTTATCATGGCGGTGGAGCGCTGACGGAAAGTTCCAGGTGCGGCGTGCGTACAACTTTATTATCTTTGATAGGATAAATTCAAACTGTACTCTCGGCCTTTGGAAACTGAAGATCCCACTCAGAGTAAAGATCTTTACGTGGCTCACGGCAAGAAATAAAATCCTGACAGCCGACGTACTAGCGAAAAGAGGATGGCCTGGACCATCGATCTGCAGCCTTTGCATTACGAGCGGAGAGAATCAACAGCACATCTTCTTCGCCTGCACTTTTGCGGCTGCTGTGTGGAATAGTCTCCTTTCAAATCGCCGGACGACACTAAATGCCTTACTCAATCAACCTGGAGATCTGCCCGCTAGATGGATTCGTGCCCGATCCTCCTTATCAGGGCGGTCAAGGAAGTGTTTTGATTTCCTGCTCATAACCACGTGCGGTCAAGGAAGTGTTTTGATTTCCTGCTCATAACCACGTGCTGGGAATTGTGGAAGGAAAGAAATAGACGCATCTTCGATAACCAACTGTCCACGAGCAGCGAGATAAGTAGAAGAGTAACGAACAGTATTTCCCTTTGGCATATGGCGCTGGGAGATTAACGAGTGATGGACTGAGCTCATCCTTTGTTTGTTTTGTTTGTTCTTGTTTCCCTTTGTTTGTTCTTGTTTTGTTCTTTTTCTTTGTTCGTTTTTGTCCTGTTTTAACTTGTACCAAATAGGGTATAACCCTGTTTATTCAAAAAAAAAATAAAGTCCAATAAAATCTAACAAATATAACATTAGAGCCTTCATCTATATGCCCCACTATAGCATCTGGATTCATCTAAACTAAGCCAAACAAAATTTTTGGACGTACATGATCCGTAATCGCGCTTGTAGTATGGTAACTAAGCAGATTTTTAAGACATGCCTTTCAATGCACTTACAGTGATCATTTTGCATCAAATTATTTTTACTTGCAAATCACCTTTTTTTTTTTGTTTTTTTTTTTGTTTGAGAAAACGGCAGTAATAATGCCTAATGGTGGAGGGTAGTTGTGTCATTGTACAAAGCAAATTCATTGGCACACTACTACTTTTTTAATTAATTCTCAAAAGGAGATGAGGAACGTACGCAGATACACATATATAATTAATAGTGGGTTAATTTCATTTGTACCCTCACAAAGCTATAAAATATCATAAATATCCTTTGAATTTTTAAAATTTCACAAATACCCCTCTAAATACAATATTTCTTTCATAAATATCCTCGCCGTTATTTTTTTGCTAACTTCTGTCAACATAGCATTTTTATTTTATTTTATTTCAAAATATGAAATTACCATAATTTGTTCACTTTTTGTTTAAGAATCAAACTTTTTTTTACTTATTTTTTGATATTTATACTAAAACTATCAACTATAGGTCATTTAAGTAAATCCTTGATGTTTTTATTAATTTTCTTTTTTGAACAGAAACTTTATTTAATTTTATATACTACGAAGTTATTAAAATTATTAAATTTGTTTGAATCATTTAATGGATTAGATAAAATCTCTAATTTAATAATAAAAAATCATTCAATTTAAGAAAATAAAATTTAAGAAGACTAATTAAAAAATTCAATTTAGGAGGGTATTTCACAATGGGTACGTTGTAATTGATGGGGTCTCCATATATTCAAAAAAAAAATTTGTGAGAGTGGTGATTAAATTAAAACAGAGGATAAAATTGGTATTTTGAAGCTAATATAACAGATTGCTAGCAGTGAGGGTATTTTTAAAACTTTTTCATACTTTTGGATGGTAAATATGAAATTCTAAAATTTTGAAGGGTATTCATGAAATTAGAACTACTTGGAAGGGTATTGAAGAAATTTTCCCATAATAGTAACTACTTGAGAAATAACAGCCTATAATGAGACTTCCCTGGTAAAAGGGGTACGTGGGTGTGGGGGCGTTTTGCTTTAACGGAGGTATCAGGTCATAAGGAAACGTTATTTATGAGGGGGACACGACAATATAAAGAGACAGAGTGTGTGTATCTGCAAAGAGTGCAGGGTCGGAATAAATACGAGAGAGAGAGAGAGAGAGAGAGAGAGGGAGGGGAAACACCCAAGTTTCTCGTGAGTGCTCTACACACCTTATCCAAAAGTCCCATTCCAGGTTGATCCACACACCTTTCATCTTATATCCCCCTTGCTTCCTTTTACCGCCCATAAAGCACCCCAGTAAATTGCTGATGTGTTAATTAATAAATTTATTCAACTTTACAATATATATATTTATATAGAATTGATCGAGTTTCTATATTTTTCAAAACATAAGTTATATATTAGAGCATGTAGGTTTTCAGTTTTTTGAATGAGGATTTGTAGAGTCAGAATAATAGTAGCATTGAAGTATCAAATTAAACCGCATTGAGTCAGTTCAACCAACTACTAAATCAAGATCAAATCGGGATCAAGAGTACAACCCAACTGCACCAAATGTAACATGATATTTAGCAATTTGTAAATTGGTTTCCTATTCATGAGAATGTATGGTTGTAACCTTTTCCACAATAAGGATTGAGAAGTAGTTGTATAAGTATCTCAATTAAAAGGACATTAATGAAGTGTGGTCTTCTAATTTCTTTAAGCAGCGCCGTAGGGTTAAATGGATGGTTGGTGGAATAGTATGATCCAAAGGGTGGAATTGGATAAAGAGATAAATTTAACAAGAAAAATTAAACTTACAAACACCAAGTGCTTAATACTTTTAAAAACACAATACTCGACTCTCTCTCTCTCTCTCTCTCTCTCTCTCTCTCTCTCTCTCTCTCTGTGTGTATAAATTAATTAAAATTTTCTATATTATGTGTATGTGTCAGTATAAGTATATCTACAGTAAAGGTATTTAAGATAAAGGGTTAATTTCATATAAGTTCCTCGAAACATGAATTGCAAATATATTCCTACAAAATTTAACTTTCCTATGTTGTCTCTACAAAATCCTAACATTTTCAAATATATCTATCTGATTTGTTACCTCTAAAGTACGTACTGTCTATTTTATAAGTCAATTCACCTCATTAACTAACTAGATTTAATTATTTAATCTATGATTAACTAAATATTTCTAGTGGATTCTAACGGTATGGACATATTTGAATGGGGCAATTGTCTATATACCCCTGAAAAGTTTCTGATTTTTTTATTTACCCCTCTTAGAAGGCTAATATTGAAAATGCCCTTCTTATGTTCCAAGTTTTTCTAAAATATCCTTAGAGTTAAGTTCCGTTAGTGAGCTACCATTATCTCTGAAAAATTATCATTTTGTCCATTCCAATATACTCTTGTATCGTAACAAATTTTTCTTATATATCCTTCATATAGCAAATATTTTTCTTATTTGCCCTTCAGCCGGATCTGGAGCGGAGGGCGTGCGGGGGTCCGATGGCGCTGTGGCCCTCTTGCTCCCGGCGCCGGCCACGGCGGCGGAGGAGGAGGAGGACGACGAGAGTGGCGTTGAGAGATGGGATCGTCGCTGCGGCCCTCTTGCTCCCGGCGCCGGCCAAGGCGGCGGAAGAGGATGACGAGAGCGATGAGAGGGGTGGTGTTTGGAGGTGGAGGTGTGGGAGGCGGTGGTGGTCTGGAAGGAGATGAGGCGAGGTGGAGGCGGAGGAGCCGGCCGGTGGAGACGGAGCCGGCCGGTAGTGGTGACCAAGTTGGGAGAGAAAGTGAGAATAACCTTAGGGATTAGTATAATAAGGTAGAGACAAAATAGGTATTTTGTTTAGGTTTTAGCTCTAGTATACATTTAACCCATGTTTAATCCGAGTTAAGCTAACAGGAGATAATTGCGGGAGTATTTTGAAATAACGGTGGAACATACGAGGAGCATTTTAGAAAGAAAAAAAAAAGTATGGATAAATCGGATATTTTCGAACGTATGAAGGGTACATAGGCAATTATCCCTATTTGAAAATATTAGGAGCATACTGTACGTCATTTACGTTATATTTGAAATGACAAGATTATCACGGCACCAATTGTGTTGGAAGGGTGTACAGAAGTTATGTATTTTTGTTAGTGAAATACACATTCCGTCAAGTATATATGAAAACGACATGACTCATGGTACACACTTCGTAACATGTATGCTGGGTTAGAAATTTATGATGATTTTGGAAGTTCACCAAATCCTATTATATATATCTTGCTAACTTGAGCTACATGCATGATGGAGATATAAGCATCCTAAATAAAACATATAATAGAAGATTATGAAATATTATAAATGTATGAAATGAACTGGTCTTAGATGTCTAGTACGATTTACAATATTTGAAAAAAATCTACATATAAAAAGAAATAAATTTTAGACATCTAGTTTTCATCGATCGATTAATATTCTACCTAATCTGTGAATTTTTGGCTATTTTTTCAGTCTCAGTAGTTAGAAATATATGATGATTTTGGAACTTACACCAATACCTGTTGTATCTTCCTAATTTGAGTTACATGCATGAAAAAAACTAAGCATCCTACATAAAACGTAAAGAAGATTATTAAACTATTACAAATTAACTTACGAAATATATGATTGGTCCTTGAATGTCCATCCTTTACGATAATTGAAAAAGTCTTAAAAAATATTAAATTTTAGACATCTATTTACCAACCAATCGAACAATGTTCTTTCTAATTCACGAATTTTGAGACTATTTTCGTGCGGACTAGTTAGAAATCTATAATGATTTTGAAACTCCAACAAATCCTATTGTATCTTCCTAACTTGAGTTACATGCATGAGGGAAATCTAAGCATCCTAAATAAAAGAAATATATATATATATATATATATATATATATATATATATATATATATATATATATATATATATATATATATATATATATATATATAGAGAACTAGGCTACTTATGCTATTAATAGCACTAAGTCATTGGTGCTACCAAGTTTTTAGCCGTTGGATTGAGAGTTGTGCGGTTAGGATGATGTGGGCCCGCTAGGGTTAAGTGGGTGGTTGGTTGAATAGTATGATCTAACGGGTGAAAATCATCAAAGGGGTGGATCTAACGGTAGAAAACTTGATAGCGAGTGCTTCGTGC
This sequence comes from Aechmea fasciata, assembly GCA_025177825.1. NCBI lineage: Eukaryota > Viridiplantae > Streptophyta > Magnoliopsida > Poales > Bromeliaceae > Aechmea > Aechmea fasciata. Next base: position 12,127,100 of record CM045923.1, read on the forward strand.
TATTAATATATATATATATATATATATATATATATATATATATATATATAGAATTGGTGAATACTTTTGGAAGTATTACCCCATGGTGCTATTAGGTTTTAGCCATTGGATCTATTCCTTGATTATTAATATCCTTGGATCAAACACTATTCCACCTACCACCACCTACCACCATCATCTCAAATACTATTCCACCTACCACCACCATCTCAACCTCACATCGCCCCATCCAATGGCTAAAAACTCAATAAGACCACCCCAATGGTGCTATTGAAAGTATTCTAGCTCAACTCTATATATATATATATATATATATATATATATATATATATATATATATATATATATATATATATAGTGTGTGAGGCTACTATGCTATCGGAAGCACGGAGCCTTCCGGGCTTCCAGCTCGTTTTCGATGATGCGGCTTTCGAATCGTCGATCGGCTCCGTTAAACTTGATCTAGAGTATTTGAAGTACCTAGAAAATAAATTTTATAATTTTTCGATATCATTTGCTTAGTGATCGAAGGGCCACAAAATCAAATATTTTTAATGGTCATAGTGAGCCGTTTGAAAGTTTAACGGTGTAAAAATATCCAAATTACATGAAATTTTGATAGAAAATTCTTTATACTATATAAAACAAGATCAATATCTTTGATCTAAATTTTTAATGCTATATTATCGCGTTTTGTAAGATTTTTATTTTCACTGTTGATTTTTAGCCCTTCGTTCGCTAGGCAAATAATATCGAAAAATTACAAAATTTATTTTCTAGGTACTTCAAATATTGAGCCGATCGACGATTCGAAGCCACAACATCGAAAACGACGTGGAAGCACGGAGCCCTCCGTGTTCCATAAGCATACACCCCACTCTATATATATATATATATATATATATATATATATATATATATATATATATATATATATATATATATATATATATAGAGTGGGCTGGTATGTATGGAAGCACGGAGGCCTCCGTGCTTCCACTTTGTTTTCGATGTTCGGACTTTCGAATCGACGATCGCTCCGTTAGACTTGATCTAGAATATTTGAAGTACCTAGAAAATAAATTTTGTAATTTTTTGATATCATTTGCATAGTGATCGAAGGGCTCAAAATCAATAATTTTAACTAGTGGTGAGCGGTTGCAAGTTTAACGGTGTAGAAATATCCAAATCATGTGAAATTTTGATCACTAGACAAATGATATCAAAAAATCACAAAATTTATTTTCAAAATACTTCAAAGACTCTAGATCAACTCTAACGGAGCCGATCGTCGATTCGAAAGTTCGAACATCGAAAACAAAGTGGAAGCACGGAGGCCTCCGTGCTTATGGAAGCATACTAGCCGCACTCTATATATATATATATATATATATATATATATATATATATATATATATATATATGTAAGGCTACTATGCTTATCTAAGACGAGCGCTCCGTGCTTCCACTTTGTTTTCGATGTTCTGGACTTTCGAATCGACGATCGGCTCGTTAGACTTGATCTAGAGTATTTGAAGTATCTAGAAAATAAATTTCACGATTTTTCGATATCATTTGTCTAGTGATCAAGGGACTCAAAATCAACTACTGAAAATAAAAATCTTACAAAATATGATGATATGATATTAAAATTTTAGATCAAAGTTATTGATCTTGTTTTATATGGTATAAAGAATTTTCTATCAAAATTTCATGTGATTTGGATATTTCTACACCGTTAAACTTGCAAACGCTCACCACGGCCGTTAAAATTTTCGATTTTGAGCCCCTTCGATCACTAGGCAAATGATATCGAAAAATCATAAAAATTTATTTTCTAGGTACTTCAAATACTCTAGATCAAGTTTAACAGAGCCGATCGATGATTCAAAAATCACAACATCGAAAACAAGTAGAAGCACTAAGGCTCCGTGCTTCCGATAGCATAGTAGCCTTACACTATATATATATATATATATATATATATATATATATATATATATATATATATATATATATAGAGTCCCACATTATACTCTTATGAGTATAGAGCCTCTTATACTCATAAATTTTTTGCCGTTAGATCTACTCTTTAATCATTTTCACCCGTTAGATTATACTATTCAACCAACCACCCACTCAACCCTAGGGGCCCCACTATCAACCTAACCATAACCACTCTCATCCTAACCGCACATTTTTTCATCCGAAGGCTAAAAACTTATGAGTACAAAGGACTCTATACTCATAATAGTATAGTAGCTCACTTATATATATATATATATATATATATATATATATATATATATATATATATATATATATATATATATATATATATAGAACTAGGCTACTATGCTATTAATAGCACAAACTCATTGGTGCTACCAAGTTTTTGGGCGTTGGATTAAAAGATGTGCGGTTAGGATAATGTGGGCCCCATAGGGTTAAGTGGGTGGTTGGTTGAATAGTATGATCTAACGTGAAAATCATTAAAGGGGTGGATCTAACGGTGGAAAACTTGGTAGCACGAAAACCTCCGTGCTATTGATAGCATAGATAGGACTCTATATATATATATATATATATATATATATATATATATATATATATATATATATGCTAGGGCTACTATCCTATTAATAGGATATGAGCACTTGTCCTATCACGTTTTTAACCCTTGGATGAGAAATTGTAGGGTTATGATGATATTAGTCGGTTAGAGTTGAATGGTCCCCCTAGGGTTGAGTGGTTCCCACTGGGTTATAATATTTAATCCAACGGTTAGAATGATGAAAAGAGTTGATCCAAAGGCTAAAAAATTGATAGGACAAGTGCTCCTATCCTATTAATAGGATAGTAGCCGGACTCTATATATATATATATATATATAGAGTTTTGCTAGAATACTATCGGTAGTAAACAAGCCGTTTTACTACCGATTTGGTTTCGATGATAGAGCTTCAAAATTGACAATCGTCTCCGTTGAACATGATCTATACCATTTGAAGTGTTTAGAAATAAAATTTCAAATCTTTTCGATATAATTTGCCTAATGATCAAAGGGTTTCAAAATTTGTAATTTTAATGGTCGATATGAGGCGTTTTCTCGTTTAACGGCGTAAAGATATCCAAATCAATTGAATTTTTGTTAGAAAATTCTTTAAACTATTTAAAACAAGATCTATACTCTTGATCTTGATTACAAGATTCCTATCATTATTTTTTAAAGAGTATTCATTTTCACCATTCATTTTTCTGCTCACTTGATGGATAAAAGAACAATATCGAAAATGCGTGAAATTTGATTTCTATGTAGTTTAAATGGTTTAGATCATATTTAACGGAGCCGATCGTCAATTTGGAAGCTCTATCATCGAAAACAAATCGGTAGTAAAACGGCTCGTTTACTATCGATAGTATTCTAGTTCAACTCATATATATTTCTGGAAGATTATTGAAATATTACAAACTTGTGGAATGCACATCTATTCCTTCTCTCTATACTTTATGATTTTTGAAAATGTCTGCATATAAAAATATAATAAATTCTATTTTTTATAAAAATGCACGGTCCATATATCTATACTTTAATTTTAACATATGGCAGGTAAAGGATTATTTCATTTGAAGTTATTTTTGTAATTAAACAATGCAAAATTTAAAGAAAGTTTTGATTATAAACAATGCAAAATTTAAAGAAAGTTTTGATTGATATTCTAAATTTAGGCATTAGTTTTGCACTAATTTGAGGAATTAATTGATATTCCAAATTTAGGCATTAATTTAGGCATTTAGTTTAGAAATTTTAGTGTTTATCTAATTTAGGCATTAATTTAAAATGTAGGAATATTAGAAATAGTATTATTTGTCATGCGGTTTAGCTTTTTCACCTTGAAATTCCCGCGCGGCGCTCAAGTGTCGCACACCAGGAACCTGACGCTAAGGTCCTCGGCTTCTTACGGACATGCCTTCCAAACTTAATAGTGGAATACCAATCCAAGTATTTTGCCAAGCTTGCTCCTCTGCGAAACTTATAGCCCGACCCCTTCGCCTTTAATCGAACCGCTCGTTGAACTCCACGAGTTCCTAACGAGCAAGCCCAATACCGAGGTTGGCCACCAAGCTAGCTAGGTGCATCCCGTTTCACCAACCAAACTCTCTTCGAGAATGCTCCATAGTCGAATTTCTTGTTGCCTCCATCGCTAGCCTAGCCCCAAGGACATTACAAGTTCTCCCCCAACTTGTTCCAACATTAGTCTAGCCGAGCGTCCTGCCTCACTATGCGTTCCGCTCCCACGACTTGACCCGCACGCCTCTAGCGTACGTCAAGGTCCGTGCTTCGCAGCGTCACACGTCACAAAGGGCACTCACGACTGTCAATCCCTCTCTGTCTCATCTCATGCGCCTGACAGCGTCCACGACCATACCACATATGCGGCCTGCTCGCTCGGTCCAACGGCACCCATCCGAAAAGCCTCACAAGTGTGCGCCACAAGCTACTTTGTCTCCCCGTACTAGCGACCTAGCGTGACACCCCCGCACGCCCATGCGTCGCACCATCGTGCTTCGCATTTACCCCGTACGGCTCTCATGTCCCATCGCTCCTGGCAAGGGAAGCCAATAAGTCCACACCATGCTTCTCGACCGTCCCCGCGACCCTTGCTTTGCCATGGCACTCGCGTCCTTGATTCCCATAGGTTCGCCTTATAAGGCCCCATACAAACAAACCGACCTTACTCCGCATCGCTAGCCACTGGCCCCTTCTTAGCTCGACCATGCCTAGCCGTTCACACCATTGGTACAGTCTGTCAAGGTTCACGTTATGGATACCGATACCGCTCGCCTCATTGGGTTCCACCCCTCGAGAGTCTCGTAGACATCCCATTCCGCCTTACGAATACTCCCTCGGTGTTAAATATTAAATATTAAATATTAAATATTAAGGGGCAATTGCTTATATACCCCTGAAAAGTTCTCGATTTTTCGATTTACCCCTCTTAGAAGGCTAATATTGAAAATACCCTTCCTACATTCCAACCTATTTCTAATATACCCTTAGAGTTAAAATCTGTTAAGTAACTCTGTTATCTCTGTAAAATTACTATTTTGCCATTTTCAAATATACCCTTCTACCATCACTAACTTTCTTATTTGGCCTTCAAGTTAAGGGCACAAAAGTATTTCAACTTTTGGTTTTTTCAAATATTCCCCTCTAGTCACCAACCTTTCTTATTTGCCCTTAAGTTAAGGGCAAAATTGGTATTTAATTTTTTTTTAACTGTGGTAGATATTTAACTCACGTTTAATCCAGATTAACTTAACAGGAGATAACTGCGGGGGTATTTTGCAATAACGGTGGAATGTATGAGGGGCATTTTAGAAAGAAAAAAAAAATAGGGGTAGATCGAATATTTTCAGACGCATGAGGGGTATATAGGCAATTATCCCAAATATTAAATATTTAAATTTAAAACATTTTAAATTTAAGTTAGAAAAATTTTGTATTACTATTTTAAAAAAATAATATTGGTAAATATTTAAATTCAACATATTTATTATGTTTAAAAAACTTTTAAATTTCTCTAGCTTAGACATTAATTTTGTATCACTTATTTAAACTAATTTGAATGTAGGTAAAAAATTATAAATTCAATTAATGTATTTAATATGTTAAAAATAATTTTAAATTGTTTTGATTTAGACATTAATTTTGTGTCAGTATTTAAAAAATTTGTAATGTTGGTAAATATTTAAAATCAAAATATTTAATATGTTTAACAAAATTTTGAATTCCTCTTTTTTAGACAGTAATTTTGTATTACTAATTTAAAAGATTTGAATGTCATCAAATAATTTGAAACTTTCTTATATGAAATGATGAAATATCTGCAGATGGAGAGAAAAGATTGAGAGAGAAAATGGAGACAAAAAGAGAAAAAAGATTTTGATAATATAGTAGACATAAAATTATGTAATTATTCACGTATTAAAAAACAAAAATATCCCTCATTGGGGTACCTATAACCGGTATCTCTCTAGAAGTGATCGGCTATTGCATGTCATAATTTTTAAAAAATAAATCGTTGAATAGGAGTGAATAAACGGTATTGAAAAATAACAAGTATGAAAGTACTACTCCTTTTTTTTTATGGATCAGATATTCTTTCTAATGTGCAGATTTTGGGACTATTTTCACACCAAGATATTAGGTTTCCAAAACTAGATGTCATAAAATTGGTATCACATTTGTTGGATTCTCAATTTGAAAGCACCTATAAATGACTTGATTGTAACTAGTGGTGTATGAACAATCTGGTGCACTGGGTACATGCATAAAGGAAAGTTTCTTCACCAAGGAGAGTTGAAAATTCAAGATGTACGTACCTGATTGGTTTTTCGTAAAAAAATGGAAAACAAAGTTTTTCAAAAAAAAATTCATAAAATTTTACTTTTGAGTTTTCTGTCTGTTTGATTTAAAATAAAAAAAAATTTCCCCAAATTTTATGATAAATTAGGAAAAATTTTATGATAAAATTCATAAAATTTTATGGAAAACAAAGGTTTTCAAAAAAAAAAAATTCCCCAGATTTTATGATAAATTAGGATTTGTTTAGTTTATCTATTTTCGACTGCGGAATCGGAACGCATTTCACTGATTTTGATAATTGTTGTTTATTTTGTAGCAATTGGATTCTAATTCTCATTCTACTCTGAAATGTAAAGTAAATGTTTTTTTTTGGCCCAATCTGACTTTAAATTCTAAACAGGCCTATTGCCCAATAAACCACTCAAAATCCTTTTGCAAAAATTTCTTTCTGACAAACACCTCCCTCACCTTTCCCTTCGTCACTCTCTTCTTTCTTAATCAAGCCCCTCTATCACAAATTCTAAATATCCTACTTGTCCAATTTGATTTCCACTCTAATAACAAACCAAATACTTGTGGATGATTCAACATTCCATTTTTTATTTTAATGTCCATTCCAATCATAAACCAAACATGCCCCTCGTATTTTTATTTTCCTTTGTTTTTTTAGAAAATAAAAACATTAATTTTATAAAATATGATTTTTTTTTTAAGTTAGTTTTCTTCGGAACTTGGAATGAAATTGACAAAGGAATTTTCCATAAAGCTTTTTTTTTCGGAATATTTTTTCTTATACTTTTCTAAAAAACCAAATAGTCCCTTGCTGGAAAACTCGTTTCTCATATCTGATACACTAATCAGTGACTGTGAATCAATCAGGATCAATTTATAGACGTTTAAATTTACACATTTGTATTATATTAGATTTTTCACTTGCCGTTCGTATAAAATCATGGAACAAATTATGTACATCTATACAATCTATACAATCTATACAATCTATACAATAACATTAATTCTCTTAAACTTGCCACGTGGCTGCATGATATCCCTCTCTTGCCACATGGCGAGATTAAGAGAATTCATGTTGCCCACATGGCAGCATGATATCTCTCTCTTGCCGGATGGCGGCAAATCCGAACCGAACCGAACCGGGCACAAATTCGAACCGGCTCAAGTGATTCGTATGTTTCCTTTTTTCTTCACTTGCCAATCCAAACCGAAATAATATTTTTTTGGTTGAACCGAATCAGATTTATTGGGTGTGGGCACGAATTCGAACCGACTCACGTACTTCATATGTTTCCTTCTTTATTTACTTAAACCGAATCGGATTGTTTAGTGTATGTGCCAACCAAACCAACTCAATTTCTTTTCTTTTTTTTTTGCTTGAACCGAATCAATTCTTGAGCTTCACCGATTTTTTTAGCCTGAATCAAACCGGTGCTCTCTTTCTTTGTTTGAACCAGTCTGTTTTATTAGACCGAACCAGACTAATCTATCTATACTTCTATACCTATACATTAACCCTCATAAGAAATGCCACGTGGCAGTGTTTCGTTCGCTGTTTGCTTTCACCTTATGAACGTCTGTCTTTTCGTTTCATTAATTCCTTTCCTATAACGTCTACCTCTTCGCCTCTTATTAATTTATTTTCCATAACGTATGTCTTTTCGGCTTTCCATTTCATAATTCTTTCTCGGTAAGGTAATCAAAAAAGAAAGAAAATGAGTTCCGTAAACTTTAAACCAACACAAAATCTAACCCTTCGTATTCCCTTCATATATAACGTTTAATTAATGCATCCACCTATCATAATTCTAATATAATCTTAAACACTACAAATTCACACAAAAACCCCATTCTCTCCTATGTATGTCATAAAAATAAAAGTCTATTTATTTTCTATAATAAATTATGATCTCTTTTATTTGGCAAAAGGTCCTGCATCCATTTACTTTTTTTTTTTTTTTGTTAACTTCTAATTTTGGTGGTTTTTTCTATTCTCATTTAGTATGAGGTGTGTGATTTTTTTTCTTCAGCTCCTAACTTTAGTATCTTCTCATCTTCTCAACATCGACCGCTTCACCTCCTCCCTTCTTCTTTACCATCCGTTTTTCTAACTCCCACAACCCTATCTCCTCTTTTTGGTGTAGAGTTCTTTAAAAACTTCATATCATAGTGGCGGTGGAGGTGGTGAATGTGAAAGTAGTAGAGACCAAAGTGGCGGCGGCGGCTGCGAAAGAAAGCATGGGGAATGATAGTGGAGATTGAGGTGGCGGCGAAAATAATAGTAAGTCTCACCCTCTTAGAGATCAATACCAAGTGAGAGTTTCTCTATCTTTTTTTTTTTCTCTTATTTTCTATTTGTTATTTATTTTTAACCTATTTTACAATATTTTTTGAAATTATTTGATAGTTTCTGTTTAAGATGGGTTGGATTAGATTAAAAATATTATATTTCGATAATATCTGTCCGCCGCATCGTGCGGGTAACTACACTAGTATTGAAATATATATGACAAAAAATTGTCCAAAATCTAATTACTATTTGACATTCACAAAAAACAAGTGTAAATGTATTAATTAAAATTAAAATATAGAATATTAGATGTCATTTATGAAATCAAGTAATGATCAAAAGTTATAGCTCCCATGTAAGGACTAAGATTTGGTAGTATACTTGTTAGGAGCCGGAATACCCTGACTCTCGACTTGGTCAAGATCCTCCTCGGGGGGGGGTGGGGGGTGTCGGGATGCGAAGAGGCTACGATTAATGACTCTCGAAGTTTGCGCCCTTCGACTGTATCAAGCAATTCGGCTGATGAGGGATCGGATAAGCCGAGTTCGAAACCCTCTATTGTAGGATCTGTTCGGCTGAAAGAGCCAAATAGATGAAATATACAGTGACGTACTGGTCGGCTGAAAAAGCCAAATAGATGAAATACATAGTGACTAGTCGGCTGAAAGAGCTGAATGTCTTTATTTATTAATAAAACATTGTGTCCCCGAAGGGCATACAGACTCTGCAAATCTAGTTTACAATAGAGTATGCCCAAAGGACATACAGACTATGCAAATCTAGTTTACAACAGAATGTGCCCGTGGGGCATATAGATTCCAGAGATCTAACTTAAAAACTACTACTAGAAAAGCAGTAAAATGCGGAAAAGAAAAAGATTACATGTAGACTATTTCTAGAAAAAACGATAAAATTGCAAGAAAAATAAGGGTGGTTTTCTCGTTCATGAGGGAGAAAGACCCCTATTACAGGCTTCGAAATTACTATTTATAGTAATATCAACCCACATTATTAGTTGGTTGAAAGTAGTGGGGGGAGTGGTTGTAACCATGATCGTGAAAGTTACGCCCACTTCTCATGGAAGTTACGCCCCACTTCTCAACCGTTCCGGCCTAAACGTTCTCAACCTTCATGCGCCTTATTGCCGACTCCTGGTATACCACGTATCTTTATTTCTTTAGCTCATACATGGGTTAGGTCGGCATATTTCAATTTTGGCCTCAACAATGCCCCCCCAATAGTCTTTCGAATGAACATTCGGATGACTATTGGTGCCAAATCGACTGCTCAATGACACAGCAGAGACCCAAACTTTAGTTTTTCTGGTCTTGGTCGGCTTAAAGAAAATGACTCTTTATCATCCTGACCGCATATATCTCGGCTTTATCAACCGATTCTTTTATTCGATCGGTTCGGCTCTTCTTGAACCGAATGTGTTCTTCTATCAAGGATTTCTCCTTGAAGAAAGTGGCTATACCACGGCTTCATCAGCCGATTCTTTACTTTTACTCGATTGGTTCGGCTCTTCTTATACCAAATGTTCTTCTATCAAAATTTTTTTCTTGAAGAAAGTAGCTTTTTACCAGCCGCATATAACTCGACTTCATCAGCCGATTCTTCACTTTCACTCGATTGGTTTGGCTGTTCTTGAACCGACTGTTCTTTTATCGAGGATTTCTCCTTCCCTTTGCTTTGATTTTTATATCGGCTCCATTACAGCTGATCGTCCTTACTTTTCTTTCGGAATTGCTCATATTGGCCAACTCAAACACCTAGATCAAATAGGTTAGAAAAACATTATCTTTAAAATGGTCTTTTATCTTAAAATGTAGATCATTTAACGCCATTTTGGCGAACTCTGATTCCGACATTCTCATAAAGCATCGAATTTTGGCTACTTTGAAACGGTTCAAATACTCTACGATCGTTCCACCTGGCTTTTGTCAGTATAAAGCCAAGTCGGCGATTGATAATTGTGGCTTCGACCTATAGAATCGCTCATGAAATTTTTTTTCCAATTCGTCCCAATCTTGGACGGAATTGGCTGATAAAGTTGTATACCAAGTAAATGCCGTTTTGGTTAACGACGTGTTAAATAATTGAAGTTTCAAAAATTAGTATGTGGTCGCTTCTCTACATTGGGCCGTGAACCGGGCTACATGCTCGATCGTATTCTCGGTCTCATCGCCTGAGAACTTGTTGAACTTCGGCATTTTCCAGTTTGCCGGATACGGATGTTTTGCGTCTATACTCGCGGGATAAAGGGAACGAAATACAGGCCGCGTTGCAGGCTTGGCCCCTACTCTAAAGGTATTCTGAATGGCTTCTTCGATTTGAGCATATAGCCCATTATTGTTCCCTATTACGAAAATCGGGACTTGCACTTGAGGATTTGGCTCTAAAAGAAGTCAATAATTTTGTATTATGGGATTCACTCCATGCATAACATTAGGGGCCTGCCCCCCAGCTCTAATTCCCGTATTTTGGGGCTGATATGTTGGTAAATAAAGTAAACCCGATGCAATCTCCGACTACGGGCCGACGTTTATATTCGCCGGCCTATAAGCAGTTTGGAAAGGTGCCATTTGCCATTGCGTCTGTGAGATCGCCGGTGTGACGGGATTTTGTTGCACCGGCACATTTAGGGGCCCCTGTTGCCTCCCGTAAGTTTGCTCGTTTCGGATAAATAATTGTTCGATTCGAACAATATTTTTATTGTAGGCTGTGATGGCGGCCAGCACCGCGTCTAGTCGAGCGGTATTTTGATAGATATTTTGATCTAAAGTTTGCAGGACTCAGGTCATCTCGCCGAGTGCCTGAGTTAAACTCGGTTCTTGATGAGCCGATTGTTCACTAGTCTCGCCTCCAACAAGTAGTACCGCCTGATTCTCATTCGCATTTTCGGTGCTACTAGCTTGGTCATTCCCTGAAGGCCTGGGAATGACTCTATTTCGGAGGTTCAAAGTGTTATTATCAACCATAGAATAAAGACTAGATTGGAAAAACCTGAATGGGTCCCACCGAGCGTGCCAAAATTGTTAGGAGCCGGAATTCCCTGACTCTCGACTTGGTCAAGATCCTCCTCGGGAGGTATGTCGAGATGCGAAGCAGCTACGATTAATGACCCTCGAAGTTTGCGCCCTTCGACTGGATCAAGCGAGTCGGCTGATGAAGGATTGGATCAGCCGAGTTCGAAACCCTCTATTGTAGGATCAGTTCGGCTGAAAGAGCCGAATATATGAAATATACAATGACTGGTCGGCTAAAAGAGCCGAACAGATGAAATACATAGTGGCTGGTCGGCTGAAAGAGTCGAATGGCTTTATATATTAATAAAACAGAGTGTGCCCGAAGGGCATATTGACTCTGCAAATCTAGTTTACAACAGAGTGTGCCCAAAGGGCATACAGACTCTGCAAATCTAATTTACAACAAAGTGTGCCCATGGGGCATACAGACTCCAGAGATCTAACTTAAAAACTACTCCTAGAAAATCAGTAAAATGCAAAAAAGAAAAAGATTACATGTAGAACTAGAAAAGCAATAAAATTGCAAGGAAAATAAGGCTGGTCTTCTTGTTCAGGATGGAGAAAGACCCATATTACAGGCTTCGAAATTACTATTTATAGTAATATCAACCCACATTATTGGTTGGTTGAAAGTAGTGGGGGGAGTGATTGTAATCATGATCGTGGAAGTTACGCACACTTCTCATGGAAGTTACGCCCACTTCTCATGGAAGTTACGTCCAACTTCTCAACCGATCCTGCCTAAATGCTCTCAACCATTAGGCGTCTTACTGACTCCTGGTGTACCACGTGTCCTTATTTCTTTGGCTTATACGTGGGTTAGGTCAACATGTTTCAATTTTGGCCTCAACAATACCTAAACTCTCTGTTGATGATATTTTTGTGTGTAATTTAATTACAAAAGCACTCGTCAAGTTTGGGGAAAAACGAGTTAGAATGAAGATTTTATGCGGTTTTTACTTTTCACTTAAAGTGAATAGTAACCCGGGATTCCGGAGAAGCCAATGACTAAACATGGCTTCTGGCGCATATCGGACTTCGTTTATAGTGATCTACTAGCTCATTTGTAACGGTTCGACTATCGTGGAGCCATTGGCGCTAAAGGATTTTAGGTTTGACGCACAGATTTCGAGAAAACTAGTTATACATGTATTCTATGTATTTTGTGTGTGGTTTTGTCTATTGGAGAGAGAGGATGGATTTTGTCCCGAATTTGCGATCAAACCATGCGAAACAAAATTGTGAGTTTGAGGTCTCTGTCGTACTGATCGCACTAGTGCGATCCGTTTGCAAATCTGACGAACGGATCTCTTGATATCGCGCGTTGATCAAAGAGGGGTCATTAGTGGTGAAACGGTAAATTTTGCGAAAAGTCCTACATTTTATGTACCATTTTGCGTGAATTTGAACTTGGGCGTGTGTTCACGCGTTTTACTCGCGGTGTGAGGGACTCGGATTAAAATATCGAGTTTCGGTGGACTAACTCGCAATTATACACCTTATGTATATATAGCCCATCTAGGGTTTGCACCATACAAACCCTAACCCTATCCCCCAGCTGACTCCCAGCCACCTTTTCCCCCTCACCCCGTGCGCCACGCGCCTCTCGGCCACCACTAACTGAGCCCCGATGGGCAACCGCAGCCTCAGCCACTTTTTCCTTCATTTTCTTCTTTTCCACCACTTCCCTCCCTGTCTTCTTTGGCCGAAGGTGGTATTAGGCACTCCCCTTCCTCTGTCCTCTTTTCGGCATCACCCCTGAGCTCCGGCGACCTCCCCGGGTCGGTCGCTGCCACCCCCGAACGCCGCTGCCGTGCTACAGCCACCATGCGGCCTAGTTGAGCCAGCTCGGGATGAGGGAGCTTCAGCTCCCTTCACTCGCGCTGCTGCCCCCTGAGGTCGCCCCTGCTGCCTCTCCCTTAACTCCGGCGACCTCCCCCGGCTTGTCGCCGCCGTCCCCATGCGCAGCCGCTGCTATCTAAGCAGCCTACGATTTTCTGGTGTAGCTTGACCAAGAAAGCCCAAGCTTCTGGCCCGCGTGCCACCGGCCTTGGGTCGGTCGTGCCGCCTCCCCGGAGCCGGCAACCCTCCTTGCCGACCGCCGTTCTCGAGTGCCGCTGCGACCCTGCGGCCTCACTGTGCGAGCTCGGGCCGAGTTGACTCGACATTCCTTAATTCCCTCGCCGCCGCCGCTGGGTCGGCGCGCGGCTTCCCTTCACCTCCGGCGACCCATCGTCACCCCCGGGAACCCCGCCGCCGTGGCCGCCGTCGTGGCCGGACCCGCCCTAGCTCGTGCGGGCTCGAGGTTGCTCCACCGTGCCGCCGCCTCCCACCACCGGCGGAGCGAGCCCCGGCCTCCCCGTCGGTTGCACCGTCGGTCGCCGCGGCGTGCCCGCCGCAGAGCCACTGCCAGCTGTGCCTTAGCTCCCACCGCTCCGGTAAGCTTAGTTAGGGTCTTTTGACTACCATTCTGGGTTGTGCTTATTTTTTCGGCGATCCGAGGCTGTCCCGATACCTCCGGAGGTGAGCACGGTGATCGCTGGTAAAAATGTATTAGTTGTGCCACAAATAAAAAGCGTAAATTATTAACAAATTGAAGTGAACAAATATGTCTTAAATTGAAGTGAACAAATATGTCTTGATTAATTTGTACCAAATAACATATTAAATTTACTAGGATTATAGAAAATGAACCAATTTGAGGCTAGGGCAAGATTTTTCATGCTCAAGTATTTCTCCATAATTTGATCCATTGTATCATTTATAACAAAATTGAAGTTCATTAACATTGATATTTTTTCTCATCTTTTCTTTCACCGCAAGAAAAAATAAAAATAAAAATAAAAATCTGATTCACCGAAAGAAGAGCACACATTGCCTTCTCTAAGAAAAAAAAGAAAAGAGAGTTAACTACAAATATAGAAAGAAGAAAGATTCCATATATATACCTACAAAGTTGTAGCTGTCAAACAAATTGTTTATATCCATGCAAAAGAAAAAGAAGGTTCAGCTAAGTTAATTCAATTTCCAATATTATTTAATTTCTCACTCTTTATACTGTAAAAAGAAAAGAGAGACAAAAAATATCTTATCTAATCCAATCAAAATTTGGTCAGGATTTCTAGTCTACAATTGAATTTTAGTAGTTCCAAATAAAATTTTACCCAAATTAACTAAGAAAAATTGTTTTACTAAACTAACTCAAATTGTAAGGTGAGTTTTTGACAATGTAGTTAAACTGTTTGTTGATGATATTTTTGTATGTAATTTAATTACAAAAGCACTCGTCAAGTTTCGGGAGAAAACGAGTTAGAACGGAGATTTTACGCGATCTTCAGTTTTCACTTAAAGTGAATAGTAACTCGGTTTTCCTAAGAAGCCACGGTGTAAAGTTGGCTTCTGGCGCGTATCGAACTCCGTTCATAGCAATCCAATAGCTCGTTTCGAACGGTTCAGCTATTCTGGAACCAATGGCACTAATGGATTTTAGATTTGACGTAAAGATTTCGAAAAAACTGAAAATACATGTATTATATGTATCGGTGCGTCACTTGGCCTTTCGGAGAGAGAACGGGTTTCGTCGCGAATCCGTGACCGAACAAGGCGAAACGAAATCGTGGGTTTGTTGTCTCTGTCGTGCTGATCGCATTGGTGCCATCCGTTCGCAAATCTGACGGACGGATTTGCGAATATCGCGCATTGATCGAGGAGGGGTCTTAAATGGCAAAACGGTATTTTTGCGAAAACCTCGACATTTTATGTACCGTTTTGTGTGGAATCGCATGTGAGGGTGTATTCGCGCATTTTACTCACGCTGTGAGGGACTCGGAGTAAATTATCGAGTTTTGAGGGGCTTTTTTCTCAAGTTGGAGCTATGTATATGTAGCTATCTAGGGTTTTGCACTTGAAAACTCTAACCCTAGCCCTAGCTGCGCACCCATCCACCTTCACCTCTCTCCCTTGCCCCACCGCGCACACTCTGGCCGTTGCCGATTGAACTCCGGCCGGCCATAGCCTCCCTTAGCCACCTTCCCTCTCTTTTTCTCTCTTTTTCACCATCTCTCTTTATCTTCTTTGGCCGAGGGTGGAGCTGGACTTTCCTCCTCCTTCCGGCCCTCCTTCCGGCCCTTCTCCGGCACCTTCTCCGGAGCCCTAGCTACCCTCCTCGTTTGCTGCCACCGCCCCGAGCCGCCCAGAGCGCCGCCGCTACTGCCCCTGCAGCCTGCAACTAGCTAGGCCGAGGCAAGCTTGCGGCCTCTCCCCTGCGTTGTCGCCACCTTGGACCCCCCGTACGGCATCCCCCGACCCTCGGCAGCCTCCTCCATCGGTCGCCGCCGTCCTTGCGATCACCGCCGCTGCCTCGGCCAACCTATGGTCGCCCCGGATATGCTCGAGCCGAGCTAACCCCGCATGTTCTCCCTTGCGCCGCGGCCGCCCGGAGCCACCCCCTGCTGCTTCCTTCCGACCTGCGGCAACGCCCTTTATCACCCTTGAGCTCCCACCGGTCGTCGTGGCCGCCATTGCCTCGGGACCCGAGTCCTAGCTTGTGCGGGCTCGGCTCGCTTCGCCGACGCCGCTGCCGCTCCTCGCCGCCGATCAAGGTGAGCAATGTGCTCCTTCCCTCTCCCGCACCCACCTCTGGCCCGCGCGCACATCGCCGTGCCGCCGGAAGCCGGCCGAAGCAAGCTTGCTTCGACCAAGCCCGAAATAGGGCTTTTCTTTGGCGGCTTGCTGTTCCGAGCAATCCGATACTTCCCGATCTCTGCGGAAAGGAGCACGATGACCGTGACTCATTGCTGAACATCGTGCTCACCTTAGTTTCTGTCAGGAAGGCTTCATTCCGCTGTTTCGGCGGTGTCGCTCCTTTAGGGCCTTTTGGTTGCTATTTCTGGTTTGCGCATATTTTTTCGACGATCCGAGACTGTCCTGATACCTCCGAAGGTGAGCACGGTGATCACCGATCAGTACTGATCACAGTGCTCACCTTACTTTGGATCAACGGATGTTGTATCCACCTGTTCGGTGCGATTTTTCCCCGACTACGCGCTGTTCGCAGAATTTTCAGGTCACTCCCAGTCCTCCCATAGTGAGCCATTTTGCTCTGGATCATGAGCACGGCCTCTGGCGTGTCGAGACCTGTCAGTACGTGTCTCAGAGGACCTTGGAAGTCCTCGGTTTACGAGAACGGGCCACATGATCACCCGATTTACATAAAATGATAAAAATTTATGTAAACAAAGGGACTTTTATGCAATTGTGCACCTTGTGGCTACTGTAGGCAGTGCATGTGTGTGTAGGGTGACCTCTGGACTAATTTTCCAAGGTCTGATAGCGTTCGTGGAAATCGAGAGTCAATTTCGATGTGTTTGCCAGCGAAATTCGCCGAAAGAACGCAGTTCTGGTTCAGATTTCTTCCGACGTCGTTTGGTTGCCCTGTGAGTTGTCGCTGAGCCTTGTTGTCTGGTCACCATCATCATATCATGGGTTCAGAGATGACGGGTGAGTGACGATGGGTTCCAGTGTCGAAATAGACACTTCCGGGAACCCGGATCCGAAAAATTATTCAACGATAATTGTTTGTTTGCGTTATGTTGTGTTTGCTGCCAATATGTCAAAATCGGGGTGTTTTGTGGTAGCAGGTGACTCGTGACACGAGTCAGTGAGTTTCGGGACACTTAGTGGGTCCCGGCAGCGTCCCGGTGTGATTTTCGAGACTTCCGGCGAGTTACGATGATCGGTTTTGGGAAACCTATTTCGGGGATTTGTGTGGGGTTGTGAGTTGTGTACTTTGGGTTAGTGGGTTGGGTACTGACCTGGTGGATCTTCGTAGGTCCGGTTGACTCGTTGCGTACCCAAATTTTTGGCGCATTTGTGACAGGTGGGTGCTTCGAGCTGGTAGTCTATGAGATCGTTTCACCTCCCTTTGTTCTTTCATATCACCGTTGTAGTCTCTACATGTCGTTGCTCTGTTTATCCTTCACATATCTTACCTTATTGACTGGATGTTGTTAGTTGTTAAACATGTAGAGTAGGCTTGCATATGTATATTGTATCTTTGTGGACCTTGGGTCCAGACAATACATTGACTCATTTGTTGTGTGTTTCGATCTGGTTGATCATGGTTTGGTGTTGTACGCCCTTGTATCTATCGTGGTTCCACGTTGTATGCCCTTGTATCTGGCTTCGGCCAAGGCACCGGCTTCAGCCGATTTTTGTATTGAGCGTACCAGCATGACTTAGTCACAGCACTTGGGGGTATTCATGACACCGAATCGGTTTGGCCACCGACCGGAGGTGTACTTACCCGGAAGGGTCGTCTAGTGGGCGGATGAATCAGGTTGGTGCAGATTAATGACGAGAGCGCTTAAGGTCCGCGGACCAATATAATAGGCACTAGATTGGGTACAGTTTTAGCTTGGTTACCTTGAGGCATGTTCAACATTGTTTTCTATACAGTAGCAGTCTTTATTACTTGCTTATTATTTATCTGTTATAGCTATTGTAGTTTTCTTCATATCACAACATTTATATATGTTTACCTTACCTCATTTGGTTTCCGGTGATTACGGCTTGCCTTTGTGGCTCTGTCGTACCCACTGGAAATCTTGATTGCGGCCCCCCGCCCCCCCCCCCCAATTTTCTAGATGACTTGGGCGAGGAGTTGGCTTTTGGACTCGACGGGAGGACGTTCTAGCTAGTTAGCAGTAGCGGCCGCTACTCGGGTTATATTTTTGTCACGCCCCAGGGTCATTTTATAAGTAAAAACACAGCGGAATTTTTTTTTTTTTTTTTTTAAACTTTACTCCCCAGGGTTTGCCAGATTCTCCACAAATACAGGGAGTCCACTGTCCACACGGACAGAGTCTCCCCTGTATTTGCACGGCGTAGCACAAGCACAGAGTATTATAATCATACATCCAAGAAACAACCACAATAAATGAATATACAAACAATCAATAATTATACATTCACATACACCATTCACCACAGGTTCATTCACATTGAGTTTAGCATAAATCCACGAAAGCTCTTTTCTTTCAAAGGTACGCTACCACGAGGGGTAGAAAACTATTTTCTTTTTACAAAAGCCAGAACCTCTTTATTTCATTCAAAACCATATGAATTCAAATAAAGTAAACCAACTGAACCATAGAACCAACTAAACTATAACAACAGGAATACAAAGGAGAACTACAAAGTAGTACAAACCGGGTCGGAGGCTCTATCGCGAACTAGACGCGATCCTCACCAGCTATCCCACTACGACCTGCAACGTCACCTGAAAAAGAAGGCAAGGGGTGAGAACATGTAAACATGTCTCCCCGTCCCAGTGGATACCTCACGGAGATAAACACAAGTGGAGATGATAGTAGTACAGTAGCTATGATAAACAAGTAAACGAGAGAGATATATAGATATGAAACAACAGCTACTGTGAAGAAGAATTAGAAACATACGAGGATACCAAAACTATAGTAGTAAGACAACTGTAAAGAAATAACTGAAGATAGACAAGCAACAACCACTACTATAGCTATATGCGTCAACCGGACAAGAAGTCCAAATATACCCAATCTAAAAACCGCCGTGTTGGTCCGCAGACCTCAGGCAATGCCCACTGCCACTCTATACCTGCATATAACCCAAGGTAGCCTATGGGTTCACGGGTTGGCACACCCAACCACTTTTCCGGAAAAGAACACCCTGCCGCGGTGGATCAGACCGCTGGTGTTCGTGAAATGCGAACGAGTTGGGCGATCGATGCTCATATGCTCAAAGGTCAACCGTCGGCAACCAGCCGACAATCCTGCCCCTCAGGGCTCACCGACCGTATAGGTCATCGACGGTATGGAAGTACAAGAACAGACCACTCAGGTCAACTAGGATGGAACAACTCAACATCCTCTCAACTGTATGCAAAACTGCTTAAGGGAACACAAGAACTGACCACTCAGGTCAACTAGGATATATGTACAAAGAATAAATGAATAGGTCAACAGTGTGTATTCACAGAATCCAGAACTACCGTTAGCCACTAGCCGACAATCCAACCCCTCAGGGTACACCGACCACAACGGTCATCAACGACAGTAGTCAAAGAATCGACTCATGGAAACGAGATACCGAAACCGACCACCCAGGTCACAAATATATAGTACGAGAACCGACCAACTAGGTCACAGATATAGATGAACTACTCTACTCCTACACATGATACTAAGCATGGAAACAACTGAGTAGAGTAATGGAATAACATCAGTGCAAGGTTCAATATATAACTGATAAGCAATATAAACAGTAAGGGGTGGAAGGAATGTCACCGAGCATGCACCACTGTACCGACGTCAAAACGAAGTACCCACCTGTAAGGATGTCGTGTTTGTCTCCTGACTGCAAAAGAGTGTCAACCAGACCTAAGGAAGGTCCACTGGGTTAGTGTCTAACCCACCACTAATAAACACTGACTCCACATCCTACAAACTAATCCCACGGAGATTGGTTTTTCGAAACCAATTATCGTAACTCGCCGGAAGTCCCGTAAACCGCACCGGGACTCCGCCGGGACCCACGAACGGTTCCGAAATGCACCGACTCGTGTCACGAGTCACCCGCTGCCATAAAACACTCCTATTTGGATATTTTGGCAGCATACACAAGATAACACTACAATACAATTATCGTCGGATAATTGTACAAATACGGGTTCCCGAAAGTGTCTATTTCGACACCGGAACCAACCGTCGCTCACCCGTCATTCCTAAACCCTCGAAATGACGCGGGTGATCAGCCAACAAGGTTTAGCGACACTACAATGACTCGCAAGGCACCGTCGGACGAATTCCGAACCAAACCCGCGTTCCGTCGACGGATTTCGCGAAACGCACCGAAATCAATTTTCGGTCTCTACGAGAGCTTGGGACCTTGGACGATCAGTCCAGAGGTTACCCACATCGTGTACACGCTGTCCACAGTGGCCCCAAACAACAAAATTGCATAAAAGCCCATCAAGACGCGCGAAATCGCACTATTTCATGCGATTTCGGAGCTTTTATGGCCACATACAATTAACCAGGGATCCAATAAGCCTATCAAGGCACCCGTTGATAGATTTCGGCGTGCCAGAGACCGTGCTCACCTTTCGGAGCGAAGCCGGCCGCTGTGGGAAGCGTACAAGCGACACGAAAATCAAGAAACAACGCGCACAGCGCATAAAACATTAATTTTCCGCTAACCAGGGCATCAAAACCCACAACGGAGGTGACCACAACGTTCGGCAAGAAAAATTGTTGACCGTGCTCACCTCTCGAGATCAGATTGCCCTTTTGGATCACTCAAAAAGTGATCAAAACCCTAGACCGTAAACTCAAAACAGAAAACAAGGCTTACCGGACAGGAGGAACTAGGGCTCGGTCGCCGGTGACGAACCTCTCGGGCACTCTGTACGGATGTGGCCCTCCTGGCCGCACTGGAAGCACCTGCCTGCCCGCTGTGGACACTGCGGCGGGTGGTGAGGACCACCGCAGATCACACACCGGAGGCGGCGTCGGTCGGGTCCTCCTCGCTGAGTCGGTGCGCCTCGACTTCGCTGCTGGTGCCTCGGATGCTTCGGTGGCCTCCTAGAGTGCGTCTGGCTCGCACCCTCGGCCGCGGGCCTCTTGCCCTTTCCCTTGTCCAAACCCTCGCGCCGCTCCTGTACCATCGCCGCGCCGCTCTCCACGGTGAGCGCGCGGTTCACCACCTGTCGGTATGTCTGAAGCTCAGAGGACTGCACAAACCGGAAAATCGACGGTCGCAGTCCACGCTCGAAGATGCGGGCCTTATCCTCGTCGTCCCGCAAGACGAAGGGCACGCAATGCAGAAGCCGAGAAAACTCTCTCTCGTACTCGGCCACAGTCCGGTCCCCCTGAGTAAGGCTGTGCAGGCTCTGCTCCATCTGCCTCTTGACGCTGTCGGGGAAGTAGTGTGACAACAGAAGTTCCTTGAACTTCATCCAGGTAATAGACGCCAAATCCGTGCTGGGGTTCTCCTGAATGTCCATCCACCAGCGGTAGGCCTCGCCGTCGAGGTGGTGGGTGGCGAGCCACACCCTATCCCGCTCCTCCACAAAAGTGTCGCGGAATAGCTTCTCCATGTGCATCAACCACTTTTCCACAATCCAGTGGTCGACGTTCTCTCCGTCAAAGATCCTCGGACTGCACTTCCTAAACTCCTTGAGGCGACCCATAAGTCGATCCCTCTCGGCTCCCTGAGCCATAACTGGAAATGCCGCTGCCACCGGCGATGCTCGCACTGGCGGGGTGTCCCGATCCTCCTCCCGACGCTCGATCCGGAGTCGTACGGTGTGAACCGGCTGCGGGAGATCGCGCCCGCGGTAAGTCAACCTCGGCTGGTGCCGGCGGTGAAGGAGTCTGAGTCTCCCTCGCGGCCGCCTGCTGCAATAGGAGATCCTCCATGCGCTTCATGCGCGCCTCCAGACGCTGTGCCGCCGTCGCCTGCTGTGTCACCAAAGCTGTGAGGGCCGCCAGCTAGCCCCTCAACTCACGGACCTCGCCGGATCCGGAGGTAGCGGAGGTCTCGACCTCCTCAAGGTGTGCCGCATTGTCCGCTCCAACAGATTTCGAGCGAGTCGTCGGCATCGTCACTACAACATCATAAAAGCGCAAGTTAGTAAGCTCACGCAATCGCATCCCCGCTCATGCTATAAATACCCAAATCATGCGAAAGTAATGAAGTGTCATTTACTACTAACTCCCGATGTTACGTTGTCGGCCGCCAACGTAACACTCCGCGCCGTTAGAAGTTATACACTTCGATCCAACTCTACTTACTAGAGTTATTCAAGATACCCAATCTTAATACTTTCGCTCACAAGTTAAATAGACCTCGTCTCTCACGAGCCTATATCCTATAGTCCAACCTGCCTAAGGTTTGCTAGGTCCACAAGAAGACTCAACCCTAGGCTGTGATACCAATTTAATCATCACGCCCGGGACCCGTGACTTGCCGGCGCGTGCCCAGACCCGTATGTCTACAACATACAAGGCGTCTAACAAAAACGATAAATAACCACAAAAATAAGAAGAATCTAGAAGCATCAGAGCAGTGTAACAACTAGAATTCTAAACTAGGAAGCATATAAGAGTAACTAAAATAGAGTACCAAATCCACTAAGAACTATAAGAAGAGTACAACCAATTATCCCAAAGTAAAAGCTAACATAATACATGGTGGTCTCTATAAATGGATACAAAAATCACTCTCTCACAAAAACACAAAAGAGAGGAAAAATCACCTAAACAGTAGTGGCAAAAGAAGCTAGCTACGGGCTAACTAGACGCGACTCCCTTGCTGCGATCCCGTGCCTCCGTCGGTGCCGAAGACTCTGAAACACACAAGAAACAGGGGGCGTGAGAACTATTAAAAATAGTTCCCAGTGGGCAATTACTGACTTCAGTTGCATGCTCCACTAGGCCCAAAACGAACAAGTAAGAGTAAGCGAAATAAATAACGAGTAAGCTACTAAAGCATGATATCCCTACTTAGCATGAATATTGCATAAGTAAATAAGCTATAGTAAGCATGAAAGAAAATCACTACAATTAGTACAAAGTTCCCACTTGATAGTAAAAGATTTAAGTTTACTATTCTAATCCAAGTCCACAAGGTCCACAAGTGATAGTAAAGTGTGAAAGTTTACTATTCTAGTCAAGTCCACAGTTTTCTTTAAACTACAATAAGTTTAAGTATAATAAGATCCAACCCGAAGGCGATATGGCCGATGCCCACCCGAAGGCTGCCTAGCCCAAATGCCGAGCCTAATGGCCCCGTAGTAGTCAACATTCCCACCCTAGGAATGAGACTGTCCCACGGCAATCCATTTCGGCGCCCAATCCCTCACGGCGAATACATGAAATGCGTTGGCCAACTCCGGAGTGCCGGCTTGTAGGGAGCGACCCTCACAAGCATGTGCGAATGAGCACAATGGCATATAGTCACAAACTCGTCATATGTCTCAATTCGTCATGTCTCTAACATGGAATATACAAGTGTCCAAAAGGCCTATCTCTATGTCATCATGTCTCTAACATGGAAATAATAGGTGTCCAAAGGTCTATGTCAAGTCTCTATGTTGCAGTTTCATAGTTTTCTAAGTTAAGTGCCGCTTGATGACACTTAAGCTCTTCTAAGTTCGAACAAGAGTTCGATGTTCACAACTATATTAATTAAGCTATAACATCATAAATGGCACACTCCCAGGAGCCCACAAGAATCACCCCCACATGCCTGCTATTTAACCCGGATTGCTCTACTATATAGAGTGAAATATTAATCATACATAAGGCATGCATTTTAAGTGACTCAAAATTCATAATAAATCTATTTAGCATGAATATGCATTCAAAATAGTTAAATCAAACCGAATAAGCACTTAGGAGCCATTTGCTCCTATGCTCATGAAGCCAAACCCACCAAGTGCGAAAACGTTGCTCTGAACCGCTAACGAAGCTTCGATAATCACTCCTTGAGTCCTAAAAAGCACACCCTAGGAGTTACAAGCTAAGAAGATAAACCTTGAGTTCACACTTTAAGGAACTCTACAAAAGGTTGGAGAAAACTCACCGAATGCGAAGGAAACTCTCTCGATCTCCAAATGGGAGTTAGAGTCCTTGCAATCCAACCTAAACCAAAGTTCTAAACCCATCAATTAGGTCCCGAAGACCCTAAATCGAAAATCCCCAAATCCTAACCCTAGAATCCCATTCTAGGGTTTCATCTCACAAAAAGCCACAAAATCGAATCTAGAGGAAGGAAATCATTCACATACCTCTAAGAAGCTCTAACCCAAACTCAAAAAGCCCTAGGCTTGAAGTTTGATCCACCACAAAGCTCCAAAAGGCAAGCTCCAAGCTCCAACAAGAAGACAATGGCTCTAGGTGGCCAAAGGAGAAGAAAAGAGAGATCAATCTCTTAACAATCCACCAAAAAGCCAAAAGAGCACAAGGGATTAGAGAGAGAAACTCCCCTACCTTGTTTGCTGCTGGGGGAGGGCTCAAATGAAGCCCTAGGGGTATGTGGTACACTAATAGAAGCAACAAAAGACTAAAACACCCCTGCAGTTTAAACTGCTCGAATCTGCCAGCTTGTACCGGTACAAATCCATTTTGTACCGGTATAAACTCTGCGAAAAGCCAAACCCGAGGCTCGGGTTGCCAAGTCTGCCCTTTTATACCGGTATAAATCTCGGTCTGTACCGGTATAGCCATCATTTTGTACCGGTATAGACACCATTTTGTACCGGTACAAGGCACAGAATTTCCAACCCGAGAGCCACTTAAAATCCAACTTTTTGGACTTTAGTGCTTGGGATTCATCCACTAACCTCGGTACACGTGCCATAGGTCGGAACACAGTCAACGACCCTCCAGAAAATCTGGAAAAGCTCCAAACTCAAGTCAAATACTCGAACTCCGCAATTTGCGCAAGTCCAGTATGTTACATTCACCCCTCCTAAAAAGGAGTTTCGTCCGCGAAACTCTAAAGCGAACTCATACCTCAAGTCTCCATCTGAAAGAGATGGGGATAGCGCTCCTGCAGCGCGCTCTCAGGCTCCACGTGGCCTCTCGCTCCTCGTGGTTGCTCCAAAGAACCTTCACGTACGAATGTCCCGATTCCGCAATTTCTTCGCTTCGCGAGCCAAGATCTTCACTGGTTGCTCCTCGAAGGTCAAATCCTCCCGCAGCTCTATGGGTACAGCCTCCAATACTTGAGCTGGATCATGGATATATTTCCGAAGGACCGATACATGAAAGACGTTGTGCACGCCCGATAGGTTCGGTGGTAGAGCAAGTCGATACGCTGCCGGACCTATACGTTCCAAGATCTCATAGGGTCCAATGAATCGAGGACTCAACTTGCCTCGAATTCCAAATCTCCGAATTCCCTTTGATGGCGAGACTTTCAAGAAGACATGATCTCCAATCTGAAACTCCAAGTCTCGTCGGCGTTTATCTGCATAGCTCCTCTGCCTACTGTCACAAGCGATTCGAACTCTATCCTCTGCTTCCTGGAGCACTTCCGGGCCTAAAGCCAATCTTTCGCCAACTTCACTCCAATGAAGTGGTGATCTACACTTCCGTCTATATAATGCCTCGAACGGTGCCATCTTGATGCTCGCTTGATAACTATTGTTATAAGCAAACTCCGCCATAGGTAGATGCTGCGACCATCCTTCCTGAAAGTCAATCACACATGCTCGAAGCATGTCCTCTAGAGTCTGTATAGTGCGCTCCGACTGCCCGTCACTCTGGGGGTGGAAAGTAGTGCTGAAATCCAATCTAGTACCTAAGGGGTCCTGCAGACTCCTCCAAAAGTGTGACACAAAGCGGGTGTCTCTATCTGATACGATCGATGTAGGTACTCCATGAAGTCGCACAATCTCATCAAGGTACACTTGTGCGAGCTTCTCTCCAGCTCAAGTAGTGTGAATAGTTATGAAGTGCGCCGACTTCGTCAACCTATCTACTATCACCCAAATAGCATCATGCCCAGCTTGAGAGCGAGGCAATCCAGTCACGAAGTCCATGGTGATCTTCTCCCACTTCCACACGGGAATAGGCAAACTCTGAAGTTTTCCCGCTGGAACTCGATGCTCAGCTTTCACCTATTGGCAAGTTAGACATCTAGCAACAAACTCGCCAACATCCTTCTTCATCCCAGGCCACCAATAAAGTAACCTCAAGTCCTTGTACATTTTGGTGCCTCCTGGATGAATAGCATAAGGTGCCCTGTGTGCCTCCTGAAGGATGTCCTCTCTAAGTCCCGAATCCGCCGGCACACAAATCCGTCCACCAAAGCGCATCACTCCCTGATTATCCACTAGGAAGTCGCCGGTGCAACCATTAACCATTTTGTCTTGAATCTTTCGTAACTCTAAGTTAAGAGCTTGCTTTTCTTTAATTCTATCCATAAGTGTAGGTTGCACAACCATAGTCATTAACCGCAAAGGTGTATCCGGAGTCACTACCTCCAACTCCAACCGCTTCATCTGCTCGATCAACTGCGGTTGAGTAACAACATGCATCGTTAAGTTCTCAGTCGATTTCCGACTTAGCGCATCCGCCACCACGTTAGCCTTGCCCGGGTGGTAGAGAATAGTCAAATCATAATCCTTGAGCAGCTCCAACCACCTGCGCTGCCTCAAGTTCAACTCCTTCTGAGTGAATAAGTACTTTAAGCTCTTGTGATCCGTATATACCTCGCACCGCTCGCCATACAAATAGTGGCGCCATAGCTTTAATGCAAAGACCACGGCCGCCAACTCCAAGTCATGTGTAGGATAGTTCTTCTCGTATTCCTTTAGTTGGCGAGAAGCATACGCGATCACCTTGTCACCCTGCATCAAAACACAGCCCAATCTGTTAAGAGATGCATCACTATAAACCACATACCCTGCTCGAGCAATAGGTAATGCGAGGATTGGAGCGGTCGTCAATCTCATCTTTAACTCTTGGAAGCTTTTCTCACACGCATCATTCCAAATAAACTTGGCTCCCTTATGCGTGAGCCTCGTGAGGGGAGTAGATAACTTCGCAAATCCCTCCACGAATCGGCGGTAGTAGCCGGCCAAACCAAGGAAACTCCTGATCTCGGTGACGCTTGTCGGTCTTGGCCAATCTTGAATGGCTTCTATCTTCCTAGGATCCACTGTTATGCCGGATCCTGAAATCATATGTCCCAGAAAAGCCACTTCTCGAAGCCAAAATTCACACTTCTTCGGCGAACAACTTCTTTTCCCGAAGCACTTGTAGTACCAATCTCAAGTGTTCCTCGTGCTCCACATCACTTCGGGAATAAACCAAGATGTCGTCGATGAAGACCACGACGAACCTGTCTAGATAAGGCTTGAAAACACGGTTCATTAGATCCATAGAAGCTGCCGGGGCATTAGTAAGACCAAACGGCATAACAGTGAACTCATAATGCCCATACCGTGATCTAAAAGCCGTCTTCGCCACATCCCCAGGCGCAATCTTCAACTAGTGGTATCCCGACATCAAGTCTATCTTGGAATACACGTTCGATCCTTGAAGTTGATCAAAAAGATCATCAATCCTCGGCAACGGATATTTATTCTTGATCGTGACTTTATTAAGTTCACGATAGTCCACGCAAAGGCGAAGTGATCCGTTCTTCTTCTTCACAAAAAGAACCTGCTCCCCAAGGTGACACACTCGGTCGAATGAAGCCCTTGTCCAACATATCCTGTCGTGCCCTCAGCTCCTTTAACTCTGCCGGTGCCATCCTATAGGGTGCCTTCGAGACTGGGGTAGTCCCGGGAGCGATATCTACCACAAACTCGATCTCCCTATCAGGTGGCATGCCTGGTAGCTCTGCTGGAAACACGTCCTGAAACTCTCGCACCACCGGAATATCCTCGATCCTAGGGGTATCATCCTCACCCCTCAATGCGATACTAGCCAAATAGGCTACGCATCCCCGGTTGATCAGTTGCCTAGCTCGAGACGAACTGATCGACATCGCAAAAAGCGAACTCTGGCATCCTCTGAATACCACCTCATCCTGACCCGGTTCTCTAAAAGTAACCGTTCAATTGACACAATCGATGGTGGCGTAGTATCGCGTCAGCCAATCCATACCCAAAACCACGTCAAAATCCCCCAACTTGCGCACTACTCGCAAGTCCCCGGGCATGGTCCAATCTCCTACCCGAATAGGGCAATTGGGGCAATACTCTCACACATCCATAATGTGGTCGGGTACAACAATACGTCCAGGGTGTAGTAAAGGAAAAAACTGGATATCATTCAACTCGGCAAACAGCCGATCTATAAATGAATGTGATGCACCAGTATCAAATAATGCACGTACTCTAATGCCATCAAGTAAAATGATACCTGCCACCACATCCACAGCTGTCGTTGCCGCCTCGGCCTGCGCGGCGTACATGCGCCCACTCGGCGCCTGTCGTGACCCCTCGCTCTGGAGCTGGACGGTCGGCCGCCCGCGATGTCGACTCCCTGGTGCGCGGTAGTAGGTACAGTGGCCGAAGAAGATGGTGCACGTGACGAACCTCTCGGGCACTCGTACGGATGTGGCCCTCCCGGCCGCACCGGAAGCACTGCGCCCGCCGTGGACACTACGGCGGGTGGTGAGGACCACCGCAGATCACACACCGGGGAGGCGGCGTCGGTCGGGTCCTCCTCGGCCGAGTCGGTGCGCCTCGACCGGCTGCGGTGCTTCGGATGCTTCGGTGGCCTCCTAGAGTGCGTCTAGCTATCACCCTCGGCCGCGGGCCTCTTGCCCTTTCCCTTGTCCAAACCCTCGCGCCGCTCCTGTACCATCGCCGCGCCGCTCTCCACGGTGAGCGCGCGGTTCACCACCTGTCGGTACGTCTGAAGCTCAGAGGACTGCACAAACCGGAAAATCGACGGTCGCAGTCCACGCTCGAAGATGCGGGCCTTATCCTCGTCGTCCCCTACGACGAAGGGCACGCAATGCAGAAGCCGAGAAAACTCTCTCTCGTACTCGGCCACAGTCCGGTCCCCCTGAGTAAGGCTGCGCAGGCTCTGCTCCATCTGCCTCTTGACGCCGTCGGGAAGTAGTGTGACAACGAAGTTCCTTGAACTTCATCCGGGTGATAGATGCCAAATCCGTCTTTGGGGTTCTCTTGAATGTCCATCCACCAGCGGTAGGCCTCGCCGTCGAGGTGGTGGGTGGCGAGCCACACCCTATCTCGCTCCTCCACAAATGTGTCGCGGAATAGCTTCTCCATGTGCATCAACCACTTTTCCACAATCCAGTGGTCGACGTTCTCACCGTCGAAGATCCTCGGACTGCACTTCCTAAACTCCTTGAGGCGACCCATAAGTCGATCCCTCTCGGCTCCCTGAGCCATAACTGGAAATGCCGCCGCACCGGTGATGCTCGGGCGGCGGGGTGTCCGGTCCTCCTCCCGGCGCTCAAGCTGGAGTCGTGCGGTGTGAGCCGGCCGAGGGGACTGCGCCCGCGGTAAGTCAACCTCGGGTCTTTGGCGGTGAAGGGTCCGAGCCTCCCTCGCGCGCCTGCTGCGATGAAGGTCCTCTATGCGCTTCATGCGCGCCTCCGCCGTACGTCTGCCGTCGTCACCAAGGCCGTGAGGGCCGCCACCGGTGCCTCACGGACCTCGCCGGATCCGGAGGTAGCGGAGGCCTCGACCTCCTCAAACGTTGCCGCATTGTCCGCTCCAACAGATTTCGAGCGAGTTATCGGCATCGCCACTACAACATCATAAAAGCGCAAGTTAGTAAGCTCACGCAAACGCATCCCCGCTCATGCTATAAATACCCAAATCATGCGAAAGTAATGAAGTGTCATTTACTACTAACTCCCGATGTTACGTTGTCGGCCGCCAACGTAACCCTCCGCGTTAGAAGTTATACACTTCGATCCAACTCTACTTACTAGAGTTATTCAAGATACCCAATCTTAATACTTTCGCTCACAAGTTAAATAGACCTCGTCTCTCACGAGCCTATATCCTATAGTCCAACCTGCCTAAGGTTTGCTAGGTCCACAAGAAGACTCAACCCTAGGCTCTGATACCAATTTAATCTGTCACGCCCCGGGACCCAGCGGAAGCCCGCCCGGCACGTGCCCAGACCCGCCGTATGTCTACAACATACAAGGCGTCTAACAAAAACGATAAATAACCACAAAAATAAGAAGAATCTAGAAGCATCAGAGCAGTGTAACAAATAGAATTCTAAACTAGGAAGATATAAGAGTAACTAAAATAAAGTACCAAATCCACTAAGAACTATAAGAAGAGTACAACCAATTATCCCAAAGTAAAAGCTAACATAATACATGGTGGTCTCTATAAATGGATACAAAAATCACTCTCTCACAAAAACACAAAAGAGAGGAAAAACCACCTAAACAGTAGTGGCAAAAGAAGCTAGCTACGGGCTAACTAGACGCGACTCCCTTGCCGCGATCCCGTGCCTCCGTCGGTGCCGAAGGCTTTGAAACACACAAGAAACAGGGGGCGTGAGAACTATTAAAAATAGTTCCCAGTGGGCAATTACTGACTTCAGTTGCATGCTCCACTAGGCCCAAAACGAACAAGTAAGAGTAAAGCGAAATAAATAACGAGTAAACTACTAAAGCATGATATCCCTACTTAGCATGAATATTGCATAAGTAAATAAGCTATACTAAGCATGAAAGAAAATCACTACAATTAGTACAAAGTTCCCACTTGATAGTAAAAGATTTAAGTTTACTATTCTAATCCAAGTCCACAAGGTCCACAAGTGATAGTAAAGTGTGAAAGTTTACTATTCTAGTCAAGTCCACAGTTTTCTTTAAACTACAATAAGTTTAAGTATAATAAGATCCAACCCGAAGGCGATATGGCCGATGCCCACCCGAAGGCTGCCTAGCCCAAATGCCGAGCCTAATGGCCCCGTAGTAGTCAACATTCCCACCCTAGGAATGAGACTGTCCCACGGCAATCCATTTCGGCGCCCAATCCCGCACGGCGAATACATGAAACGCGTTAGCCAACTCCGGAGTGCCGGCTTGTAGGGAGCGACCCTCACAAGCATGTGCGAATGAGCACAATGGCATATAGTCACAAACTCGTCATATGTCTCAATTCGTCATGTCTCTAACATGGAATATACAAGTGTCCAAAAGGCCTATCTCTATGTCATCATGTCTCTAATATGGAAATAATAGGTGTCCAAAGGCCTATGTCAAGTCTCTATGTTGCAGTTTCATAGTTTTCTAAGTTAAGTGCCGCTTGATGACACTTAAGCTCTTCTAAGTTCCAACAAGAGTTCGATGTTCACAACTACATTAATTAAGCTATAACATCATAAATGGCACATTCCCAGGAGCCCACAAGAATCACCCCCACATGCCTGCTATTTAACCCAGATTGCACTACTATATAGAATGAAATATTAATCATACATAAGGCATGCATTTTAAGTGACTCAAAATTCATAATAAATCTATTTAGCATGAATATGCATTCAAAATAATTAAATCAAACCGAATAAACACTTAGGAGCCATTTGCTCCTATGCTCATGAAGCCAAACCCACCAAGTGCGAAAGCGTTGCTCGAACCGCTAACGAAGCTTCGATAATCACTCCTTGAGTCCTAAAAAGCACACCCTAGGAGTTACAAGCTAAGAAGATAAACCTTGAGTTCACACTTTAGGGAACTCTACAAAAGGTTGGAGAAAACTCACCGAATGCGAAGGAAACTCTCTCGATCTCCAAATGGGAGTTAGAGTCCTTGCAATCCAACCTAAACCAAAGTTCTAAACCCATCAATTAGGTCCCAAAGATCCTAAATCGAAAATCTCCAAATCCTAACCCTAGAATCCCTTTCTAGGGTTTCATGTCACAAAGAGCCACAAAATCGAATCTGGAGGAAGGAAATCATTCACATACCTCTAAGAAGTCTAACCCAAGCTCAAAAAGCCCTAGGCTTAAAGCTTGATCCACCACAAAGCTCCAAAAGGCAAGCTCCAAGCTACAACAAGAAGACAATGGCTCTAGGTGGCCAAAGGAGAAGAAAAGAGAGATCAATCTCTTAACAATCCACCAAAAAGCCAAAAGAGCACAAGGTAGAATGTTATGAGAGTGCATCGTTTGCTAGAACTCATGACCTAGAGATTATACATGATGAGGAAGGTTGGGATATTAAATCCCCCGGGCATGCCTATAGCGTCTATGACGAGTGTCCGGCGTGTCCAGTCCGGATAGGCGATTGGGTCATGCCGATCGATATGTTAGTACTGACACAGTTGTGGTCGTTTGATGTAATCTTGGGGCTAGACTGGCTTACCAAGTATTATGCGGTCATCGACTGCGAGAGAAGGGTAATCACTTTTCGGGAGCCAAATCAAGAGGTAATGGTGTATCGGGCGTGTAAGGGTGCACGCTTTGCTGCGACCATATCCACGGTTAGGGCAAGAAAAATGATAAAGGGTGGTTGCAAAGCCTACTTGGCGACCATCGTGGACAGCCGCAAGGAACACCCAGACCTTGAGGGTATTCGTGTGGTGTGTGAGTACCCGGATGTATTTCCGGCGGAGTTACCAGGATTGCCCCCAGACCAGGAAGTTGAATTCGTTATCGACTTGATTCCCGGGGCGGCGCCGATTCGAAGGCTCGTATAGGATGGCAGGTGGAGCTAAAGGAGCTTAAAGCACACGGTGGAAGACTTGCTCGATAAAGGTTTTGTGAGGCCGTGGGTGTCGCCGTGGGGAGCTCCTGTGCTTTTCGTCAAGAAGAAAGATGGCACACTTCGACTCTGCGTGGATTATCGCGAGGTGAACAAGGTCACGGTGAAGAACAAGTATCCATTGCCGAGGATCGATGACTTGTTCGATCAGTTGAAAGGGTCAAAGGTGTATTCAAAGATAGACCTACAGTCGGGGTATCATCAATTGAAGATACGGCCCAAGGATGTGCACAAAACGGCGTACCGTACGCGGTATGGCCATTATGAGTTCACGGTAATGCCATTCGGGCTTACTAATGCCCCGGCAGCATTCATGGACTTAATGAATCGTGTTTTCCGTCCGCTATGGACCGATGCGTCGTGGTCTTCATTGACGACGTATTGGTATATTCTCGGACCGAGGAAGAACACGAGGAGCACTTGAAGCTCGTTTTGGAAATACTCCGAAAGGAGAAGTTATATGCCAAGTTGAAGAAATGTGAATTTTGGCTTTCGGAGGTCACTTTCCTAGGACATGTGATTTCGGGCGAGGGGATCTCGGTGGATCCAAAGAAAGTTGAGGCGATTAAAGATTGGCCTCGCCCGACGAGTGCGACGGAAATTCGCAGTTTTCTTGGACTCGCGGGTTACTATCGGCGGGTTGTGGAGGGGTTCTCCAAAATAACCACTCCGCTAACGCGCCTCACACATAGGGGGGTCAAGTATGGTTGGAGCGAAGATTGCGATCGGAGCTTCAAGGAGGTAAAGGAGAGGTTGACGACAACCCCGTGCTTGCTCTACCGACGGAGACATATGTCGTGTACAGTGATGCTTCCTACATCGGGCTAGGGTGTGTGTTGATGCAAAATGGGCGAGTCATAGCATATGCGTCGCGCCAATTGAAGCCCTATGAAAAAAACTACCCAGTCCACGACTTGGAATTAGCCGCGGTGATTTTCGCGCTAAAATTATGGAGGCATTACTTATATGGAGAACATTGTGAGATCTACACGGACCACAAAAGTCTTATGTACTTGTTCAACCAGAAGGAGCTTAATATACGACAACGGCGGTGGTTAGAATTACTGAAGGACTATGATGTCACGATCTTATACCACCCCGGAAAGGCTAACGTCGTAGCCGACGCGCTAAGTAGAAAATCTGGAGAAGACTTAGCATCGGCAATTACTCCTCAGTTGTTCCAAAAGGAGATGCAACGGTTTGGATTGGAAGTAGTGGCACCGGGAGTGCCGGCTACACTTGCTACCTTAGTGGTGCAACCGACCTTATTGGAGAGGATCAAGGAATTGCAGACTTAGATGAGTATCTCCGAGAAGGTCTTGTTGTCACGCCGGGACCAGCCCCGCCGGCGCGTGCGGACCCGCCCGTATGTCTACAACATACTAGGCGTCTAACAAAAACGATAAATAACCAACAAAATAAAAAAAATCTAGAAGTATCAGAGCAGTATAACAACTATATTTCTATACAAGGAAGCATAAAGAAGTAGATAAAAGAAAGAACCAAAATCCACTAAGAACTATAAAAGAGAGTACAACGAAAAGAAATCCAAACACCACTATAACCAAGTACATGGTAGTCTCTACATAGGGATACAAAACTCTCTCAATCTCACCAAAGTACAAAAATAGAGAAAAACCCCTACAAGGTGGAAAGCTGCGATAACTAGCTAGCGGTTCCCTTTCCACGATCCCTTGCCTCCGCCGGTGCCGAAGGCTCTGAAACACATTAGAAAAAGAGGGCGTGAGAACTATTAATTAATAGTTCCCAGTGGGCAATTACTGACTTCAGTTGCATGCTCCACTAGGCCCAAAACTAAGCAAGTAAGTATAAACGATAATAAGCGATAATAAGCGTCATGTAAATAACATGTAAACTACTAAACACAATATCTCTACTTAGCATGAATTTGTATAAGTAAGCTATTCTAAGCATGAATAGAAAGCGTTATAATTAACATGAAGTTACCAACTTGATAGTAAAAGGCTAAGTTTACTACTCTAATCAAGATCAATAATGTCCACAAGTGATAGAAAAGTGTTAAAGTTTACTATTCTAGTCAAAGTCCACAGTTTTCTTTAAACTACATTAAGTTTAAATACAATAAGATCAACCCGAAGGCGATATGGCCGATGCCCACCCGAAGGCTGCCTAGCCCAAATGCCGAGCCTAATGGCCCCGTAGTAGTCAACATTCCCACCCTAGGAATGAGGCGTCCACGGCAATCCACTTCGGCGCCCAATCCCGCACGGCGAATACAAGAAACGCGTTGGCCAACTCCGGACTGCGGGCTTGTAGGGAGCGACCCTCACAAGCATGTGCGAATGAGCACAATGGCATATAGTCACAAGTCCCAAATCGTCATGTCTCTAACATGGAAATAATAGATGTCCAAAGGCCTATCTCTATGTCATCATGTCTCTAACATGGTAATAATAGATGTCCAAAGGCCTATGTCAAGTCTCTATGTTGAAGTTTCATAGTTTTCTAAGTTAAGTGCCGCTTGATGACACTTAAGCTTTTCTAAGTTCCAACACAAGTTTAATGTTCTCAATTATATTAATTAAGCTACATAAACAGGAATGGCACACTCCCAGGTGCCCACAAATCCCACCCTCACATGCATGCTGTTTAACCCCGAAAGCTCTACTATATAGAGTGAAAATTTTATCATACATGAGGCATGCATTTTAAGTGGTTCAAAATTCATAATAAATCTATTTAGTATGAATATGCATTCAAAATAATTAAATCAAACCGAATAAGCACTTAGGAGCCATTTGCCCCTATGCTCATGAAGCCAAACCCACCAAGTGCGAAAAGCGTTGCTCCGAACCGCTAACGAAACCTTCGATAATCACTCCTAGAGTCCTAAAAAGCACACCCTAGGAGTTACAAGCTAAGAAGATAAACCTTGAGTTCACACTTTAAGGATTTCGACGGAAGGTTGGAGAAAACTCACCGAATGCGAAGGAAGTGCTCTTGATCTCCAAATGGGAGTTAGAGTCCTTCTAATCCAACCTAAATCAAAGTTCTAAACCCATCAATTAGGTCCCAAAGGCCCTAAATCGAAAATCCCCAAATCCTAACCCTAGAATCCCATTCTAGGGTTTAAATCTCACAAAACCCACAAAAACCAAAACTAGAGGAAGTAGATCAATCACATACCTCTAAGAAGCTCTAAACCAAGCTCAAAAAGCCCTAGGCTTGAAGCTTGATCCACCACAAAGTTCCAACCACCAAGCTCCAAGCTCCAACAATGGTGGTAGAGGCTCTATCAAGCAAAAAGAGCAAAGGAGAGGGTTTTAATCCTCTAAAAATCCAACCAAAACCCTAGAAAACACAAGGGAGTAGAGAGAGAAGCTCCTTACCTCTTTCTCTCTTGTTCTCAGCACAAGGAAAAGCCCTAGGGGCAAGGGGTGCTATATTAGAAGCAACAAAATGCTAAAACACCCCTGCAGTTTAAACTGCTCGAAACTGCCAGTTTGTACCGGTACAAATCCATTTTGTACCGGTATAAACCTAACAGCCAAACCGAGCCTCGGGTTTGCCAAATCTGCCCTTTTGTCGGTATAAATCTTGGTACGTAGTATAGCCATCATTTTGTCTGGGTATAGACACCATTTTGTCTGGGGTACAAGGCACAGAATTTTCCAACCCGAGAGCCACCTAAAATCCAACTTTTTGGACTTTAGAGCTTGGGACTCATCCCCAAACCTAGGGTTTCATCTCACAAAAACCCACAAAATTCAAAACTAGAGGAAAGAGATCATTCACATACCTCTAAGAAGCTCAACACCAAGCTCAAAAAGCCCTAGGCTTGAAGCTTGATCCACCACAAAGCTCCAAAAGGCAAGCTCCAAGCTCCAACAATGGTGGTAGAAGCTCTATCAAGCAAAAAGAGCAAAAGAGAGGGTTTTAATCCTCTAAAAATCCAACCTAAACCCTAGAAAACACAAGGGAGTAGAGAGAGAAGCTCCTTACCTCCTTCTCTCTTGTTCTCAGCACAAGGAGAAGCCCTAGGGGCAAGGGGTGCTATATTAGAAGCAACAAAATGCTAAAACACCCCTGCAGTTTAAAGCCCATCGAAATACGCATTTGTCTGGTACAAGCCATCCCATACCGAGTCTGAGACCTGCGAAACGACCAAACCGAGGCTCGGGTTGGGCGCCTCACACGTCCCATACCGGTACGAGAATCCACCTGTCGTATACCATAGCAACAATGTGTACCAAGCAACCTAAAATCCAAATTTTTGGACTTTAGTGCTTGGAATTCATCCACTAACCTCGGTGCTCGTGCCATAGGTCGGAACACAGTCAACGACCCTCCAGAAAAATCTGGAAAAGCTCCAAACTCAAGTCAACTACTCGAACTCCGCAATTTGCCCAAGTCCAGTATGTTACATTCACCCCTCCTAAAAAGGAGTTTCGTCCGCGAAACTCTAAAGCGAACTCATACCTCAAGATTCCATCTGAAAGAGATGGGGATAGCGCTCCTGCAGTGCGCTCTCAGGCTCCCACGTGGCCTCTCGCTCCTCGTGGTTGCTCCAAAGAACCTTCACGTACGGAATGTCCCGATTCCGTAATTTCTTCACCTCGCGAGCCAAGATCTTCACGGGTTGCTCCTCGAAGCTCAAATCCTCCTGCAGCTCTATGGGTACAGCCTCCAAGACATGAGCCGGATCATGGATATATTTCCGAAGGACCGATACATGAAAGACGTTGTGCACGCCCGATAGGTTCGGCGGTAGAGCAAGTCGATACGCTCTCAGGACCTATACGTTCCAAGATCTCATAGGGTCCAATAAATCGAGGACTCAACTTACCTCGAATTCCAAATCTCCGAATTCCCTTTGACGGCGAGACTTTCAAGAAAACATGATCTCCAACCTGAAACTCCAAGTCTCGTCGGCGTTTATCTGCATAGCTCCTCTGCCTACTCTGGGCCGTCAGTAGTCGCTCCCGAGCGATTCGAACTTTATCCTCTGCTTCCTGGAGCACTTCAGGGCCTAAAGCCAATCTTTCGCCCACTTCACTCCAATGAAGTGGCGATCTGCACTTCCATACAGTGCCTCGAACGGTGCCATCTTTATGCTTGCTTGGTAACTATTGTTATAAGCAAACTCCGCCATAGGTAGATGCTGCGACCATCCTCCCTCGAAGTCAATCACACATGCTCGAAGCATGTCCTCTAGAGTCTGTATAGTGCGCTCCGACTGCCCGTCACTCTGGGGGTGGAAAGCAGTGCTGAAATCCAATCTAGTACCCAAGGCGTCCTGTAGACTCCTCCAGAAGTGTGACACAAAGCGAGTGTCCCTGTCAGATACGATCGATGTAGGTACTCCATGAAGTCGCACAATCTCATCAAGGTACACTTGTGCGAGCTTCTCTCCAGCCCAACTAGTATGGATAGGTATAAAGTGCGGCTTCGTCAACCTATCCACTATCACCCAAATAACATCATGCCCGACTTGAGAGCGAGGCAATCTGTCACGAAGTCCATGGTGATCTTCTCCCACTTCCACACGGGAATAGGCAAACTACGAAGTTTTCCGTGGAACTCGATGCTCAGCTTTCACTTGTTGGCAAGTTAGACATCTAGCAACAAACTCGCCAACATCCTTCTTCATCCCAGGCCACCAATAAAGTAACCTCAAGTCCTTGTACATTTTGGTGCCTCCTGGATGAATAGCATAAGGTGCCCTGTGTGCCTCCTGAAGGATGTCCTCTCTAAGTCCCAAATCCGCCGGCACACAAATCCGTCCACCAAAGCGCATCACTCCCTGATCATCCACTAGGAAGTCACCGGTGCAACCATCAACCATTTTGTCTCGAATCCTTTGCAACTCTAAGTCAAGAGCTTGCTTCTCTTTAATTCTATCCATAAGAGTAGGTTGCACCACCATAGTCATCAGTCGCATAGGCGTATCGGGAGTCACTACCTCCAACTCCAACCGCTTCATCTGCTCGATCAACTGCGGTTGAGTAACGACATGCATCGCTAAGTTCTCGGTAGATTTCCGACTTAGCGCATCCGCCACCACGTTAGCCTTGCCGGGTGGTAGAGAATAGTCAAATCATAATCCTTGAGTAGCTCCAACCATCTGTTGTCTCAAGTTCAACTCCTTCTGAGTGAA
Organism: Aechmea fasciata; assembly: GCA_025177825.1. Taxonomy (NCBI): domain Eukaryota; kingdom Viridiplantae; phylum Streptophyta; class Magnoliopsida; order Poales; family Bromeliaceae; genus Aechmea; species Aechmea fasciata. The sequence continues at coordinate 12,166,204 of CM045923.1, forward strand.
AAGGTACTTTAAGCTCTTGTGATCCGTATAGACCTCGCACCGCTCGCCATACAAATAGTGGCGCCATAGCTTCAATGCAAAGACTACGGCCGCCAACTCTAAGTCGTGTGTAGGATAGTTCTTCTCATATTCCTTTAATTGGCGAGATGCATACGCGATCACCTTGTCACCCTGCATCAAGACACAGCCCAATCCGTTAAGAGATGCATCACTATAAACCACATACCCTGCTCCAGCCATAGGTAAAGTGAGGATTGGAGCGGTCGTCAATCTCAGCTTCAATTCTTGAAAGCTCTTTTCACACGCATCATTCCAAATGAATTTAGCTCCTTTGTGCGTAAGCCTCGTGAGGGGGGTAGATAACTTCGCAAATCCCTCCACGAATCGGCGGTAGTAGCCGGCCAAACCAAGGAAGCTCCTGATCTCGGTGACGCTCGTCGGTCTTGGCCAATCCTGAATGGCTTCTATCTTCCTAGGATCCACCGCTATGCCAGATCCTGAAATCACATGTCCCAGAAAAGCCACTTCTCGAAACCAAAATTAACACTTCTTCGGCTGAGCGAATAACTTCTTTTCCCGAAGCACTTGTAGTACCAATCTCAAGTGTTCCTCGTGCTCCGCATCACTTCGGGAATAAACCAAGATGTCGTCGATGAAGACCACGACGAACCTGTCTAGATAAGGCTTGAAGACAAGGTTCAATAGATCCATAAAAGTTGCCGGGGCATTAGTAAGCCCAAACGGCATAACAGTGAACTCATAATGTCCATACCGTGATCTAAAACCCGTCTTCGCCACATCCCCAGGCGCAATCTTCAACTGATGGTATCCCGACTTCAAGTCTATCTTGGAATACATATTCGACCCTTGAAGTTGGTCAAAAAGATCATCAATTCTCGGCAACGAATATTTATTCTTGATCGTGACTTAATTAAGTTCACGATAGTCCACGCAAAGGCGAAGTGATCCGTTCTTCTTCACAAAAAGAACCGGTGCTCCCCAAGGTGACACACTCGGTCGAATGAAGCCCTTGTCCAACATATCCTGTAACTGTGCCCTCAGCTCCTTTAACTCTGCCGGTGCCATCCTATAGGGTGCCTTCGAGACTGGGGTAGTCCCGGGAACGAGATCTACCACAAACTCGATCTCCCTATCAGGTGGCATGCCTGGTAGCTCCGCTGGAAATACGTCCTGAAACTCCCGTACCAGGATATCCTCGATCCTAGGGGTATCATCCTCACCCCTCAATGCGATACTAGCCAAATAGGCTACGCATCCACGGTTGATCGTTGCCTAGCTCGAGACGAGGCGATCGACATCGCAAAAGCGAACTACGGCATCCTCTAAACACCACCTCACTCCGACCCGGTTCTCTAAAAGTAAGTTCGATTAACGCAAACGATGGTGGCGTAGTAACGCGTCAGCCAATCCATACCCAAAACCACTTCAAAATCCCCCAACTTGCGCACTACTCGCAAATCCGCGGGCATGGTCCAATCTCCTACCCGAATAGGACAACTGGGGCAATACTCTCGCACGTCCACAATGTGGTCGGGTACAACAATACGTCCAGGGTGTAGTAAAGGAACAAACTGGATGTCATGCACCGCGGCAAACAGCCGATCTATTCATGAATGTGATGCACCGGTATCAAATAATGCACGTACTCTAATGCCATCAAGTAAAATAATACCTGCCACCACATCCTCAGCTGTCGCTGCCGCCTCAGTCTGCGCGGCGTACATGCGCACACTCGGCGCCTGTCGTGACCCCTCGCTCTGGCGCTGGATGGTCGGCCGCCCGATGCAGTTGTGTCGACGGGGTCCCACCGTGGCGGCGGTAGGCCGGTGCCGATCTGAGAAGATGGTGCGGTGAAGAACCTCTCGGGCACTCGGTACGGATGTGGCCCTCCCGGCCACACCTGCACTGCACCGCTGTGGACACTGCGGCGGGTGGTGAGGACCACCGCAGATCACACACCGGGGAGGTCGGCGTCGGTCAGGTCCTCCTCGCTGAGTCGGTGCGCCACGACTTCGCTGCTGGTGTCTCGGATGCTTCGGGGGCCTCCTAGAGTGCGTCTGGCTCGCACCCTCGGCCGCGGGCCTCTTGCCCTTTCCCTTGTCCAAACCCTCACGTCTCTCCTGCACCATGGCCGCGCCGCTCTCCACAGTGCGCGCGGTTCACCACCCTGTCGGTAAGTCCGAAGCTCAGGATGGCACGAACCGGAAGATCGACGGTCTCAGTCCACGCTCGAAGATGCGGGCCTTATCCTCGTCGTCTCGCACGACGAAGGGCACGCAATGCAGAAGCCGAGAAAACTCCCTCTCGTACTCGGCTACAGATCGATCCCCCACAGTCGAGTGCGCAAACTACGCTCCATACGCCTCTTGTGTCGGGAGAGTAATGTGACAATAGAAGTTCCTTGAACTTCATCCGGGTGATAGATGCCAAATCCGTCTTTGGGGTTCTCCACGAATGTCCATCCACCGGTAGGCCTCGCCGTCGAGGTGGTGGGTGGCGAGCCACACCCTATCCCGCTCCTCCACAAATGTGTCGCGGAATAGCTTCTCCATGTGCATCAACCACTTTTCCACAATCCAGTGGTCGACGTTCTCACCGTCAAAGATCCTCGGACTGCACTTCCTAAACTCCTTGAGGCGACCCATGAGTCGATCCCTCTCGGCTCCCTGAGTCATAACTGGAAATGCCGCTGCCACCGGTGTGTTAAGGATTTTGTCTTGGCAAGTTTCGTGAATTGAGTCGGGGTCTTGAAGGAGTCAGGAGCACATTTGAACAAAGAAGATGCAAACAGACGTTACAAGACTCAGCGGTGAAGCTCGGCACCTCAGGTATGATTCTAAGAACATTTATGGTGATTTTAGACTAAGATATAGTAGTTAGAGGACTTGGATTGAATTCTATTTGACAAAAATCAAAGCTGAAAAAATTTGGTCAAGATCCGGATCGAAAGGTGACATCCAGGATCGAAAGGTGAGATCCGGATCGAGAGGTGAGATCGGGATCCGTAAGCTCTGCGCACCTTTAAGTGTGATCGGATGCGGATTGAGATCCGGATCCGTCTCTGCGATTTCGAGGATGAATTAAGGTGGACCGGATCTAAGAGGTGGGATCGGATCCGAAGCTCTATATTTGATGTTGCGCAAGCCGGGGGATCTCGCGACTTAGGACCGGACCACTGTGAAAAATATTTTTCAATGACGAAAGCGGGGACCGGTTGAGGGTGAGTCAGGACCTTAGGCTGCGAAATATTTCAGTTGGTTGTTACAATCCTAATCTATCTCTAAGTCTTCTAATACTATATAAAGACCATGGGGGGTTCATAATTCAACATGCTTATATTATAAACTCTTTTGAAAACCCTAGAAGCTTGTAGGTAGCCGTTTTCCTCATCTTCTACATCAAGCTTCTCCCAAATTGATTCTCGGTGCCCTAATTCTTAATGGTTTTCTAGAATCAATTTGAGAATTGCTTAGAGATTATTCCATAGATCTTTAATGAGAATCTAAGCAATAAATCACCATCGATCGTATTGTTCTTGCTCCGGACGGAGTGTGCTCGTGGATTCGAGTGGGCGTCGTGGATTCGGCGTGTTCGAGGCTTCGTGGATTCGAAGTACGTACGTTCGTGGACTCGTACGTGAGGGCGTGGACAACCCGAAGGAGGATTGCGCGGAGATCCATAGGAGCGTTAGAGAGGTCGAGTCCGTGGAGTTCGGTATCACCTTGTAATCTTTTCTCTTATTGATTGTTTATTCGCGTGTTGGTCCCGTGGGTTTTTTACTCCGAGTTTGGAGTTTTCCCACGTAAATCTCGGTGTGCTTTTTAATTTCCGCATTTACCTTTTTAAAGCATTGAGATTTGTGGTTTTTGGCTTTTACACCTATTCACCACCCTCTAGGTGGTTAGATACGATCTAGATAGATCCTTGGGGCTTCCCCGTAACTAACAATTGGTATCAGAGCGGGATCTAGATATATTGATATCTAATGGCCGAAGGCGGTAACATTAATCGACCTTCGCTTTTCGACGGCACGAATTATGCCTATTGGAAAGTTCGCATGAGCTTTTCTAATTGCAATCGAAGAGCGGGTGTGGAAATCAATTGAGTTCGGATGGAAACCTCCAACCGAAAAGGTCGATAATATTGAGAAGCCTAAACCACGAGACAAGTGGACGAAAGATGAAAACGAGGCATCTTCGTTTAACGGCAAGGGCATAAACGCTTTATTTAATGCCTTGTCTCAAACGGAGTTTACTCGCGTTTCGGCTTGTGAAACCGCGAAAGAGATTTGGGATACTCTACAAGTTACGCATGAAGGAACAAGCTTAGTAAAGGTCCAAAAATTACAAATGCTTACAAGCAAATTTGATTCGATTTTCATGGATGAAAACGAGACTTTTACCGAGTACTATACACGTCTACAAGACGTAGTAAATACATGCGCTAACTTGGGAGAGAAAATCCCGAGTCAAAAGTTGTTAGAAAAATTCTTCGAACTCTGCCGGAACGTTTTCGGGCAAAGGTTGCCGCGATCGAAACGGTTAAGCAGCCGGACGAGATGAAAGTCGAAGAATTAGTAGGCGCTTTACAAACGTATGAGATGACTTTTCCTACTAATCAATCTTCTTCCAAGTCTTGTTCTAAAAGCACAGGAATGGCACTCAAATCAACAAAGGAAGAAAACTGACGACACGGATTAAACGAATATATTACGCTTGCGGATTTTGAACAACAATTGGCGCTCCTCACGAAGAAGTTTCGCGGGAATTTCCGAAAGAAGAACGATGCTTCATCTTCGAAGCGAAAATCCTTTTCTAAACCTTCTTCTAATTCTAAATTGAAAGATAAAAACCTTGCAAAGTCTTCGAATGAAAAAGATGAATTCGAAGAGGAAATCCAATGCTTCAAGTGTAGAGGCTACGGCCATATCGCAACGGATTGTCCTTCGAAGAAGACGTATAAACCGAAGGCTTTGCAAGCTAAAACGAAAGCTTGGGATGACTCTTCTTCAAACGGATCATCATCAAGTGATGAAGAAAAGGATCATACGGCTTTAATCGCTAATTCTACATTTCCTCCGTCTTCTATGTTGCTTGTTTCTCATCTAGTGTTTCTAACCCAAATCTTTCTCTCTCTTCGCATGGGTCTTCGAGCGAGAATGGCGAAAGTGAGGAGGAATCGAAGCACGAGGATATTGCGGAAGCATACAATCAACTTCTTGTTGAATCGCGAAAAATGGCGAAATTCAATAAGAAGTTGGAAAGTCGATTGTTGGAGATTGAAGAGGATAACAACAATATGAGGATCATGAATGAAGCTCTTGAGGAGGAACGGGAATCGATTTTGAATAACAATTCGGTCCTCCAAAAGAAGCTAGAAGAAGCGGAATTAACAATGAAATCTTATAAGGATAAGATTGGATTTTTGGAGCAACAATTTAAGGAAACTTTTACATCCAATCAAGTGTTAACCAAGCAAGTTTATCAACTCAAATCCGATCTTCAACAATTTTCTTCGGGGTCGAAGAAGTTGGATAGTATGCTTGGGTTAGGTCAAACGAACAAGTTGGGCCTCGGATATGAACGGACATACGTTGAGAAGGAGTTAAAGTCGATATCTAAAGTCTCAACGACCTTGAAGGAAAAGGTGTGTCACAAGTGCGGCATCAAAGGACACATCAAGAAGAGTTGTCCAAAGAAGAATAAATCGGTACTCCCTACTACTCGGCCTCCCCCTCGGAATCAAAAGAATAATAATTTGGGTCGAGTATCTCAACCAAACCGGATTTCTAAGCGAAAGTCACAAGCGGTTTGGGTTTCAAAACCTCAACGACAACATCAACCGAAGCTTCAAGCAATGAAAAGACCAACGGTGGATCAAAAGTCGAAACAACTTGTACCTAACGTCGACAAGCCAAGACAACCAAAGATCAAAAGTTTGGATCCGAAAAGGTGATATCTTTTCTTGCTCCTCGTCTTAGTTTATTTTTATTTATATAATGCTTTGATTGATACATATTGCATACTATATTTTCATTGCATTACATCTTTTTGACGAGGTTCATTGTTTAAAATTTTGTTTTGAAATTTTTTTTTTAGGAGAGGTATTTGGGAATTTTTAATTTGATTGAATTTTTTTTTAGAAGGGAGATGATTGAAAATCATTAATGTAGAGAGATTAAAAGTTTTTTTAAAAGAACTTTAACCGGTATCTAAAGTCAATTCAAAGTAAATTAAATTCATATTAATTATCGATCTTACTCCACTTTTTATTATTTTGACGATAATTAATTATGTGATTTGTTCTTACATACTTTCATCAAAATTTTGAAATTAATTTTAATCTCTTGGTAATTGATTCATCTTGGTAGTGAATGTTGAATATAATTGATGGATATTTGCTAATCGACTAAAGTTCGTCAAAATTATTTTCAAACGTGAGATTGTCTAATTTAGGGGGAGTTTGTTTTATTTTTAAAAAAAAGGAAGAAACTCCTTAATTTAAAAGATGTGGAAAGAGTTACATCCGAAAGGAGTGTGAAAACTACCACCACATGTAGGAAAAAGCTACCACACGTCGATACGTGTGTGAAGCTACCACATGGGTAATTATATGAAAAACCGAAAAGGTTGAGAAAAAATATATGTGAATATTTTAGAATTTTCGGCGTTATAAGGTGGTAGATTGAAAAAGATGCTCAAAGAGCCACCCCCGGTGTTTATTAACTAAATCTCTATTTTGAACGTGTTGCGACGAATTGGTGTCAATTTGGACAAATTTCTAGAAATTATTATTTATCAATTCGCATCTTGATGATTTAAATAATTTTGATTGTTCTTAATATCAAATTTTGATGATATGATGTCTTTTGAAATCAAATAATATTTTATCTTCATCATAATGATTTTTGGAGTACAATTTTTAACTTTTATGAAATTACCTTAATTTGGAAGGATTTTTGAGAAAACAAGGCAAATTTTTTTTTTGATGAGGAGGACACGGAGTGATTTTACCTTTTTGAGTTTTATTATCTATATTTTATTTTTTCTCTCCTAGGACTTTGTCTAGTTTGCTTGATTTTGGTATCTAGATTTGTAACTATGTCATGACTACTTTCTTTTTGCTCGTTTGCTTTTCTCTCTATTTGTATTTCTTTTTGGCAATTTTTTGACAAAAAGGGGGAGAATGAAGAACAAGGTATAGAGGGAGAAGATATTTGGTATTTGATGCATACACGAAGGGGGAGGTATGATGAGATTAAGGAGGGAGAATGAGATGTGATCATGAAAAAGGGGGAGAAATGAACAAAGAGGGAGAGATTGTTATTTTCATATATTTTTTCTACTAACTTTGTTTGTAAACTTTGTTGGTAGAGAAAGTAATCTAATTGCAGATCAGTGAAAACTCCAAGACTCCTTGTGTCTAAGTCATAGAGTTTGTTTTAGGAGTTTTGATGTAATTTTGAGTTTCAAAATTGTATTTGGATTACACGCGAGATGTTTAGTGTTTTGGTGATGACATTGAACTTCGTTTTTCTTTTATGATGTAATTTTAGTGAGCTTTTGTGTTTTGTCACGAAATTGCCAAAGGGGGAGAATGTTAAGGATTTTGTCTTGGCAAGTTTCGTGAATTGAGTCGGAGTCTTGAAGGAGTCAGGAGCACATTTGAACAAAGAAGATGCAAACAGACGTTACAAGACTCAGCGGTGAAGCTCGGCACCTCAGGTATGATTCTAAGAACATTTATGGTGATTTTAGACTAAGATATAGTAGTTAGAGGACTTGGATTGAATTCTATTTGACAAAAATCAAAATTTGGAAAAATTTTGTCAAGATCAGGATCGAAAGGTGACATCCGGATCACGAAAGGTGAGATCCGGATACGAGAGGTGAGATCGGGATCCGTAAGCTGTCCTCTGCGCACCTTTAAGTGTGATCGGATGCGGATTGAGATCAGGATCCGTACTGCGATTTCGGGATGAATTAAGGTGGACCGGATCTAAGAGGTGGGATCGGATCCGAAGCTCTATATTTGATGTTGCGCAAGCCGGCGGATCTCGTGGATTAGGGATGGGACCTGTGAAAAATATTTTTCAATGACGAAAGCGGGGACCGGTTGAGGGGCGAGTCAGGACCTTAGCTGCGGGAAATATTTCAGATTTGGTTGTTACAATCCTAATCTATCTCTAAGTCTTCTAATACTATATAAAGACCATGGGTGGTTCATAATTCAACATGCTTATATTATAAACTCTTTTGAAAACCCTAGAAGCTTGTAGGTAGCCGTTTTCCTCATCTTCTACATCAAGCTTCTCCCAAATTGATTCTCGGTGCCCTAATTCTTAATGGTTTTCTAGAATCAATTTGAGAATTGCTTAGAGATTATTCCCATAGATCTTTAATGAGAATCTAAGCAATAAATCACCATCGATCGTATTGTTCTTGCTCGGACGGAGTGTGCTCGTGGATTCGAGTGGGCGTCGTGGATTCGGCGTGTTCGAGGCTTCGTGGATTCGCAGTACGCGTGTTCGTGGACTCGGACGCGAGGGCGTGGACAACCGAAGGAGGATTGCGCGGAGATCCATAGGAGAGTTAGAGAGGTCGAGTCGTGGAGTTCGGTATCACCTTGTAATTTTTTCTCTTATTGATTCCCGTGGGTTTTTTTCTCCGAGTTTGGAGTTTTCCCACGTAAATCTCGGTGTGCTTTTTAATTTCCGCATTTACCTTTTTAAAGCATTGAGATTTGTGGTTTTTGGCTTTTACACCTATTCACCCTCTAGGTGGTTAGATACGATCTAGATAGATCCTTGGGGCTTCCCCGTAACTAACACGGTGATGCTCGAACTGGCGGGGTGTCCCGGTCCTCTTCTCGGCGCTCAACTGACGGTGTCGTCTGGTGTGAGCCGGCCGCGGGGGGCTAACGCCGCGGTAAGTCAACCTCGGTGGTCTTTGGCGGTGAAGGGGTCGAGCCTCCCTCGCGGCCGCTGCTGCGATGAAGGTCCTCCGTACGCTTCGTGCGCGCCTCACGTGTTGTGTCGGCTGTCGCTCGCTGCGTCACCAATCTTTGTGAGGGCCGCCAGCTTGCCCTCAACTCACGGACCTCGCCGGATCCGGAGGTAGCGGAGGCCTCGACCTCCTCAAAAGTTGCCGCATTGTCCGCTCCAACAGATTTCGAGCGAGTTATCGGCATCGCCACTACAACATCATAAAAGCGCAAGTTAGTAAGCTCACGCAATCGCATCCCCGCTCATGCTCTAAATACCCAAATCATGCGAAAGTAATGAAGTGTCATTTACTACTAACTTCCGATGTTACGTTGTCGGCCGCCAACGTAACCATCCGCGAAGTTAGAAGTTATACACTTCGATCCAACTCTACTTACTAGAGTTATTCAAGATACCCAATCTTAATACTTTCGCTCACAAGTTAAATAGACCTCGTCTCTCACGAGCCTATATCCTGTAGTCCAACCTGCCTAAGGTTTGCTAGGTCCACAAGAAGACTCAACCCTAGGCTCTGATATCAATTTAATCTGTCACGCCCCGGGACCCAGCGGAAGCCCGCCCGGCGCGTGCCCAGACCCGCCGTATGTCTACAACATATAAGGCGTCTAACAAAAACGATAAATAACCACGAAGATAAGAAGAATCTAGAAGCATCAGAGCAGTATAACAACTAGAATTCTATACAAGGAAACATAAAAGAAGTGACTAAAAGTAAAGTACCAATCTCTAATATAAACTATAAAGAGAGTACAACAAAAGAAACCAACACCACTATAACTAAGTACATGGTAGTCTCTACATAGGGATACAAAACTCTCTCAATCTCACCAAAGAACAAAAAGAGAAAAACCCTACAAGGTGGAAAGCTGCGATAACTAGCTAGCGGTTCCCTTTCCACGATCCCTTGCCTCCGCCGGTGCCGAAGGCTCTGAAACACATTAGAAAAAGAGGGCGTGAGAACTATTAATTAATAGTTCCCAGTGGGCAATTACTGACTTCAGTTGCATGCTCCACTAGGCCCAAGACTAAGCAAGTAAGTATAAACGATAATAAGCGATAATAAGCAACATGTAAATGACATGTAAACTACTAAACACAATATCTCTACTTAGCATGAATTTGCATAAGTAAGCTATTCTAAGCATGAATAGAAAGCGTTATAAATAACATGAAGTTCCCAACTTGATAGTAAAAGACTAAGTTTACTATTCTAATCAAGATCTATAATGTCCACAAGTGATAGTAAAGTGTTAAAGTTTACTATTCTAGTCAAAGTCCACGGTTTTCTTTAAACTACATTAAGTTTAAGTACAATAAGATCAACCCGAAGGCGATATGGCCGATGCCCACCCGAAGGCTGCCTAGCCCAAATGTCGAGCCTAATGGCCCCGTAGTAGTCAACATTCCCACCCTAGGAATGAGGCGCTCCCACGGCAATCCACTTGGCGCCCAATCCCGCACGGCGAATACAAGAAACGCGTTGGCCAACTCGGATCTTGAGCATGAGAGCTACCCTCACAAGCGTGTGCGAATGAGCACAATGGCAAAAGTCAAAAAACTCGTCATAAGTCCCAAATCGTCATGTCTCTAACATGGAATGTACAAGTGTCCAAAGGCCTATCTCTATGTCATCATGTCTCTACATGGCAATAATAGATGTCAAAAGGCCTATGTCAAGTCTCTATGTTGCAGTTTCATAGTTTTCTAAGTTAAGTGCCGCTTGATGACACTTAAGCTTTTCTAAGTTCCAACACAAGTTTAATGTTCTCAATGACATTAATTAAGCTACATAAACATGAATGGCACACGCCCAGGTGCCCACAAATCCCCCCCTCACATGCATGCCGTTTAACCCCGAAAGCTCTACTATATAGAGTGAAAATTTTATCATACATGAGGCATGCATTTTAAGTGGTTCAAAATTCATAATAAATCTATTTAGCATGAATATGCATTCAAAATAATTAAATCAAACCGAATAAGCACTTAGGAGCCATTTGCTCCTATGCTCATGAAGCCAAACCCACCAAGTGCGAGCGTTGCTCAGGAACCGCTAACGAAGCTTCGATAATCACTCCTAGAGTCCTAAAAGCACACCTAGGAGTTACAAGCTAAGAAGATAAACCTTGAGTTCACACTTTAAGGATTTCGACAGAAGGTTGGAGAAAACTCACCGAATGCGAAGGAAGTGCTCTTGATCTCCAAATGGGAGTTAGAGTCCTTCTAATCCAACCTAAATCAAAGTTCTAAATCCATCAATTAGGTCCCAAAGGTCCTAAATCGAAAATCCCCAAATCCTAACCCTAGAATCCCATTCTAGGGTTTCATCTCACAAAAACCCACAAAAACCAAAACTAGAGGAAGTAGATCAATCACATACCTCTAAGAAGCTCTAAACCAAGCTCAAAAAGCCCTAGGCTTGAAGCTTGATCCACCACAAAGCTCCAACCACCAAGCTCCAAGCTCCAACAATGGTGGTAGAGGCTCTATCAAGCAAAAAGAGCAAAGGAGAGGGTTTTAATCCTCTAAAAATCCAACCAAAACCCTAGAAAACACAAGGGAGTAGAGAGAGAAGCTCCTTACCTCTTTCTCTCTTGTTCTCAGCACAAGGAAAAGCCCTAGGGGCAAGGGGTGCTATATTAGAAGCAACAAAATACTAAAACACCCCTGCAGTTTAAACTGCTCGAAACTGCTAGTTTGTACCGGTACAAATCCATTTTGTACCGGTATAAACCCTGCGAAACGCCAAACCCGAGCCTCGGGTTTGCCAAGTCTGCCCTTTTGTACCGGTATAAATCTTGGTCTGTACCGGTATAGCCATCATTTTGTACCGGTATAGACACCATTTTGTACCGGTACAAGGCACAGAATTTTCCAACCCGAGAGCCACCTAAAATCCAACTTTTTGGACTTTAGGGCTTGGGACTCATCCCCAAACCTCGGTACACGCGCCATAGGTCGGAACACAGTCAACGACCCTCCAGAAAATCTGAAAAGGCTCCAACACAAGTCAAATACTCGAACTCTGCAATTTGCGCAAGTCCAGTATGTTACATGCGCGGCGAGGTAGAAAGCGGTAGTGCCGATGACTTTGGCATTGGGACCGACGGCACACTACGATTTCGAAATCGTTGGTGTGTACCCAAGAATAAGGATCTCCGTAAGGCGATTATGCAAGAGGCGCATCAATCTCCTTATAGTATCCACCCGGGCGGCACCAAAATGTATCAAGACCTAAAGTTGCAATATTGGTGGCCGGGCATGAAGAAAGACATTGGAGAATTTATTGCGGAGTGTCTTACTTGCCAACAAGTAAAGGCGGAGCGGCGATTTCCGGCGGAAAAGTTGCAAAGCTTACCTATACCCGTTTGGAAATGGGAAAATATAGCTATGGACTTTGTGACCGGATTGCCTCGATCTCAAGGTGGTCACGACGCAATTTGGGTGGTCGTGGACCGGTTAACGAAGTCGGCACATTTCCTACCGATTCATATCACTTGGTCGGGGGACAAGTTGGCTCAAGTCTATATTGACGAGATTGTGAGACTCCACGGGGTTCCGGCGTCGATCGTATCGGATCGGGACCCGAGGTTCACTTCTCACTTTTGGAGGAGCCTACAGGAGGCATTGGGTACACGGCTCGATTTTAGCACGGCATTTCATCCTCAAAGTGATGGTCAATCGGAGAGAACGATACAAATACTTGAGGATATGCTCCGAGCGTGTGTACTTGATTATAAGGGTAATTGGCATGACCATCTACCAATGGCGGAATTCGCGTACAATAACAGTTATCAGGAAAGTATCGCGATGGCGCCATTTGAGGCCCTGTATGGAAGAAAGTGTCGCTCTCCAATTCATTGGAGCGACGTGGGCGAGAAAGCTGTTCTTGGCCCCGATGTAGTGCGGGAGGCAGAGGAGAAAGTTCGCCTTGCCCGCCAACGACTTGCGACGGCGCAATCTCGGCACAAGAGTTATGCCGACAAGCGAAGAAATGACATAGAGTTCGAAGTTGGCAACCATGTGTTCTTAAAGATATCGCCGACGCGAGGAATCAAACGTTTTGGAGTACGAGGAAAGCTAAGTCCTCGATACCTCGGACCATTTGAGGTTTTGGAGCGAGTTGGAGCGGTGGCCTACAGAGTAGCACTACCACCAAGGCTTGCGGGGGTACACGATGTATTCCATGTATCTAACCTTCGCAAGTATGTTCATGATCCCGACCATATCCTTGCGTTTGAACCGTCGGAGATTCAAGAGGATATGACCTACGACGAGTTCCCGGCGTATATTATCGATCGGGAAGAAAGAAAACTATGGAGCCGAAGAATTCCGTATGTTAAAGTCCGTTGGAGTAACCACAACGACCGGGAGGCTACGTGGGAGCTTGAAAGCGTGATGCGGGAGCGTTACCCCCATCTATTTGACAATCTGGATTGAGGTATGAATCTAGATTATAAGTTTCGCGGACGAAACTAAATTTAAGGGGTGGAGAATGTAACAACCCACTTTCCCGTAAAGCGTGTCGAGTTCCGTCAAAATGAGCGGGACCCGGAGTGGATGCGAGTAGGTGTGGGTTCTATGCGCTTTGGAGCATGCGCACAGCGAAGTGGGGTCGTGGAAAAGCTAAACTGCAAGTCTGGTGGAATTCCCAGACTTGGAGCAGCCGAGACCGGACATCCAGGGGATGTCCGGATGCCACCAAGTGCCCCAGCTGCGCAGTGAGGAAATTGGCTAAGTCTGGAAAACCAGCGTGCGAGACCAGGACAATCGACGGACATCCGACCAAGACCGGACCTTGGGCTGCGTAACATGCAGAAAAATGGCTAAGTCCCGAAAGGAGGGCTTACTGAGACCGGACAACCGTAGAGACCAGGACCTTGAGCCCGAAACCGGCGAGAATGTAAATACTTGGGTTTGGGGGGCTTAGTTGTAAATGTTACAACATGTTAATAGCCCTAACCCCTCTCCCTCACAGCACACACTCTCTTTTCATCCCTCTCACTCTCTTTTGCTCACTTTCTCTCTCTAGAAGTGCTCTAGGGTTTGGAGGAGAAGAAGAAGGAGAGGAAGAAGAAGGTGACATTGGAGCTTTTGGAGGACTTTGAAGCTCTCCTACACCAAGGGCTTGGAGAGGCTTTGCACTAGAGGTAAGTTCTCACAAGTAAACTTCTAGGGTTTGATTTTCTCCTAAGTTTTGGAGCTTTCTAGCTTTTTGCTAGTATTAGAGGACTTGTATGGCTATGAACACCATGAAACCTCATGAGAGCTTCAAGTGCTCTCATGGTGGTTGGCTAGGGTTGGTAGTAAACCCCAAATAGATGGTTCTAATGGCTTAGGAATGGTTCTAAAGAGCTTCTCATGGGTCTACAAGCTTTCTTTTGCTTGTGGTTGAGATCAATCCCATGGGAATGCCAAAATGGCATTGTTAGGATTTGGAAATTGGGGCTTTTGCCCTAGGGTGTTTCCAAGGTAAATTGACCTTGTGAAAACCTAATTGGGGGTATCCCCGACGCGTGGGGCAACTTCGTTTATTTTTACGAAAAGCCGATCATAGAGTTGCTATGTAAAATGGCCCGATTGGGTCAACGTTTAACGTAACAGGTTTCAACCTAGGCACCGGTTGGCCGTGAGATTTCTTGGGCAACTCCACAAAAATATTCTAAGGTGGGTGGTGCATTCCAAGGACATCGGACTTCTCTCTATGTCTAAGTGTCACTTCTATTGAGCATATTTAATATTGAGCATGTTGTATTGTAGGGTTTAATATGCAGTTCTTATTGCTTTGAGAGTTCAAATGCATAAGGTAGAATGTTATGAGATTGTATGATAAAGAAATAGAACCCTATATATATGCATGATAAGAATAAGAATAAGAACTTAGTGTGAATGACAAGTAAATGTGACATTGGACATGTACTTAGAGAATGTGACAACGACGAGTCTAGAATACTTAGACAACATGTGTGGCATCAAAGAACAAGAACAAGTAGTGTATATAACACTAGTAGAGTTTTGAGATTGACATTATGACAACAACCTTAGAGTTAAGGGTCATGTGAACATAGTCTCCTTGAAGTCAAGGAATGAATTGAAATTGGAATCCTTAGAGTTAAGGATTGATCGCACTCACCATATAGTCCTTGCTCGAGGGCGGTAGCTCCTCCTCGGGCGATGTGCTCCGGAGTTGTCATCACTGGGTTGTAGTGTTTCCCCAGAGGACGGTCCCGTCGGGTTGTAGTGTTTCCTCGACAATCGGGATTTGAGTTGGTTGAGTCTTGTTGAGGGCGAAACCTACGGGTTAGCCAAGAGATTGGGTATTAAACTATGATCCTTCAATCATTATGAGTTATTATTCGATCATTTTATTGTTTACTTTCAAGCGTATTAGCTGCATTTGTTAGTTGGTTATTATCTTACCTTTCTTTCTATTACGCTTGAATTAGACCTAGTGGGAAAGTCGGCGTGGTTGGTTGCCGAACCCACTGGGAACTTTGTTGTAGTTCTCACCCCACTATCTCCACAGGGCCGGGACCGAGCGAGCCGGCCGAGGACATGCCTAGATAGAGACCGCCAAGTTATTACTTTTGGTAGTTGCATTCCCTTTATATCATCTTTTGTATTTGATGATCGTAGTTGCCTAACTTTGAATGTAATCAAGTTATATTTTGAGGTAAAGTGATGTAAGAAAGAAATGATGCAAGGAATGTAAAGGCTTTAAAGATTTCAAAGTTGTAAAGACATTTACATGTAAGTGATTGAAATTAATCATGTTACTTGTATGTTTACATTAGTTTAACTTTTCACTTTGGCTTTGGCTTGCCCTCGAGCAAGATATTGTGTATGCTTCCGCATGTGTTAAAATTTATACCCTATCTGTAATTGTTGAGCCTTGGGCGGACAGGGGAAGCCTTGTCCGTTCGGCGTCTGTTGACGTGGCCCGAACCCGACCAAATAGGCGGGTTGCGGGGCGTGACATTTGCGAAATTACTGTTTTGCCACTTCCGACCTCTCCTCGTTCAACACGCAATATCCGGAGATCCGTTCGTCGAATTTGCGAACGGATCGCGCCAACGCGATCAGTACGACGAAGACAACGAAGTCACGATTTTACTTCGCCTCGATCGGTCACGGATTCGCGATGAATCCATCCTCTATCCAACAACCCCATTTGCCAACATTGACCCCTTTTCGATCATCTTGCAATATCCGGCGATCCGTTCGTCGGATTTGCAAACGGATCACGCCATCGCGTTCAGCACGTCGAGGACATCGAAACTAGCATTTTGTTTCGCTCGATTTGATCTCCGTTTCGCGACAAACCCATCTCTCCATCTTTTCCCGTAATAAACCAACTTATTACATATATAGTTTATATATGTAAAATCGGTCGGGACCCTTTTTCTCGACAACCGTGCATCGGAATTCGATTCCGTCAGTGCCAACGGTTCCAGTATATCTGAGCCGTTCGAAACGAGCTATTGGAAGCCTATATTTGGAATCCGACATGTACCCGAACCTAACTTCTATTCCCGGCTCATCCGGAAAACTGAAATTACTATTCACTTTAAGTCGAACTTCTGGGTCGCGTAACTTTTCCGTTTTGGCTCGGTTTCGCCTGAAATTTGACGTGTGCTCTTATAATATAATTACGCACAATAACGTTTAAAATCGAAGGTCAGATTCCATTCTGAGAAAAAGTCGGTTTATTACAATTTTATTTATGCATTTAATAATTTATAATAAATGGTTCACATAGATGATCCCCTGAATGTTTGAATGTTTGTGAACTGGTTTAAATTGATGATTTCATATGGTGCTAGCAATTGGAGTTTATGGATTCTTGGTTTTGGTTTTATGGATAATTGACTCTCGTATTTATGTATTTACGCATCGCGGTTTTCTACCCCTTGAGGTAGTTGATTTTCAAAATGGTGTTTTCGATTGGGAAACAGTTTAAAAAAGTTTTCGAATGGTTTTTGTGAATGATTGAATTAGAGTTTAAAAACAAAGCTTCTAGGCGGTGAGCACTTTTAAATAGGATGTTTGTTGTATTGTGCATCACATCATCCAGCGCTTAAGAAGTATTTAGAGGCATACATCATTTCTAAGGATTGCTAGCTGTATGAAAATGCATACTATGAATTGACTCTTGATTAGTGAATGTTAGTTGTGATTGAGATCTTGATGTATGGTTTGTACGCCGTGTAAATATAAAGGAGATTTTGACCGAGTGGACAGAGAAATTTTGTATTTGTAGCGGGTCTGTACGTTACGTGGGTCAAGTTGCAAAAAAAAAAATAGCACGTTTTTCGCTACTCTGATTTCAAAAATGGTAATCAATTTAAAAAGGTTTTAAAAGCGGGGTCACGCAAACATCTACTTCAAAAAAAAAAAATCTAGAATATACATAGAAATAGAATCCAAGTCAAAATTCGCAGTTCCTACATCAAAAAGAACAAAATTCAAATTATAGGAGATCGAGAGGGGAAAAGAGAAATCTACCTAAAATTTGGGATTAGATCGATAATGAAAAGGGAACGGAGTGGATCGCGATGCCTCCTCCCTCTCTCTAATAAAATGGAGAGGGGGTTTGACTTCGCCAGATAAGAAGTAGAGTAGAGAGAACCTTCCACCATTCTTATTATTTAGAGAGAGGGTCATCGGCGAGAAGATCGGTGGCAATGAGCTCGTCGCCTATGAAGCCGCCGGTGATGAGATTGACGGAGAGGGGCTCGCCAACGAGAAGATCGGCGGCGAGGAGCTAGTCGCCTATGAGGTCGCCGGCGGGGAGTTCATCGGAGAGAAGCTCGTCCGCGAGTGGTTGCCGAGGAGGAAAGGGAGAGTGTGGGGAGATTTAGACGTTTGTGGGAAATGGGTTTGGAAAATTTAATAAGTGCCCAGGAGAAGAGGGAGAGGAATAGTTCTTGTTTTTTTTTTTTTAATTTAAGTGTAGTTTTCCTTTTCTTTTGAAGGAAATGAAGTGTGTTTTTTTTTGTCCTTTTAATTAAATATACACTGAGCCTCCAAATTATAGAGTCATTAGAATAGCCTTTTAATTTTAATTATTTTATTAAAACTAGTTTATTTTTTAATTTTTAAAAAATATTAAACTTTAAATTAAAATTAAAAATTAAAAATTATTACATTTGTCCATATTTTTATAAATTTTGTCAAATTTAGTTAATTTTTAATAAATAAATTAAGATAATTAATAGCCAAGAAGTAATTAATAAAGGTCTAAAATTTAATATGGTATAATATATAAAAAAAAATTAAACTATTAGATCTGAATCTAAAGGGCAAAAAAATAATTACACTTTTATAAACTAAACCAAAATACATATATATCTTTATAATCCAAACCCTAATATTCAAAAATTAAAACCTTCTCATTTTCAAACCCAAATCCTAATATTCAAAACTCAAAATCTTTCCATTTTTCAAATCCTAATATTATTTTTGGATTTGAGTTTTCGGGTTTAGAATCGTGTTTTGGGTTTTTTGTCGGATTCGGGTTTTTTACGAATTCAGGTTCGGGTTTTTGAGTTCGGGTTTGGGCTCGGATTCGTGTTTTAGATTTTTAGTCGATTTCGGGTTTAGATATGGATTTTTAAAATCCAGTTTTTAAAAACCCGCCCCGAATCAGACCCATTGACATCCCTAATTGTATACCCAATTTCGGACCGAACTGATCCGGTCGGGTTCGGATAGTGTTGGGCCAAGTTTGCTCATGCTGAGTTAAGATCTTGGTCAAAGGATAAAAGTAAGTGTAACGACCCAGCCCACTAGCAACAATAACTCGTTGGGCCCAACCACTGGCCCAAAATGCTTAAGCCCAGTTATTATTACTAGTGTCTAAGTCTATTATAAATCCAATAACAATCCCTTTCCCATCCGATGTGGGACTATTGGGGTGTCACAGACTCCCCCCGTTAAGGCCCTGACGTCCTCGTCAGTCCAATCACACACACAGCCCAAGATCACTAGGCTATGTGAGACTCGTCTCGCTAGCCCGTCATCCAGACCCTAGCTCAGCCGAGACTTGCCACACATGTCCAGTTGGTGAACCGGCTCTGATACCAAATGTAACGACCCAGCCCACTAGCAACAATAACTCGTTGGGCCCAACCACTGGCCCAAAATGCTTAAGCCCAGTTATTATTACTAGTGTCTAAGTCTATTATAAATCCAATAACAATCCCTTTCCCATCCGATGTGGGACTATTGGGGTGTCACAGTAAGTGATATAACTTATGTTTGTACATTTAAATATTATATTCAACCTTCAAATTATTATTTTTAAATAAAAAAATTAAAATTAGATTATTATATGCGACATAGATAAATCACCTCGTAATTGAAGTATATTCAGTATAGATGGATAATTAATTATGGGCTAGGCCCAGGAAGTGAGCGGAGAAATATATAGTTTGGGCTACTATTTTTGACCAGCCCAATTCAAAAATTAAATAGATTAAAATACAATAAAAATTAAACAATAAAAAATCTTGATAGTTTAAATGTCGACGCTTTACAAAGCGTCGCATTTACCACATAATAGCGACGCTTATATAAAGCGTCATCGAAAAAGCGTCCTTTAACTAAAAGTTTTTTATAGTGGGTGTATGTATTCGAATAGGTCGTTAGTGGACGCATGAATCAAGTCAGTGTATACTCTGCGTGACAACGCTTGAGATTTGCGGACCATATTGGTAGGCACCGATTGGGTTTGGTTTTGGATTATTTATCCTTGTGACATCTGTTCGATTGAGTTTTTGTTACGGTAGAAGTTTGATTCTTGCCCATTTACTATCATATTTCTATTATTACTGTAGTTGCTCTTATATCATGCCATATACATATATGTTGTTTTATCTCGTTTATTTTCTAGTGAATACGATTTACCTTCATAGCCCTGTCGTACCTACTGAAAAATCTTGATTGTGATTTCTCACCCCTCATTTCCCTAGGTGACTGAATAAGGAATTGGTTTTTAGTGCGGCGGGAGGACGTTCTAGCTAGACTGAAGTCCCGACCGTCACACTGGTTACTTTTCATTCCCGCTTTTAGCAATTTAAATAATTAAATAATGCGGTTAGATGATCACTATTACTGTTTGAGTATTTGTGAACCTCATTGAGTTTGTGATTTTTTCTTATGCATGCCATCAATGCTTTATAGATCTTTGATTTTAAATTTATGTATTTATGCATTGTGCTTTTCTATACCTCGAGGTAGTCGATTTTTAAAAATGAAGTTTTCGAATGGAAAACCGTTTTTAAAGATTTTCGAATAGGTTTTATTAATGATTAATTATGAATTAAAAACAAAGCTTCCAGATGGATTTTTTTTTTAATTAGGATAATTGTTGTATTGTGCATCGCATTATCCAGCACCTAAGGAGTGTTTAGAGGCATGTATTATCCTTAAAGCTCGCTAGCTGTATGAAAATGTATCGTATAAATTGTTTGTGGATTGGTGAATGTAAATTATTGTTGTGATCCTGATGTTGTGGTTGGTACGCCGTATAAATAGAAAGAAGACTCTGTCCGTGTGGCTAGAGAAATTTTGTATTTATGGCTGGTCTATACGTCATATGGGTTAGGTTGAATTAAAAAAAAAAAAAATAGCACGTTTTCTGCAACACTGATTTCAAAAATTGTATTCATTATAAAAAGGCTTTTAAAATCGGCATTGGACGTGACAGATTAAGATGGTATTAGAGCGTGAAATAACTACAACTACATTTGCAAGTTTTATAACTGAACAGGAACTACTGGTTAGGTTGACCCATATGGAGACTTCACTTAAGGCATGTAGGCACACGAGTGCGGAGTGTACACTTTCTAACTTTAGTATCTTGTGGCTTAAATTGTATCAATTTAGTATTCTGTGGTTTTATTTTTATCTTTTTATTACCGATTCTACTAATTTTTTTCGCTAAATTAGTGACAAAGTTAAAACTAAATGGTATTAAGGGCGTGTTTGGTTCGAGTTATCCTGGCAGGATTACAGCCAATCCTGCCAGGATTACTGTGTTTGGTTCATCCACTATGTAATCTACTCGTTAATATAGCATTACAAATCGAGTAGGATTACACCGAAAATATTAACGGGAGGAGGATCGTGTATCTTGTATTACTTAAATCCGGTAATACTACTTATTATGTAAAATAACAATTTTACCCTCCAACAAGCCGAAACCCGATTAATTATTAATTTCATATATCTCTCTCTCCTCTCCCTTCTCTCCCGCACGCCTCTTTCTCTCGGTCTCTCTCTTGCACGCCTCTTTCTCTTTCTATCTCTTTCTCTCTCGCACGAACATATCATCTTCTATTAATTACATCGTCCTTCCAGATAATTATCACAATCTCCTTCCCTCTATTCGCCATTTCCGCATACATATTTAATCACTTTTTCTCTCTCACTACCAACACATTATTTTCGAACTGAAGTTAGATCTGATTTTGAGTTATTTTTTTTTTCTTTTTTCGTCGATTTAAGGAGTGTTCAAGGAAACTTCGTCAAATAATATTTAAATGAGTACAATAAGGGCAATTTTGAAAAAACAACACTTTTATATCAGGATTACTAAATTTTATAAACTGAACCAAACATAATAATGTTATAAACACTGCAATCCAGTATTACATTACTGCATTAAACCAAACGCGCTAATGTAGCATCAGTAGTAATCTCACGTCGAAATTCAAGATATTCAGATATGTCGAGATATTATGTAATATTACATAACTCGAACCAAACGCGCCTAAAGTGAATATTCGATAAACCTAGGGTACCTAAAGTTTTTCTATATAATTTAATAAAAAATTAATAAAAAAGCTGATAAAAAGCTAAAAATAAAACTATAGAATACTAATTTGATATATTTCAAATCATATGTTACTAACATGAAAAAGCACAAAACCATAATAGTGGTATTTGAAGTTTGTCCAATTTTTTAATTTAAATAAAAAAAAGAAAAAGAAAATGTTCTCAACCTCGTCGGCGTGACGTTGTCCCTCTCGCTCGCGCTTCTCGAAAATTGATCCATGGCTTCTCCTCCACTTCCTCTCCCCCCTCTAAACCCTACTTCCACAGCCTCCTCAGCAAAACCCGAACCTCCGTACAAAACCCCTCCATCCTTTTCAAAGATCCCTTCATGGGTCTCTTTGAACCCTTCTTCCTCTTCTTCTTCTTCCTCCTCCTCCTCCTCCTCCTTTCTCCAATCTAACCAAAACCGAACTGGGATCGTCGAGAACCTCCACCTCCTCTCCCTCTCCAAGCAGGGCCGATTCCGCGAAGCTCGCCAATTCGTCTCCTTCATGGACTCTTCATCCATTCCTGTCAAAACCCATTTCTACGAATCCCTTTTCGATTCATGCGGATCTTGGAAATCTCTTCAGGATGGTAGGTTCTTCCATCGGCATTTGCTGAAGAGGTTAGGAGGAAGAAACCCAGATGGTCCTCTCGGCGATTGCCTTCTCAAAATGTACTTGGATTGCTCAGGGCTGGATGAAGCTCGGAAGTTGTTCGATGAAATGCCCCACAGAAGTTTGGCTACTTGGGACATTATGATATCAAACTTGTTTCGGAGTGGGCTTTTTACAGAAGCGTTTGTTGTCTTTTGCGAGATGAGATTGGAAGGATTTTCGCCTGATTCAGGCATTATTGCAAGCTTATTGCGAGCATGTGTGGGTGGTTTACATATTGAGCTCGGCAGCTTCATGCATATATAATTAGAAGTGGGTTGTCTCATGATGATTATATGAAAGCAGAGTTAGTTAACATGTATGTGAAATGTGGGTTTCTGGACAGTTCTATCCGCCTATTTGATCACATGGAGAGAAGTGCCACGACATGGACTACATTGATGGTTGGGTATACTCGGGCTGGAAGACTAACAGACGCATTAGCTTTGTTTCGTCGGCTGTTGTTTGAAGGTGTGGAATTGGATCAGTTTGTGTTCTCCATTGCCCTCAAAGTGTGCTGCGAATTGAAGGATGACGAAATCGGGAGGCAAATTCATGGATGTATTGTGAAATTAGGGTTTGATTCAGATTCTTCGGGGGGAACCCCGATAGTTGATTTTTATGTGAAGTTCGGGATGATCGATGATGCTCAAAAGGCCTTCTGTAGAATCTCTGATCCGAATGAGGTTTCATGGAATGCTATTATGTCCGGCTATTCACAATGTGGTAGGTATGAGGAGTGCATTAAGATGTTTGAGTATTTGAGGAACAAAGAAACAGCATTAGGCTCATCTGCATATACTATGCTTTTTCAGTTAGCATCTAATTTAGCTGATTCAAATTCGGGTTATCAATTGCACGCTGATGCAGTAAAGAGAGGGCTTCTTTCCCAGCTCCATGGCTTGAGTGCATTGGTCACAATGTATTCAAGGCTTGGTAATTTGATTTATGCTCATAGGGCATTTGAACTTATAGCTGAACCGGACACTGTTGCTTGGACTGCTATTATAATGGGTTATGCTTATCAGGGGAGGCTTTCGAAGCTTTGGAGCTTTTCAATAGAATGATTAGTTTAGGTTTCGAGCCAAACACAATTTCTTTTATTGGTATATTAACTGCTTGTAGTCACTCAGGTATGGTATTGGAGGCTAGAGAATATTTGAACTCGATGAATAAGGTTTATGGTATTAAACCTACAGTTGATCACTATAATTGTATGATTGATGTTTATTGTCGTGCTGGGCATCTAAAAGAGGCATATGAATTTATTAAATCTGGGTCTTTTGAACCTGATGCTATGAGTTGGAAAATACTTTTGGGTGGTTGCACTACTAATCAAAATGTTGAGATTGGGGAGATTGCTGGAGAAAATTTGCTAAAAATGGAACTGAAGGATGCTGCTGCTCATGTTCTTCTATTTAACTTGTATGCCACAGTTGGCAAATGGGCGGAGGCAGCTTTAGTAAGGAAAAAGATGAATGAAAGAGGGATTAAAAAGGAGGTTAGCTCCAGCTGGATAACAGTGAAAGGCAGAGTTCACAGATTCACCGTGGGAGATAAACATCACCCTATAGCTGATAAAATATACTCCAAGTTGGATGAATTAGATAGTGCTATACAGTTTTCACAGTCAATTAATTGCTTTAATGAGCGAATGGAGCAGCTTCTTGACCACAGTGAGAGGCTAGCTACTGCTTTTGGGCTCATATCAGTTCCTTCCAACTGTCCTATTTTAGTATTCAAAAATCTTCGTATTTGTAAGGACTGTCACTCCTTTGTGAAGTTGGTATCGAAAGTTGAAAGACGTGAAATTATTTTGAGGGATACTAGTCGATTCCATCATTTTAAAGGTGGGAACTGCTCATGCAATGATTTTTGGTAACTGAGGGAGATCGAAGAAACGTATTTGATAATCAAGTGCCCCTTCAAGATATATCGTTTTTCAGGGTAAGACTTGTATATTTACTAAATTATGTTTGACTCTGCTTATTTTAGTAACTTTATACTAGCCCCTTGAGTTTGTAAAGATCTGTTCGAACATAAAATATAAAATTGTTCATTATACTGATTAAATATACGCATACAATATATTTTATTGCTGATTTTAACTTGGTAAAGACTTGATAATCTTATTTGATGCCTAGTTAGCAACCATAAGCATGACCACGTACATGAAGTTGGAAGTTTTCACTTGTCTTCCTTTATCTGTGTAATCTAGAAGTGATCATAATTATATATTATCTAGCATAAATTGCACTTAGATCTGTCAATTTTTTTTTTTCTGTATAGATTCTTTCGTGATGCTTGGAGGTTCAATCAATTGATGTCATAATAATTGTCCGAGGGTTTACAAACGTAATGCATTTGCCATAATCATTTCATTTATCATTTGCAACTAGAGCTGTGTTTTTAGTAATCCATTTGTTGAGACTCTTTCTAACTACTTTCCTCCTACCTAGCAGTATTGTAAAGTTGGAAAGGACATAACTAAGAGTACCTGCCCATCCTCCTCTTCTGAGACTCACAGTTTATTGTAGGGTGCCAAATATGGCATCCTCCTTTTCAAATTCCTTTTCTCTTCAACCTTTGAAACTTGCTAACCCTCCTCCTGTGAGCCAATGACGTCATGAGGCCCCCTTTCATACGCAATGAGATGTTCTTGATTTGCCACAACATTGGTGCTTGTCATATAGGTGAAGTTGCCTTCCACTAACCTTTTTACTTTTGGCAGGCTAACGCATTCATAGATTGATGGGTTGATTACTAATGGAAATCCATATCTCCTTTTTCTCATTGTTTTAAGAGTCCATGCATAATAATTTAGAAGGCAAGGGAGCATGGATGGCCTGTTTGTAGTTGCTATCCATCAGCCCCTTGAAGTGATTTGATGTGAGTCCCAGGATGAAAGTGGAAAATCATTTTAGTTTGTCAGTCAATGGTAAATCTGAATCTGAGCCTCCTCTTTGTCTAATCTTTTATTCTCTTTTTCAATTTGCTTTTGCTTTTTTGCAGCTGCCTTTTTGCTAATGTCTGCTACTAACCCGAGTATTGGTTGTTGAAAATTAAAATCATTGTTGCTCATCTTTTCTAATTTCTATTTATGAAACATCTACATGCATTTGAACATTCTCCATTTTTTATATGAACGGCCTTGGGGAATTTTTGTTGAATTTTGTAGTTTTGAACTTCTGCTCATTGTACTGTAGGGTCTCCTTGTAATTTACATTTTAGTTTACTTTAAGCTTCTTTAGTTGTTGAGAAAGGTTTCAATAATGTGTAGAAATTATTTCACGTTTCGAGGATTGGTGGTGTGATTAGTTCTCCTTTTATCATTACATAACAATACTAAGTTTCTGATTTCTATGTAGAACCTAGTCCAGGCTGTATTATTACATACTGGTATTTAATGGTATGGATTATTGGTGGATTTCACAGAAGAAATTCTTCAAGAAAGATCTTTACTTAGGAAGCATGTTGTCTGATGATTGCTATATCATCCATATGGTGGTGTATGCAGAAAGGGCTAGCTACTCTAACCCTCAACTCATTTTCTATCTTTTATTTTTATCTATTCATTAAGATAGCCTCCGAATGATTTAAATCTGGAGCATTACTAATTATTTAGACAAAGAGAATCACAACATTTCTCTTTGGTTCTTGGAATTTATTCCACATACAATATTAAGGGTGTGTTTGGTCCAAAATAGGAATTAGATTCAGAATGGAAATCGGACTGGAATGAGCTAAAAAAAAAACAGAAAGGTAAAATCTTGGGCTTTTTTTGCATTTAGACCCTTGGTAAATTTTTATTTTAAAAATAGCCTTGTCAAAATTTAATTTGCAAAAATGACTCTAGGCCTGCATCAGCGCCACGCGGGCAGGGCCGAGCCTGTGTGTTAAGTTGAACACGGTGAACCATTCGCCGTGTTTGGTTCACCGTGTTTAGTACGTATATTTTATATATTGAAAAGAGGAATAAGGAATAGGGATGCCAATAGGTATGGATATTCGAAATATTATCCGAATTCAAACCCGAATAAATTATATATATATACATAATTTATTTTTGTTTATTTATACAATATATAAAATATTTAATAATTTTTATTCCTTATATCTTCATCCAATCCAAGGGGTTTTAAAAATCTATACCGGATGAAGATCTAAAGAATAAAAATTATTAAATATTTTATATATTGTATAAATAAACAAAAATAAATTATGTATATATATATAATTTATTCGGATTTGAATTCGGATAATATTTCGGATATCCATATCCATTGACATTCCTATTTCTTATTCCACTTTTCAATATACAAAAAATACATACTAAACACGGTGAATGTTTGAACACGGCGAATGGTTCACCATGTTTAACTTAATACGACCCCAACCACGCGTAAGCGTGGCGCGTAGCGTCTGCGTGGCGAGGGTAGGGATATTTTTGCAATTTTAATTTTGATAGGGCTATTTTTAAAATAAAAATTACTCGGGGCTATTTGCAAAAAAAGCCCTAAAATCTTCGGATATGTTTGGTTTAGAATAACAATCAGAATTGGAAAGTTTAGCCTTGTCTTCATTGTTTAGTTGAGGTGAAAAAAAATTTGATTATGAAAAAATAATTAAAATACAGTTTATACTAAAATATAAAAATATAAGTTTAAATTTAAAATTGAGTTTGCAAATCGAAACATAGAATAAAATTATAATTCAAATTCAGATTAAACGTAAATTTTTAAAAAATTTAAATTAAAAATTGAGTAGACAATTGAAAATATAAAGCTAATTTACGATTGGATTCAAATTCAAACTTAAAAATTACATTTCAAATTGCAATTTGAATCCTCAAATTTAATTTAAAATTTAAACATAAAATCTATTCAGTTCAAAATCTAAAATTAAAAATTCAAATTCTATGTTTAAAAATTATATATTAATTTAAAATTGAAGTTAAAAAAATTAATTTCAAATATAAAATATAATTGTAGCGCCGAACTTCGCAAATTGCGGAGTTTTTGTGAGAAAATAGTGCTTAATACTATTTTGAAGGTTTGGTGAGTTTGGTGGGCTTATAAGGAGTGTTATCGAGGCTTAATAAGCGCTAAAACGGATTCCGGAGATCAAATTTTGCAAAATTGCATTATTTGAGTTGAGTACCGGTACTAGACTTGAGGTATCGAAATTCAATTGAGTGCCAAATTGGGCAGCTCTCGGGTTCTGCGGAACTCTGCTCTGGGTACCGGTACCGGGCTGAGTACCTGTACTGCATCGGGTGAGTACCAAAACGAAGTGGAAACCAGAATTTCCAACGTTTGGGTTAGACGGGGTAGCCTTCGGGAACTAGGCCCGATAGTCGGCTGTAAGGGCGAGATTTTGGCAGTGTAGCTAAACTCTCTGTTGACGATATTTTTGTGCGTATTTTAATTACAAAAGCACTCGTCAAGTTTTGGGAGAAGATGAGTTTGAATGGAGAAGTTATGCGACTTTTACTTTTAACTTAAAGTGAATAGTAACCTTGGTTTTCGGAGAGGCCAAAGTGCAGAGATGGTTTCTGGCGCGTATCAGACTCCGTTCATAGCGATCTAATAGCTTATTTCGAACGGTTCGGCTATTTTGGAACCAATGGCTCGGACAGATTTTAGATTTGACGCACGAATTTCGAGAAAACTGGAAATACATATATTATATGTATTTGTGCGTCGTTTCGCCATTCAGAGAGAATGAGTTTTGTCGCGAATCCGTGCCAAACGAGGTGAAAGAAAATTGTGAATTTGTTGTCTCTGTCGTGCTGATCGCATTGGTGTGATCCGTTCGTGAATCTGACGAACGGATCTCCTGATATTGCACATTGATTGAGGAGGGGTCTTAGATAGAAAAATGGTAATTTTGCAAAAAGCGCGACATTTTATGTACCGTTTTGCGTGAAATTGATTGTGGGGGTGTGTTCGCGCGTTTTACTCGCGCTGTGGAGGATTCAGTAAGAAAATCTCAGTTTTTAAGGACTTTAGTGCAAAATTGCACCTTGTATATATATGTTTGCGTTAAGGTTTGCACTATGCAAACCCTAACCCTAGCCTCTGCTATGCCTCCTAGCCACCTCCATCTTTCTCACCTGTCCTCACCGAGCGCACCTCAGCTGCCGGCGCGTGCCTCCGGCCGCCGGAGCTAGCAATATTGTCTTCCCCTCCATCTTCTCCACCTAACTTCCTTCGCCTCTACCCGTGGGCAACCTAGGCCGACCCTCACCCTTGGGCACCCCCTTCTGACTGCAGCCCCAACCTTCGGCGACTGCCCCGCCGGTCTTCGCCGTCCCTGCGGGTCACCGCCGCCGCCTTGTCAGATTGCAGCCGCCCCGGGTTTGCTCGGGCCGAGCAGACCTTGCGACCCCTTCCCCGCGTAGTCGCCGCATCCCTTCGACCTCGGGCGGCCCGTCGCGCCGCCAGGGTGCCCCGAGCCCGCTACTCCGTGGGAGCCGACGAAGGAGAAGCTTTGTGGCCGCGCGGGCGTTGGGAGTCACTCGGCCGTCGCCTACCGTCGCCGTAGGGGTGGAAACGAGCCGAGCTCGAGCGAGCTTACCTCGGCTCAAGCTTGGCTTGAAATTACTTTCGAGCCTAAATTTAGGCTCAAGCTCGGCTTGAAATTAATTCGAGCCGAGCTCGAGCGAGCCTAACTTCCAGTCGAGCGAGCTCGAGCCCTAAACGAGCCGCTTGAAATTTTTAACATTGTGCAATCTATAATATAATTTTTATAAAACATTATCTCAAATTTGATACAAAAAATATTTAATAGTTCAACATATAAAATGAATGCATAAAATAAGATATTATAATATTATAAAAATTAGGAAAAATAATTGAGCAAGTGAAAGAGAGAGAGAAAATTAGAGTAAAATTTCTTGATTTAATTTTGTGGGCCCAATAATCTAAATTCTATATAGATATAATTAAAATACATAATATACATTATTTTATATAATTAAAGTATATATTATATATAATTATATATAGAGAGAGAGCTATATTGTTTTGAGTATAGATCCATTTATACTCATCAGTTTTCGATCGTTGGATTTATTCTTTTAACTATTTCAATCCTAGGGGACCACTATCATCCTAATCGCACATCCAACGACCGAAAATTTATAAATATAAAGAGATCTATACTTATAAGAGTATAGTAGCCCTATACTATATTATAATATTATACATATATTTGAACTACTATATTATATTAATAGTGCAAATGGCTTGCTATTAGTTTTTCGGCCCTTGTATTAAAGGTTGGGCGGTCAGGATGATAGTAGCCCCCTAGGGTTGATAGGTGGCTAGTTGAATAGTGTGATCTAACGGATGAAATTGGCCAAAGGGGTAGATCTAACGGAAGAAACTCGAGAATACCAAATGCTTGGTACTATCGGTAGTACGATGGTGAACTCTATATATATAGGTAAATCTAACGATAGAAAATTCAATTGCACAAAATGCTCGACTATCAATAATATAGATAGTATAGTAGCGGAATATATAGAGAGAGAGTGTTTGGCTACTATATTATCGATAGTACAAAATGCTTAGTGTTATCGAATTTTGTACCGTTAGATCTAACCATCTGACCATTTTCACCCATTAGATTATACTATTCAACTAATTTCCCACTCAATTCTAGAGAATCACTATCATCCTAACTACACATCTCATCATCCAATGAGTGAAAATCTAACAGCAAGTGGTTGGTACTATTAATGATATTGTAGACTATATATATATATATATTCGAGCTTTCGAGCTTTTCGAGCCTAATTCGAACGAGCCTAGTAATACTCAAGCTCGGCTTGAAATTAATTTCGAGCCGAGATTTAGGCTCAGCTCGGCTTGGAATTAATTCGAGCGAGCTCGCGAGCCAAATATCGAGCCGAACGCGAGTCGAACACGGCCGGCTCGCTCGTTTGCCGACCTGATCGCCGGCGACCTCGGAGAAGCCGCCGTCGGCCCGACCAACCTCGAGCCGTCATGGCGGGCGACTGCGGGCCCCGGCCGCGGGCTTGTTTTCTTGTCATTTGCCGCGATCGCGCCCGCACCACTACGCCGCCCGGCCGGGGCCCTCGTCTCTTCCTCGGGTGCGGGGACCACCCCACAGTGAGGCTCGATCCGTTGTGCCACCGGCACTCTGAGTGATGCCTAGCTCGGGCATTGTGTATGCCGAGGCTAGCTCCTTGGCGGTCTTTGTTTCCGACCATCGGAGGGTTCGGCGAGTCCCGAAGTGTGAGCCGCACTCACGGGACCTTTTGGAGTGTCGTGCTCATGTCCTCTCCAATCGATGAAGCTCCGTTGTGCGCGACGACCGTGGTCGCTTCCGGAACCAAGTTTTTGGTAGTTTTCTTCCTGTTTCGTGACTGTCCAGCCACCGTTTTCACCCCTCACAGCGAGCACGGGCATCCTTGCATCGAGTCTATCCAAATCAACTGGTTGGTTGGATCCGTTACAACACGGATCAGGGTAACGAGCTCTGAATACATTTGTTTATGTGTTAATTTATGTAGTAGTGATCTCGTTGATGGGTCACTTGCTTATTGTAAGCTTTGGGAACATCGTATACTGCCCTGAACAGTGTGAGGTCACTGTTAGCAACCTCTTGATTGATTGTTAAAGGTTCGGGAGCAGTTGCGGAGTTAGATCATGGCTCCACGGAGTCGTTCGGTGAAAATTCGCCGAACAAACAAGGTTTATTGGTGAGTCTAAGTGTTCTAAAACTGTGGATTAGTTGAGGACCCCGCCATGCCTTGTTGGCTAGTTGCTACTACCATCCTCGAAGTACGAAGGTAGTAGGTTAGCGGCGGGAGGTTTTTAGAGCCAGTTTCGGTGATTTCGGAACCCGGTTCGGCAATTTTTTGCCTTGTTGATCCTTTAGCTTTTGTCGATGGTTATTGCTGCCCGGGCACTTGTTTTGGTGCATTCGGGGACAGAGATTAGTTATATTTGGGATCGGGTATTTTCAGAGCCATTTGTGGGTCCCGGAGCGTTCCGGCAAGTCCCGGAAGTTTCGGCGGGTTTTCGGTTAACGGTTTCGGTAGCTGTTT
Organism: Aechmea fasciata; assembly: GCA_025177825.1. Lineage (NCBI taxonomy): Eukaryota > Viridiplantae > Streptophyta > Magnoliopsida > Poales > Bromeliaceae > Aechmea > Aechmea fasciata. Next base: position 12,197,786 of record CM045923.1, read on the forward strand.
GTTTGGTTGTTTGAGATTCTCATTTGGGTAGTGCCTGACTCAGTAGATTTTTCATAGGTTTGGGGGGTCAGCTTCGCGTGTTTTGCACTCCAGGTTCTCGGTAGTACAGGTGGGTGCTTCGAGCTGGTAGTCGATGATATCGTTTCACCTTCCTCTGTTTTTCTATCCCAGTATTGTAGTCTCTACATGTCGATTGCTTTGTTATCGTTCGTATATCTTACCTTATTGATTGCATGTTGTTAGTTGTTGATAGACATGTAGAGCAGGCTTGCATATATATTGTATATCTGTGGACATTGGGTCCAGGCAACATATCGACTCCTTTGTCGTGTGTTTCGATATGGTTGATCGTGGTTCGGCATTATACGCCCTTGTATCTGGCTTTAGCCATGGCATCGGCTTCAGTCGGCTTTCGCATATTAGCATGACTTAGTCACAGCACTTGAGGGTATTCATGACACCAGATCGGTTTGGCCACCGACCGGAGGTGTACTTATCCGGATGTGTCGTCCAGTGGGCAGCTGAATCAGGTCGGTGCAGGTTTGTGACAGGCAGCTCTTGAGGTCCCTAGACCAATATAGTAGGCACTAGATTGGGTACAGTTTCTGTTTGGTTACCTTGAGGCATACTCGGCATTGTTTTCTTTACAGTGGCAGTGTAACGACCCAGCCCACTAGCAATAATAACTCGTTGGGCCCAACCACTTGCCCAAAATGTTTAAGCCCAATTATTATTACTAGTGTCTAAGTCTCTTATATGCCCAATCACATCCCCATTCTTATCCGATGTGGGATCATTGGGGTGTGACAGACTCCCCCCGTTAAGACCCTGACTGTAGCGTATCGAGAATTCGACAATAAGATCGGACTTTGGCCAAATTGACTAAAGTACGAAAATAAAATAGTTGGACATGTTCCAATTGCCATTCCAAATCTCTTGGAAAGGTTATAAGATGATCTAGAAGAGTTAAGAAGGTTTTGGCGTTGTTCGGCGCGAAGTAGAGTCGAAACAGCGCGAAAAACACAAGTCCGGAGCACCCGTACCGGTGCGACGGTGTGCATGCGTATAGCCTTCACACCCGAGAGGAGGAGAGCTCTCGGGTTTGATAATTTTATGGCCCACATCTGTACGGCCGGGTGTACGGTATAGCCATCACACCCAGAAGGAGAGCTCTCGGGTTTGATAGTTTTTTTTGGCCACATCTGCAATTCGCCCCATACCGGTATAGATGCTGCGAAACCGAGGGAAGCTGCTCTCGGGTTTCTGCCACTGTAGCACCCCATACCGGTACAGATTTCCCCCATACCGGTATGGGATGGTCTGACAGCAGTTCGTGAACTGCGCGAAATAAAAGAAGTTGATGGGCTTTTTGGCTATTGTTACAACACCATAAGCTCCCCCAACACCCTCTATTCACAGCACACTCACCCCCTCTCATTTTCTTTCTCTTGTTCCCTTTCTCTCTCTAGAACTTCATCTCTAGAGCTTGGAGATCTTGGAGGAAAGGAAGAAGAAGGTGGGTTTGGAGCTCTTGGTGGGCTTGGAGCTCTCCAACAAGGAAGGACCTTAGTAGAGCTTGGCACAAGAGGTGAGTTTCTACAAGTTTAACTCTAGGGTTTTGGTTTTCTCTTAGGTTTTGGTGTTTTCTAGCTTGTTGCTAGTACTAGAGGACTTGTATGGCTATGAACACCATGAAACTCCATTTGAGCTCATGTGCTCTAATGGTGTCTTCTCAGGGTTTGTTGTAAACCCCAAATAGATGGTTCTAATGGGTCAAGGATGGTTTTAGAGAGCTTCTAGGTTGATCTAAAGCTATATTTTGCTTGTGAATGAGATCAAAACCCTAGGTTTGATATAGGGCATTGTTGGAGCACCCAAAATTGGGGCTTTTGAACATAGGGGTTCTTGGGTCAAATTGACCTTGTAGAAACCTAATTGGGGGTATTCCCGACGCGTGGGACAACTCCGTTTAATTAAACGAAAATCCGATATAGGGGCTACTATGTAAAATGGCACGATTAGGTTCACTTTTAAACCTGAGTTTTTACCTAGGCCCCGGTAGGTCGTGAGACTTCTTGGGCATCCTCCCAAAATTATTTTAAGGTGGGGGGTGCATACAGGAATCATCGAATTCCCTTCTATGTCTGTTTTCACCTTTTGAGCATATTATATGTATAGTATATTCATGCATGATAGGGTAGAGGTTAAATATGCTATGGTTGAACTTCAATTATTGTTCTAGTATGAAAATGAACTTAGAGATTGTAATGGAACCATAGAGGCATGAGAATTAGAACCCTACTTGTGTGAATATAGAATGGACTTGATCTTAGTCAACAAAGGTGATATTGAACATAGAGACAAGATTGGCATTGAGATAACCTTAGTTAAACATAGTTTAACTTAGTGGCATTATGGCAAGAATGATATACATGATTAGGTAGAAAACCTATCATTGACAATGGCATGGTAACTAGTGGCTATGAATCCTCAATGTGAGGCTTAGATCGATACTCTTGACAAGTCTTGGCTTGAGGAGGTCGCTCTCCTCAGCGGTGAGTTCGGAAACGATCACCTAGGGGATCGTGGCCCCGACGGACGGTCCCTCGGGTCTTGTAGGCTTAGAGCCTCCCCGTTCAGGGAGGGATTTTGGGTCTTGAGTTTGTTGGGGTTAACTATGTTAACCGGCAAGATTGGGTAATGAGCCGAGTATAGTAAAGTAAAGTATGGTAAAGAGCATGCATGCAAACATATCAAAATTCGATTATCTATCTATCTGACTCTTTCTTGCAGGCAAAGTATTAGCTTATATAGTTTGGTTACTATTTCATTTCCGTTGAAATACTTATGCCTGGATAGACCTAGTGGGTAAGTCGGCGGGGTCGGTTGTCGAGCCCACTGGGAACTTCGTTGTAGTTCTCACACCACTAACCCCACAGGTCCTAGCACGAGCGGGGCGGCAGAGGACCGGGGCAAGGGGTTAGCGCCATAGCTAGTGGCCACTGGAGTTTGCATCTAGTCATTTCCTTTTTGGTTATACTTGTATCAACCTTATTTTGTTGAACTATAGATGTCAAGTTGTAAACATTCAAGTAAATTTTGGGAGATGACAATGTATAAAAGAAATGATGTATCGAATGCTTAAAGAATGTAATAGATTAGTTTACTTGTATTTGGTTCAAATGAAATCAAGTTCATGTATGGTTTATATTCTAGCTTAATGCTTACTCTTCCGCTGTGTTGTTGCTTACCTTCGTGTAAGCTTTGTATAATTGCAAATTCTCTTTGATTTGTTAAATTGTACTTGTTGTTAGAGCCTTGGGCGGGCAGGGGAGGCCCTGTCCGTTCGGCGTCTGTTGACGTGGCCCGAACCCGACCAAATAGGCGGGTAGCGGGGCGTGATGACAGATGAAGTGGTATCAGAGCGTAAACGGAAGTAAGCAAAGGTCTAGGATTGACGTAAGAACCATAGGATTGGAGACCTTAGGGACTTAGGAAACGTTGAACGTGGATTTGGAAAACGCGAAAGCTAGTGGATTGGGTTGACATTAAGACTTCTCTAGAAGGAATTAGAGATGAATTTAAGTATTTATTTCTGCTTAAGGAACTTTGTGGGGCGGCCGACCACATGACACCTAGAGTGGGAGATAATTTACTTATTTGCTTTCGCTTAATTGGGTAATTATTTTGGAACGTGTAAGAGTCACGTGTATTGAGTATTAATGTGTGCGCTACGTTTCAGGACGTGATGGCACCACGGGGACGCCTCCTAAGACGCGATCCACTGCGGCACCACCTCACGAGGTGCCCGAGCGATCGGGATCGGCGAAGTACGCGAGCCGCAGTGGCGGCGTTGGCGGGCTATGAAGCGAGCGGAGCCTTAGTAGGCTCCACGACTTGGTGGCCCGGCGGCGGCGGCGGCGCGTGCCTCGGACCCGACGCCACGCTGAGCTGCGGCACCACCTCCGATGGCGCGCGGATGTGCTTGTACCGCCGCCGCCTTCGGTTCGTCGGCCAGATCATGACACCCCCGAGGCGGAGCGGAACGGCGGTAGCGGTGTTGACGGCTTTCAAGCGGTTGAAGCCACCAACCTTCAACGGGGAAGACAAAGACCCGTGGATGGTCGAGACGTGGTTGATCGCTATGCAATCCTTGTTCGAGGACTTTTATACCCTCGAGCGGGACAAGGTGCATTTGGCGGCCCATTGCTTCGAGGGGTCGGCGCGCCTTTGATGGAGGCAAGTGAAAGAGGATCGTTCTTTGAACGATGCCACCATGGCTTGGGAGATGTTTCGGGAGATGCTATTGATGGAGTATTTCCCCGAAAGCGATAAAAGGAAGATCGAGGAGGACTTCCGCAAGCTAAGACAGTGGAGTCGCACAAAGGTGCGCGAGTACGAGAGGAGTTCACGCACACGATCCATTGTGTGCCGAGCTTGGTCCACGGCGACGGAGGGGCAAAGAAGTTCGGGCGTGGGTTGAGGCGGATATTTTTAAGACGATTGATTCTTTTCACCGACGACCTATGGAGAGGTATTGGACCGCGCACTTTGGGTGGAGCGCGGCAATGCTATTGCGCGAGAGAGCGCGAGGCTTTTGAGAGGACAAGGACGGGGAGAAGTCCAAGAAGCGGGCATCGAGTGGGTCCGCGGGCAATCGAGCTCGCCCCTCGACCTCGCCGGTCACAACAAGGCGCAATGAGTCGACACGTAGTCGACCTCCTACCCGTGTGTTATCCGCGGGAACCACCGAGTTGTGACTTGCCCTCACGGGAGGGCGATGTTTTCTGTGGCCTGTGCGGGCCACATTGGTCGCGAGTGTCCGGCACCATCTCCCGCACCTTCAAGAAAGATTCGTACAATACACTCCGCGACAATGGGACCGCCACCCGCTATGTCCGCTGGACGATCGTCAGCGCCTCGACAGCAGGAGGCACCTCGAGCACCCAGTGGGCGGGTTTTTGCCACTCACGCGAGGAGGAGTCGACTCAAAGACTGGGCCGAGATGATGTGGTGTCAGGTATTATTCTGATTCAAGGCACTAGAGCTAAAGCTTTATTTGATACAGGTGCATCTCATTTATTCATACGTGCATCATTCGCCGAGGCACATGGGGTAGAGACAGGGCGCCATGATGACCATTGGTGGGTCAACTCTATCGAGCACTCTTTCGCTGTGGACGAGGAGTGCGAAAATTGCCCAGTACAAATTGGAGATTGGATTATGCCAATAGATCTCCTAGTGGTCGAGCGGTTATCGGGCTTCGACGTGGTCTTAGGGATCAACTGGCTCTCTAAGTACTACGCCGTTATCGATTGTGAGAGGAAGGTTATCACATTTCGTGAACCTGGACAAGAAGAAATGGTCTACCAAGCGTGTAAGGGTGCACGTTTTGCGGCGACCATATCGTCGGTGAGGGCAAAAAGGATGATCAAGGGTGGTTGCAAGGCTTATTTAGCGACCATCGTGGATACCCAAGGAGCACCCGGAATTGAGTAGCATTCGGGTGGTATGCGAGTACCGGACGTGTTTCCGGCGGAGTTGCCGGGATTGCCACCGGACCGGGAAGTTGAGTTTGTCATTGACTTGGTCCCCGAGGCGGCGCCAATCTCGAAGGCTCCGTATAGAATGGCACCGGTGGAGCTTAAGGAACTTAAAGCCCAACTGCAAGACTTGCTCGATAAGGGCTTTGTGCGGCCGAGCGTGTCTCCGTGGGGAGCTCCGGTGCTGTTTGTGAAAAAGAAGGACGGCACACTTCGACTTTGCGTTGACTATCGCGAGTTGAACAAGGTCACAATCAAGAACAAGTACCCGTTGCCGAGGATTGACGATTTATTCGATCGATTGCAAGGTGGTCAAGGGTTTATTCGAAGATTGACCTTCAATCGGGGTATCATGAGTTGAAGATACGGCCCAAGGATGTGCACAAAACGGCGTACCGTACGCGGTATGGCCATTATGAGTTCACGGTTATGCCTTTCGGGCTTACTAATGCCCCGGCGGCATTTATGGACTTAATGAATAGTCTTCCGTCCGCTATTGGACCGGTGCGTCGTGGTATTCATTGACGACGTATTGGTATATTCTCGGGAAGAACACGAGGAGCACTTGAGAATCGTGTTGGAGACACTCCGGCGAGAGAAGCTTTATGCCAAATTGAAGAAATGTGAGTTTTGGCTACGGAGGTTACTTTCGGGTCACGTTATATCCGGAGGCGGCTGCCTCGTGGGACCCAAAGAAAGTTGAGGCAATTAAGGATTGGCCTCGCCCGACAAATGCAACGGAAATTCGAAGCTTTTTGGGGCTTGCGGGCTACTACCGGCGGTTCGTGGAGGGGTTCGCCAAAATAACAACTCCACTAACGCGCCTTACGCACAAAGGGGTGAAGTATGTTTGGAGCCCCGAATGTGAGCGAAGCTTTGAGGAGCTTAAGAAAAGATTGACGACGACTCCGGTGCTTGCTTTGCCGACGCCGGGGGAAAGTTATGTCGTGTACAGTGATGCTTCTTACGTTGGTCTCGGGTGCGTTCTGATGCAAAATGGCCGAGTTATCGCTTATGCTTCGCGCCAGTTAAAGACATATGAGAAGAACTACCCGATTCACGACTTGGAGTTAGCGGCGGTCATTTTCGCGCTAAAGCTTTGGAGGCATTACTTATACGGGGAACATTGTGAGATTTACACGGATCATAAGAGTCTCAAGTATTTGTTCACCCAGAAAGAGTTGAATATGCGACAGCGGCGGTGGTTAGAATTGCTTAAAGACTATGATGTTACTATTCTATATCACCCCGGGAAAGCAAATGTCGTGGCCGATGCTTTGAGTAGAAAGTCGGCGGAGAATTTGGCGACGGCGATTACACCTCAACCTGCATTGCACAAGGAGATGCAGCGGTTAGGGCTTGAAGTGGTGGCGCCGGGAGTGCCGGCAACAATTGCTATGTTGATTGTGCAACCCACCTTGTTGGAGAAGATAAAGGAGTTACAAATTTCCGATCCTTATCTCCAAAAGGTGCGGGGCGAAGTAGAGAGCGGTAGTGCCGAAGATTTTGGCATTGGGACCGACGGATCACTACGGTATCGAAACCGTTGGTGTGTTATGCAAGAAGCACACCAATCACCCTATAGCATTCACCCGGGCGGCACCAAGATGTATCAAGACTTAAAGCTCCATTATTGGTGGCCGGGTATGAAAAGGGACATTGGAGAGTTTGTGGCACAATGTCTCACGTGCCAACAGGTAAAAGCGGAGCGTCGCTTTCCAGCGGGGAAATTGCAAAGTCTACCAATACCCGTGTGGAAGTGGGAAGACATTGCTATGGACTTTGTGACGGGTTTGCCTAGGTCACAAGGCGGGCACGACGCGATTTGGGTAGTTGTGGACCGGTTGACAAAATCGGCTCACTTTTTGCCGATCCACACTACTTGGTCGGGAGACAAGCTAGCTCAAGTGTATCTCGACGAGGTCGTGAGGTTACACGGGGTTCCGGTGTCAATTGTATCGGATCGGGACCCGAGGTTCACCTCTCATTTTTGGAAGAGCTTGCAAGATGCTTTGGGTACACGGCTCAATTTTAGCACGGCATTTCATCCTCAAAGTGACGGTCAATCGGAGAGGACTATTCAGATACTTGAGGATATGCTTCGGGCTTGTGTACTCGACTATAAGGGCGGATGGCACGATTTCCTACCAATGGCGGAATTCGCATACAACAATAGCTATCAAGAGAGTATTGCGATGGCGCCATTCGAGGCCCTTTATGGTAAGAAGTGTCGTTCTCCAATTCATTGGAGCGACGTGGGCGAGAGAGCGGCACTTGGCCCCGATGTTGTGCGGGAGGCGGAGGAGAAAGTCCGCCTAGCCCGACAGAGACTCACGACGGCGCAATCTCGGCAAAAGAGTTATGCCGATAAGCGGAGAAAGGATCTAGAGTTTGCGGTTGGAGACCGCGTATTTTTGAAAGTGTCATCTATGCGCGGCATAAAAAGGTTTGGAGTTCGGGGGAAGCTAAGTCCCCGATATATCGGACCTTTTGAGATATTGGAGTGGATCGGTGCGGTAGCATACAAGTTGGCATTACCACCGAGACTTGCGGGAGTGCAAAATGTGTTTCACGTTTCAAACCTTCGCAAGTATATCCACCATTCGGCTCATGCATTGGAGTATGAACCGGTGGAATTAAACGAGGACATGACCTATGAAGAGTACCCGGTTTGTATTCTTGGAAAAGGCGAAAAGAAACTTAGGAATCGCAAGATTTCCTACGTCAAGGTCCAGTGGAGCAATCATGCGGTGCGTAAAGCCACTTGGGAGCTTGAGGACACAATGAGGAAGGAGTACCCTCACTTGTTCGAATCGACAAGCTAAGGTATTCGTTAAGTTTCGCGGACGAAACTAATTTTAAGGGATGGAGAATGTAGCGTATCGAGAATTCGACAATAAGATCGGACTTTGGCCAAATTGACTAAAGTACGAAAATAAAATAGTTGGACATGTTCCAATTGCCATTCCAAATCTCTTGGAAAGGTTATAAGATGATCTAGAAGAGTTAAGAAGGTTTTGGCGTTGTTCGGCGCGAAGTAGAGTCGAAACGGCGAAAAACACAAGTCCTGGAGCACCCATACAGTGCCCTCGGTGTCTCGTACGAGATAGCATCACACCCGAGAGGAGGAGAGCTCTCGGGTTTGATAATTTTATGGCCTACACCAGACAAATCCGGTGTGTACGGTATAGCCATCACACCCGAGAAGGAGAGCTCTCGGGTTTGATAGTTTTTTGGCCCATACCGTGCAGTCGCCCCCATACCGGTATAGATATCGCGAAACCGAGGGAAGGCTGCTCTCGGGTTTCGCCACCGTAGCACCCCATACCGTATGCATTTCCCCATACGGTATGGGATTTGGTCCGACAATTAGATTCGTGAACTGCGCGAAATAAAAGAAGAAGAGGGGCTTTTTGGCTATTGTTACAACACCATAAGCTCCCCAACACCCTCTATTCACAAGACACTCACCCTCTCATTTTCTTTCTCTTGTTCCCTTTCTCTCTCTAGAACTTCATATCTAGAGCTTGGAGCTCTTGGAGGAAATGAAGAAGAAGGGTTTGGAGCTCTTGGTGGGCTTGGAGCTCTCCAACAAGGAAGGACCTTAGTAGAGCTTGGCACAAGAGGTGAGTTTCTACAAGTTTAACTCTAGGGTTTTGGTTTTCTTTTAGTTTTTGGTGTTTTCTAGCTTGTTGCTAGTACTAGAGGACTTCCATGGCTATGAACACCATAAACTCCTTTTGAGCTCATGTGCTCTAATGGTGTCTTCTCGGGTTTGTTGTAAACCCCAAATAGATGGTTCAAATGGGTCAAGGATGGTTTTAGAGAGCTTCTAGGTTGATCTAAAGCTATATTTTGCTTGTGAATGAGATCAAAATCCTAGGTTTGATATAGGGCATTGTTGGAGCACCCAAAATTAGGGCTTTTGAACATAGGGGTTCTTGGGTCAAATTGACCTTGTAGAAACCTAATTGGGGGTATTCCCGACGCGTGGGACAACTCCGTTTAATTAAACGAAAATCCGATATAGGGGCTACTATGTAAAATGGCCTGATTAGGTTCACTTTTAAACTGCAGGTTTTTACCTAGGCCTCGGTAGGTCGTGAGACTTCTTGGGCATCCTCACAAAATTATTTTAAGGTGGGGGGTGCATACCGGAATCATCGAATTCCCTTCTATGTCTGTTTTCACCTTTTGAGCATATTATATGTATAGTATATTCATGCATGATAGGGTAGAGGTTAAATATGCTATGGTTGAACTTCAATTATTGTTCTAGTATGAAAATGAACTTAGAAATTGTAATGGAACCATAGAGGTAGAATTAGAACCCTACTTGTGTGAATATAGAATGGACTTGATCTTAGTCAACAAAGGTGATATTGAACATAGAGACAAGATTGGCATTGAGATAACCTTAGTTAAACATAGTTTAACTTAGTGGCATTATGGCAAGAATGATATACATGATTAGGTAGAAAACCTATCATTGACAATGGCATGGTAACTAGTGGCTATGAATCCTCAATGTGAGGATTAGATCGATACTCTTGACAAGTCTTGGCTTGAGGAGGTCGCTCCTCCTCAAGCGGTGAGTTCGAACAGTCACCTGGGGATCGTGGCCCCGACGGACGATCCCTCGGGTCTTGTAGGCTTAGAGCCTCCCCGTTCAGTGAGGGATTTTGGGTCTTGAGTTTGTTGGGATTAACTATGTTAACCGGCAAGATTGGGTAATGAGCCGAGTAAAGTAAAGTAAAGTATGGTAAAGAGCATGCATGCAAACATATCAAAATTCGATTATCTATCTATCTGACTCTTTCTTGCAGGCATAGTATTAGCTTATATAGTTTGGTTACTATTTAATTTTCGTTGAAATACTTATGCCTGGATAGACCTAGTGGGTAAGTCGGCGGGGTCGGTTGCCGAGCCCACTGGGAACTTCGTTGTAGTTCTCACACCACTAACCCCACAGGTCCTAGCACGAGCGGGGCGGCAGAGGATCGGGGCAAGGGGTTAGCGCCATAGCTAGTGGCCACCGGAGTTTGCATCTAGTCATTTCCTTTTTAGTTATACTTGTATCAACCTTATTTTGTTGAACTATAGATGTCAAGTTGTAAACATTCAAGTAAATTTTGGGAGATGACAATGTATAAAAGAAATGATGTATCGAATGCTTAAAGAATGTAATAGATTAGTTTACTTGTATTTGGTTCAAATGAAATCATGTTCATGTATGGTTTATATTCTAGCTTAATGCTTACTCTTCCGCTGTGTTGTTGCTTACCTTCGTGTAAGCCTTGTATAATTGCAAATTCTCTTTGATTTGTTAAATTGTACTTGTTGTTAGAGCCTTGGGCGGGCAGGGGAGGCCCTGTCCGTTCGGCGTCTGTTGACGTGGCCCGAATCCGACCAAATAGGCGGGTGGCGGGGCGTGACACTGACGTCCTCGTCAGTCCAATCACACACACAGCCCAAAATCACCAGGCGATGTGAGACTCGTTTCGCTAGCCTTGTCATCCAGACCCTGGCATAGCCGGTCATCTTATCATTTAGACTCCGGCATAGCCTATCACTTTGTCTTTCAGACCCTGGCTCAGCCGAGACTCACCACACATTTTCGGCCGGTGAACTGGCTCTGATACCAAATGTAATGACCCAGCCCACTAGCAATAATAACTCGTTGGGCCCAACTACCAACCCAAAATGCTTAAGCCCAGTTATTATTACTAGTGTTTAAGTCTCTTATATATCCAATCACATTCCCATTTTTATCCGATGTGGGATTATTGGGTGTGACAAGCAGTTGTTATTACTTGCTTCTTATCATATCTGTTATAGTTACTGTAGTTCTCTTTCGTATCACAGTATCTATACTTTGTTTACCTTACCTCCTTTGGTTTTCCGTGATTACGACTTGCCTTTATGGCTCTGTCGTACCCACTGGGAAACTTTGATTGTGGTTTCTCACCCCCCATTCCCCCAGGTGGTTCGGGCAAGGAGTTGGCTTTCGGGCACGACGGGAGGACGTACTAGCTAGACTGCAGTAGCGATTGTCACCCCGGTTATATTTCATTCCCGCACTTAGTAGTTTTTAATAATGAATGGTTCAGTTAAATGATCAATAATAATGTTTGAATATTTGTGAATTATTGAGTTGGTGATTTCCTATTATGCATGTGATTGCAGATTTTAGATATGTGGTTTTGGTTTTATGGATAATTGGTTTTCGGATTTGTGTATTTATGCATCGTGGTTTTCTACCCTTCGAGGTAGTCAGTTTTCTAAATAGAGTTTCCGAGTAGGAAACAGTTTTAAAAGGTTTTTGAATGGTTTTTTATGAATGACTAAATAGAGTTTAAAAACAAAACTTCCGGGTGGGGAGCACTTTTAATTAGCATGATTGTTGTACTGTGCATCGCATCATCCAGCGCCTAAGGAGTGTTTAGAGGCATGCATCATCTCTAAGGACCGCTAGCTGTATGGAAATATATGGCATGAATTGATTGTGGATTGGTAAATGTAGGTTGTTGTTGTGATCCTGATGTATTGTTGGTACGCCGTGCAGATACAAAGGAGACTCTGTCCGAATGGACAGAGGAACTTTGTATTTGTGGCGGGTCTGTACGTCTCGTGGGCTAGGTTGAATATATATAAAAAAAATATGGCATGTTTTCCGCAACTCTGATTTCAAAGATTGTAAAAGGCTTTTAAAATTGGCCCCGGGGCGTGACAGTCGTGTACCGGTACTCCAAATCGCGTACCGGTACTCAATGTTACAGAACTATTTCGTGCAGTATGTAAATTTTGGATTTTTGAGGGACCTAAGGGGAATTATTACAACATGTAATATACCCCTTCACTCCCACTCTCTTGTTCTTTTGAGCTAAACCTAGAGAGAAGAAGAGATAAGTGCTTCTCTTCCTCTCTCTTGACTTTCTCTCTCCCAAACCCTAAATTCTTGGCTTTGATCACTTTTTCTTCTTCTTTCTCCTAGGAGCTTGCATCTTGGGCTTTGGGAGGAGCTTGGAAGTGGAAGAAAAAGCTTGTTTGAGGGGGAAGCTTCAACCCTTGCACCGGGTTGGAGCTCTATTTGAGCTTAGTAGCTCTTTTGTATGTTTTGCGAATTTTACAAGAGTTTTGGGTAGGAAACCAAGTTTGTATGAAACTAGGGTTTAAGGTTTATTTTGGGGTTTCTTGAGTTTGAACTTTTAGGCCCCGTTTGGTTGGGGGTATAAGCGGGGATAACGAAAGTTATCCCTGCTATTCCGCCAAACAGGGTGAAATTTGGCCGGGATATTTTTTTTTCCGGCCAAATCTTGCTATTCCCGGTTATTCCGGAATAGCAAGGAATTTGATATTCCACCATTTTGGTAGAATAGTGCTATTCCAATACTTAATTTCAAACTTAATTAAAATTATAAATTGAATTAAAACTAGAGTATATAAATAAACTATGTTATATATATATTATATTACATTTTTTTATTATAAAATTATTAATTGTACTATATTATTACATATTATTTATATTTAAATATTATAATAAAATTTATATTAAATTATATTTAAATATTATAATAAATTTTTTATTAAATTTAAGTTTGAGAATTTTTTTTAAAAATATAAATTTATTATAATAAATTATTTTCATTAATTGTTCCCATTTTATTCTTATTTTAAAAATTTAAAAATTAAAAATTAAAAATTTTAAATTTATAATTTATAATTTCAAAATTAAAGTTTATAATTTTAAATTTTAAATTTTTGATATTTTAAATTTGATATTTTATATTTTTCAAATTTAAATTTGATCTTAAACTTAAAGTTTGAAATTTAAAATTTAAAATTTTGAATTTAAAATTTGAGATTTTAAATTTCAAAATTTAAAATTTCAAAGTTAAAATTTTAAATTTAAAAATATAAATTTAAAAATTTAAAAATTCAAATTCAAATATAATAAGAAGATAATATCATTACTATTTATTTATAAAACCCACTATCCTTATTATCCCATCTTATCTAACCAAACGTTATTTTTTTTATTCCCAGTAATAACCTAATTTTCATTCAAATGCAAAATTGATTTAATCCCCGCTTATACCTCAATTTATACCTAGCCCTGGAATAGCCATTTTTTGCTTATCCCCGAACTAAACGATATCTTAGGGTTGAATTGATGGGTGTGAAACACTCCTTTTGGTTGGATTTGAAGATTCTACACTTCAATTTGAGTCTTGGGCAAATTTTGCTTGGTCAAAGATAATTTTCACCTATTTCCTACTTTATTTTATGGTGAATTTTGTAGTAAGCTTTTTAGAAACTCGTATCCTTTTGAGATTTTTTCTTAGGATGCTAGAAATCTTGGAGAGAACTTCGTTTGGGAAACGATTGAGTTTTCGAAGGTTATCCTTTGAGTTTGACCTCACCGAAATGGGTGAACTCCCGTTATGTCTCCTATATTGTTATAGGAATTATTTGATGCATATTTATGCTATTCATGACATGCTAGAATTTTTGGATGCATGATGCATATATGTTGTATGTGGAAGTTGACGTACTCTATGTAGTAGAGGTAATTTGACATACTCTTTGTAGTAGAGGGTTATGATGATAACATGCATATTGTATCATATGTTATATCAAATTCCTCTTATGCAAATATGGATATGCATGCTAGAGATGAGTAGTAATGATTTATGGAACACTACATGGCTAGTGGAACTAAAAGGGTTAGATCTCAAATGCAATAAATTATGCTCATTATAGATAATGGAAAACGTGACCCATTGCATGTTAGTGACATGATATAGAGCTATGTTGCACTTAATTTAGATGCATAACTAAAGCGGACATTATGATATTACTCGACCTCTAGGTCAATAGATGAAATTTCATGTTTTGGACATGATGAAAGAGTTACCTACGCATTTGATTATATAAATGGCAAAGGTAGGTAATTTCTTGCATGATGATTTTCATATTCCATGTATCCAGGTTTATGTTGCAAGGCATATGCATGATATGAACTATGATCTTGTGGACATCCTCGTAATTTATTGAACATGGCATTAGTAAGTTGTGTTCTTCATACTCAAGTGGAAATAGTATACGGTTGTCACCCATTAGGGTTATGTATGAGATGTAAACCTTTATATGCTTGAGAAATGTTGCATATTGGTACAGACATATCACCGAGTTTATTGAATCCGAAACATGGCATTTATGTTATGATATCCGACCTTGAGTCAACGATTGAGATTCCATGTTTTAGACATGATGATTGAGATATGTGACCCTTGGACATGATGCTTATGATCACACTTACTTGCCTTTGTGCTTATTCGCACAAGCTTGTAAAGGTCGCTCTCTACAACCGGCACTCGAGAGATGGCCTTGGCGACAACATGCTCGCCGTGCGGGATTGGGCGTCAAAATGGATTGTCGTGGGAAAGGCTTTATTCCTAGAGGAAGAATGTTCATTACCACGGGGTCATTAGGTTTGGCACAAATTGGGACATTATCATGTGTAAGTCACCCGTTAATTGGGTAAAAGTTAAGAAAATTTGACATAATACATCACAACTAGTTTATGCGTGTAAAGTAGATAGACATACTAGTGGCTTATTACTTTGTGACACTACTTGATGCATTCATAATAGTTGGATTTTAATGTTAGTCATTGTTTGTATTGACAACCTTAGTGATAGTAAATCTATACACATGTTGACTAGTATAGAAGTATAGCTACATGATGATAATGAAAGGGAAATACTTGTGCTTGTAAATTTGCGTGTAAACTTGCATATTAACTTGCATATACAAATACTTGTGCATGTGATAGTAGAAAATCATATACATGTTAGTTGACATTATCATGTAGAGGCATGACTATAATTGAATCTGTTCAATTAATTGTTACCTGTATGCTTAATACTTCTTGTATCTTATCATGCCTCAGTTGATCTAGTGGTGTATTTCGCTACTCTCGGCGGCTTACCCACTGGGAACTATTATTTAATAGTTCTCACCTACATTGGTTGTTTGTTTCTGTGTTACATAGCCTTCCACAACGTGAGAGGTTAGGGTTCGTGGTAAGGGATTAAGATTAATGACTAGCTAGTACCTCTTCGGTGTTGTTATAGAGGGACCTATCGCCATCTTTCTTTTAGTCAAGTTTGATGTTGTACAATTGTATTTTGTTCAATGTTATAAATTTTGTAAGGTACTGGTATTAAGCTTCTTTTTGGAGTAGACTCGTGCTTGTTCATGTAGAAGGTTTATATACTCGCTCTGATCACTATGTTTAGGATTTGTTCCTACTTCCTTTTTAAGTTGTTGTTGTTGTAGACGCCTTGTGTGCATTGGGGGTGCTTGGTGTACATGGCAGATTTGTGCACGTGCCGGGTGGGTTCTGCCGGAGCCAGGGGCGTGACAATAATTGGGCTATTTTTTGCGCGAATTCAATTTTCAATCCAGTGTTCTACGCCGAATTGGAAAAGAGGTGATTGGCTACCTATTCCTGTCACGCCCCGGGTCATTTTAGAGTATAAAAACAGCGGAATTTTTTTTTTTTTTTATAAACCTTGACCCCCAAGGACATGTCAGACCTGCCACAAATACAGAGAGACCACTGTACACACGGACAGAGTCTCCCCTGTATTTGCACGGCATCGCACAAGTACATAGAGTCTGAAATACAGCCAAACAACCACAACCAAGTGTACAGATATAATTACAATCAATATACACATCCAAACACCATTCACCACAGGTTATCCACAATTATTCATTCATAAATCCATATCTATCAGTTGAAAAGTTTCCTACTCGGAAACTGGTTTTGAAATACTACGCTACCAAAATCCACGATAAAACCTTTCAAAACTGTTTCCCACACAGAAACATTTTCTTTTTAAAACGCTACCACGAGGGGTAGAAAACCATTTTATCACATAAATCCCAAAGCCTTTTATTACATTTCAAAACCAACTAAAACATCTCATTTTCAAAAGCATTAACAGAACTGAACCATGAAAATGTCTAAGTCATGCAAGATAAAGGTAAAGGAATAACCAACGAAGCGACGGAGCTATGTCGCGAACTAGACTCCACCACCGTCCCACTAACTCGCAATGTCACTGAAAAAGAGGCGAGGGATGAGAACATGTAAACATATCCACCCCTCCCAGTGAATACCGCGCGGAGATAGACACAAGAGGAGATAATAGTAGTAGTACAGTAGCTATGATAAACAAGTAAATGGAGAGAGATATATAGATATGAAAACAACAGCTACTGTAAGTATGCGTCAACAGGTATGGAAGCTCAAAAGTACCCAATCTGAACCAATGCTCCCTTGGTCAGCACCGCAGACCTCAAGCTAGCTCTCTTGGTTAGCACTGCAGACCTCAAGCCAATGCCCCTACTACTCTCCCAAGCATATAACCACATTTAAGGCTCACGGGTCGATCCGCTGTCGAACCACTTTTAGGAAAAGAACACCCTCACTTGCGGTGGATCGGACCGTGTGGTGTTCGTGAAATGCGATGAGTACGTATCGGGCGATCAATGTAGATATGCTCAAAGATCATCCATCGGCAACTAGCCGACAATCCTGCACCCCAGGGCCCAGCGACCACGTGGGTCGTCAAGTAACCAGAAGAACCAACCAGGTACCAAGTACTGAGTGTGACTGACCAAATAGGTCCCAAGTATAGAAAGTGACTGACCAACCAGGTCCCAAAGTATGCAAAGTAACTGACCAACCAGGTCCTGAGTAGAGAAAGAAACTGACCAACCAGGTCCACTAGAGAAGGAAACTGACCAACCAGGTCAACTAGGATGGAACAACTCAACATCCTCTCAACTGTATGCAAGTACTACTGAAGGAAACACGAGAACTGACCAACCAGGTCAACTAGGTCACTGAGTACACTGAAGTAAACTGACCGAACAGTCGCGTATGTCATAGTGACAAGGAGTAATCTACGCTACTCCTACACATGATACTAAACATGAAAACCCTGAGTAGAGTAATACTGTAACAAACAGTGTAAGATATATCTAGGATAAACGATATAAACAAGAGGTGGAAGGAACGTCACCGGCGTGTACATCGTACGGACGTCGGATCGAAGTACCCAGTACAAACACGGCGTCGACTCACGTCCGAGGAAGAAGTATCGACCAGGACCTAAAGAGATCCACCGATTAGTGTCTAACCCACTAACACAAAACACTAATAGCATAACTCTACCAACAACACGCGAAGTCGATTTCTCGAAATCGATCACCGTAACTCGCCAGGAAGTCCCAAAAATCGCACCGGGACTCCGCCGGACCCACAACCGTCTCCGAAACTCACCAACTCGTTTCACGAGTCACCCGCCGCCATAAAACACTCATATTGGGATGTTTTGGCGAAGCACAAGATAACACTACAATACAATTATCGTCGGATAATTGTACGACTACGGGTTCCCGGAAGTGTCTACTTTGACACCGGAACCCACCGTCGCTCACCCGTCATTCCTAAACCCTCGAAATGATGCGAGTGACCAGCCCACAAGGCTCAGCGACTACACAATAGTTCACAAAGTACCATCGGAATAATTCCGAACCAAATCCGCGTTCCGTCGGCGGATTTCGCCGAGAAACGCGCCGGAAATCAATTTCCGGTCTCCAAGAGCTTGGGACCTTGGACAATCAGTCCAAAGGTTACCCACAACTCACACTTGTCCGTCCACAAAGATCCACGATAAACACAATTGCATAAAAGCCCTCGTTACACGAAATCGCATTATTTCATGCGATTTCGGGGTTTTTTGATCCGACAGAGTAAACCGAAGGTCAAACGGACCAACCAAGACACTGCCGAAAGGTCTCGCGTGCGAGACCGTGCTCACCCTTCGGAGCGATTCCGGACATCATGGGGTGCACGGAGCGACCCGAAATTCAGCGAATCGCAGACCGAACGAAAAGCATGCTTTTCTCGCAAACCAGGGACTTTTTGACTTAATCGAGGTGACCACCGTGATCGTCAGCGACGATCACCGTGCTCCTCCGGAGGCATCGAACGACCTCGGGTCTCCGAACGGCGCGTGCAAGCGAGACAGACCCAAAAGTGCCTAGAAAAGGACCGTCAATGCTAAAACAGTAGATCGGGGTCTTCCCGACCAAAACCGAGGTGAGCACGGTGATCAGCGATGAGTCCTGATCACCGTGCTCCCTTCCGTTGGGATCGGGGAGGTTCGGGGAGGTTAGAACAAGAAATCGCCCTATTTGGAGCTTACCGGAGCAGGATGGACCACGGCACGGCCGGCGGCGGCCGGACGGCGGGCGCGGCAAGGGAGGTTCCGAGCGTCGAGAAAGACGGGCGCGCGTCGGCGGCGGCGGAAAGCGGCGGGCCGAGGCGGTAATGATGCCCTGGCATCCAAACCCGAGAGGGCTCGGGTCCGGTCCGGCCACAGGGGTCGCCGGCGGCGGGTACCGGTGGTCGATGGGTGCGGCCGGCCGGGAAAGGCGGGGCTCGCGGCCGGCCGGCGAAGACGACGGCGGCGCGACGCCGGCAGATCCGAGCTCGCGCGGGTTCACCTCGAACTCCGAGGGTAGCGATGGCCACGGCGGCGGCCGTGGGCTCGGGGTCGGCGGAGGAGGGTCGCCCGAGGTCGAAGAGGTGCTACGGGGAGGCCTCGAGCGGCGGTGGCGGTCCACGGCTCGAGCGCGGCCGCCGAGCTCGGCTCGGTCAAGGGTTGCGGGCTGCGAGCGCTCAGCGTCGGCGACGGCGGCGGCGCTCGGGGGTGCGGCCGGACCGGCGGTGGGGGTTCGCCGGAACTCGGGAAGCGGCGCGGCCGAGCCAAGGCGGAGCGGCGGCGTGGAGAGGTTGCACGGACCTCGGCCGGACTCGGGTGCAGGCGGCCGTAGAAACGCAGCCGGCCGCGCGGCGCGGGGAGGCGGCTCGGCCGGCGGGGGACGACGCGGAGGCGGACCTCGGGCAAGAGCCGAAGGTTGCACAGGGTTCGGGTGCCTTCCCAAACGGCTACGGCGAGAGAGGAGGAGGAGGTGGCCGAGAGGAGGAGAGGAAGGTCTTGATCGGTTTCGGGACCGGAGTTGCTTGCCGGAGGTCTGGGCGCGCTCACAGGCACGGCAGGGATGCAGGTGGGGCGGCTAGGAGGCTAGGGAAGATTAGGTTTAGGGCTAAGTCAGTTATAGAATACCAAAAGCTACAAAACCCTAGTATAACATCTAATGGTACATATGCACATTTTGCATAAAAATTCCCCGAAGCTGATTATTTGCAAATCGGTCCCTCGCAGCGCGACTATTACGCGTGTACGTACCTATACGTTCGATCTCGGGCAATTTGGTACATAAAATGCTAGAACTTTTGCGAAAACACCAATTCTCCAATATCCACCTCTCCTCGATCAACGTACAATTTCCGTAGATCCGTCCGTCCGATTTACAAACGGATCGTACCAGTGCGATCAGCACGTCGAAGACATCAAACCCACGATTTTGTTTCGCCTCGATCAATCTCAGATTCGCGAAGAAATCCGTCCGCTCTCCAATTTGCCGATTTGCCAACATCGACCCCTTAGCGATCATCTTGCAATATCCGGCGATCCGTTCGTCTGATTTCTGAACGGATCGCGCCATCGCGTTCAACACGTCGAGGGCATCGAAACTACCATTTTGTTTCGTCTAGTTTGGTCACCGATTTGCGACGGAACCCATCTGCTCTCCACTAACGCATAGACCACACATATATAAATGTGTAACCCCGCGAAATCTCGATTTCGCCTCTGTGTTTGACTTCCCTACCACTTGTAGGGATCTCAAACATCCTTCTCGTAACTCTAAGTCACATGCACGGAGTCCGAGGAGTTTCACATTGCAAGAATAGCAAAGTGCAGAAACCCTCATTTCGCTAAAACTCCTTTTTCTCGAAATCCGTGCATCGGATCAGGAATCCGTCAGTGCCGTTGGTTCCAGAATATCTGAACCGTTCAAAACGAGCTATTGGAAGCCTATATTTGGAATCCAACACGTACCCGAACCTAGCTTCTATTCCCGGCTTATCCGGAAAACTGAAGTTACTATTCACTTTAAGTCAGACTTCCGGGTCGCGTAACTTTTCCGTTTTAGCTCATTTTCTCCTGAAACTTGACCAGTGCTTATGTAATTAAATTACACACATAAACATCGTCAACAGAGAGTCAAATGGCACAGTCAAAAATTCGGTCTTCACAATTCCACCTGGAAGACAAAATCAGAATGGAATTCGTGTATGCCAAATACAAACGGAATTGTCTATTCCTATTCCGATTATTGGGTAGAAAAAAGGCGAACCAAACATGCCCTAAATACCTGTTTTATCATGCTTATGATTTTCTTCTAGCTGGAGATATCTTTAGTGGAAAGTTTAGTAAACAGAAAACACTAGGCCTTCTAATGTTATGGGAAGTTAAAATGAGACCATGAGTCTCACAGACAAAAGCCCTCATATGGTTCTTTATTTTTGGTTGTGGTGGAAAGCTGTTGGAGAAACTTTGATGTAGTACCCATTTGGCAGGGCTTATGCTGTTGCCTAAAGTGTGACCTCGCCAAATTGGACGATTGGCAATCAAAAGCCCATTAGACTTCTGTTGTGAGAGGCCGCACATTGTGTGTTGAAGCGCCCTACAGCAAAAGCTCCAAAGGCGGACTGCACCACTAAATGACTTAAATGTTTTCCTTAAAAGATCAAAATACCCTCGAACAAAATAAAAAATTCTGTTAAGTCCTTTTCTTAACTTCTTTTTACGTATTGTTTTGTTGAACCTGTAACTATAATACTAAAGGGTAGAGATGAATGGGCACCATTGAACTATAGGATATCTGGAAATCAACTCCAGAACTTTACAATTTCTGGTTGAATGAATTTTTATTTATTTTGAAGTGAATTATTTAGTCAATTAAATTTAAGAAATTTGCCAAACTAACCATTAATTTCGCAATTTTTGTGGCATTTAACTATTTTTGTGTGGAAACAGGTGTTATTTTTGGTTACAGTTAATAGTCAATATAATTAGTTGTGTCCGTAGTTTTAATAAAATCTCTAAAACAATAAAATCTGTAAAACCATAAATAATTGAACAAAATAATTTTTTTCTCTATAACAATTTTAAATTTCACCTTTTATTTTATCTTAGATATTTTTAATTAATTTATTTTATCAATAGAAGAATAAATATTTTGCTTTATACCTTAAAGCATGTTTTACAATATCGTATTATGTGCTAAATTTGTTCTCTATTTTTATTTGAAATTTTGTTTTGTTTTTAGATCGGAACAATAGGTATTATGTTAGTTTTAGTATTTTTAAGTATTTTGTAATATTTCTGTAGAATATTTGCCAAATAATTTTCTACACTCCACAGAACTTTCATAACAAAATCAGCCAAACACTTTGCAACTTTTAGAATAGTATTACGCCAAATAGCTCAGCCAAACAGGACCATAATGTTTCTCGGTAAAGCACTACTCAAAGAGCACTTCATCAATCTGCTACAACTGGGTGGAAAACAAGCTTAAATGTTTACCAAGACTCCTAATAAAGGAATTACAAGGAATTGATTCGAATCATGAGAGAGGAAAGGAGATGTTACCTGAATTTCCATCTAAGTGATCAGTTGAATCTGAGCCTCTTTAACTTGGTTTTTTTTTTTTTTGGCTTTTCTTAGTCGTCCAATATTTTTCCCTCAAAAATATGATATGTACTATTCTATGGTAACATATACACTACGTTCTTCTTTAGGAGTGGCTATGCTTTTCTTCTTCATTAGCAATGTTTGGCAAAAGAAAAAGGATAATCTGAGTTAGCACCTATTTATCCCCTAATCATGAAGTGCCCCATTCTTTCAGTATGTTATTTCTGAATTCTTTCTTCATTTTTTGGATCCCTTAAACTGTTGTGCACCATTTCTTAAAAATATTATTATTTCTCGTAAGCATAGTGAAGTGGTGCATTTCAAGGTGCATCTCCTAAATACATAGCATTGTTTTTTGACAAGAACTTCCATTATCATGCATGCACGCTTGTCTAGTGTTTAGTCTGATCTTTTTGCATTATTGCTTAAGAAAAGACCCATGACTTCATAATATTTGCTATCATGACAGATCCTTTTTCTGCTGCAATTGGACTCCACGACTTGGATGCTATCTATTGTTGAAATTTGGATCAAGGACCCTCCTTGTCGAGGCAAGATGAAAGCCCTAGGCTACTTCTTGGTGCTAAAATCCTATAACTGCTTCATCAACAGGTGCAATTTGATTTTTCTGCGTTACTAGACCGAAAATTATTTGGTGCTAATTGGCAATGACAGTTTGCTTCAATCCTTTTTCTATAGGTTGATGGATTCCTTTTATATCCTAAAATATGCAAGTTTTCTATATGGTTCTTCCTATATATATATATATATATATATATATATATATATATATATATATATATATATATATATATATATATATATATATGATTAGAGTCTGTCCATGTTTCAAAGAAAGAGCAGGAGATCAGAAAAGATATACGCATACTACCCAATTCTCTTAGTCTAATTCTTGCTTTATTGCTTAAGAAAAGACCCATGAGTTTATAATCTTTTCTATCATGGCAGATCTTTATTCTGCAGAAATCGGACCTCATGACTTGGGACGCATTTACTGTTGAAATTTGGATCAACAGCCAGGGAAAGAGCAAAGCCCTAAGCTAATTTGTTGTTGGTAATATCCTAAAACTGTAGAACTGCTATTTGAATTTTTCTACATTACTAGAGCAAAAATTTCTTGGCATTAGATTACAGTGTTGGTTTAGTTAATTCAATGCTCTTTTTTTTTTTTTGTGCATGTTGTTGGGTTTTTTTTATATCCTAAACTATGCAGCTTTACCATATGATTCTTCCTGGAGTATGGTTCTTCTACCTGCTTTATACTTTGCTTAGGTTATGTTTGGATGTATGAATATTTTGTTTGATGTATATTTTTTTTGGAATAAGATAAATTATTTCTTAGGTGAAATGTGTTTATCTTTCCAAATAATAATAGATGTTGTTGTTACATTTTATTATTAATTATGATTTAATGTGTGATAACCTCTACTCTTGCATTCATGGAGGAATGCGAGTTACTTCATAAATCCTTTACTTTAAATGTAACCTAGCCAATGCTTTCGTTAAACTCCTATGCACTATGAACTCAACTAAATGCTATGTAACCTCTGGCTTTTTAAATCCTTATAACTCCTATCCTATGAGCCTATAAATAGAGGACTTCTCTATTCTTTTGTACAAGATCACACAACAACGAAAAACTATAACATATAATCTACTTGAGAGGGAGAAGGTCAAAGAAGGGTGTTTCTTTGGTGGAGCTTTGGGCTCATCTACTTGTGCAGAGTTGGTGAAGCCACATGACGAGGGTCGAGCCATTGTATCCTGGAGGGGACAAGTCGGTGCTTTCATCGCATCGGTTCAAATGCTTTGCCAACCGTAGAGGGCTTGAATCTCCTTAAAGAGAGCGAGATATCCGTGCCTCGGCTTGATCGACTCGTTGATACTTTTTAATTATTTTGTAGCTAACCTCTATTTTTTGAATATATACACCAACAATTTTAAGGAGATTCAAAGATGGAGGCTACACATGAAAAGTTCAACGATATTGTCGGAAATCTCAACAAGCAAAAGGAGATGTCTCTTGAGACATTAATCGCGCGCATACTCGTGGAAGAGGAGGCAAGAGACCAAGATGCACTTGAAGCAAAAGAGAATGATGCTAGCGCCACTAAGGTAAACTTAGTATCTTCTAATTCTTTACCTAATAACAATCGTTCTAGAAATACATACTTGAAGCCTAAGAAGAAAATTAGAAAGAACAGTGGTAGACCTCAGTTTAAGAAAAATGACCAAGAACCTCCTTCTTATGTGAAAAATATAATTTGCTATGTCTGTGGCAAAAGTGGGCATATTGCTCGAACTTGCAAATATCGGAAACATAAAGCTTTACCTCAAGCTAATGTTACCGAGGAGCCACTTGTGGCGATGATAACAGACATATGCTTAGTGGGGAATGCTGAAGGATCGTGGGCAGACTCTGGTACCAATAGGCATGTCTGTCATGATGAAGCTTGGTTTAAAACATATACTTCCTATGAACAACCAAGAAGTATTATGCTTGGTAATTCGCATACTTCTGAAGTTTTAGGAAGTAGTGAGGTCGAGTTAAAATTTTCTTCTGGAAGGGTGCTTATCTTGAAAGATGTGTTGTATACACCCTCGATTAGGAAGAACTTGGTGTCAAGTTTTCTTCTTAATAAAGCTGGCTTCAAACAGACCATCGAGTCTGATCAGTATGTGATTTCAAAGAATGGAAAGTTTGTAGGTAAAGGTTATGCATGTAACGGAATGTTTAAACTAAACATTGAGAATAAAGCATCATCTACTTCTGTTTACATGCTTTCTTCTGTGAACTTTTGGCATGCTCGTTTGTGTCATATCAACAGCAGATATGTTAGCTTGATGAGTAGTTTAGGATTAATTCCCAGACTGAATAGTGATTTTGACAAATGTGAAACATGTAGTAAATCAAAAATCACTAAACGACCTTACAAGACTATTGACAGAAGTACCAAATTACTTGAGCTAATTCAGAGTGATATTTGTGAATTTGAAGGTAATCTAACTCGTAGAGGAAATAGATATTTTATCACTTTTATCGATGATTTTTCTAAATATACTTATGTTTATTTGTTAAAAAATAAAAGTGACGCTTTTGACAAATTTAAAGATTTCCTCTATGAAGTAGAAAATCAATTCGGTAAAAAGATAAAGAGAATTAGAAGTGATCGAGGTCGTGAGTATGAATCTACGGGATTCAACTCTTTTGCTCAGTCTTTAGGAATAATTCATGAACCTACTGCTCCATATTCACCTGCCTCTAATGGAGTGGCTGAGAGAAAAAAATAGAACACTTATTGAGCTAACAAATGCTATGATTGTTGACACTAGTATACCCTTAAACCTTTGGGGTGATGCTATTTTAACTGCATGTTATGTCTTGAATCGCGTGCCACATAAGAAGCCTAAGGTGACACCCTTTGAATTGTGGAAAGGGTATAAGCCAAATTTGGGATATTTTAAAGTGTGGGGTTGTCTAGCATATGTGAGGCTACCAGACCCTAAAAGATCCAAATTGGGTGTTAGAGCCGCCACTTGTATTTTTCTTGGATATACTTTGAACAGTACATCCTATAGATTTTTAGACATTGAAAATAATGTGATTTTTGAATCAAGAGATGCTATTTTTCATGAAGAAAAGTTTCCTTATAAATCGAAAAATAGTGGGGGTCAAGATTTTAAAAGTGTTTCAAATAAACCGAGTTCTTCAAACTCTTTTATACAAAAATCAAGAAGAAAATATTATTAAACCAAGAAGAAGTAAGAGAAATAGAATTGAAAAAATTTTTAGCCCTGACTATGTTGTTATGAATATTGAAGAAAATCCACTTTCTTTACAAGAAGCTTTATCTTCAAATGATTCAATTTTTTGGAAAGAGGCTGTATCTGATGAGATGGAATCTCTAATTTCTAATAAAACATGGAAATTAGTGGATTTACCACCAGGCTGTACAACAATTGGTTGTAAATGGGTCCTCAGAAAGAAGTTGAAACCGGATGGAAGTGTAGACAAGTATAAAGCTAGACTTGTCGCAAAAGGTTATAAACAAAAAGAAGATCTAGACTTCTTTGATACCTTTTCTCCGGTTACTAGAGTGACATCCATCAGAGTACTGATTGCTATTGCTGCAATTCATGACTTACAAATTCATCAGATGGATGTAAAAACTGCCTTTCTGAATGGTGACCTAGATGAGGACAAGAAAATAAAGTGTGCAAGCTAAATAAATCCCTTTATGGCTTAAGGCAGGCACCTAGACAGTGGCATGAAAAATTTGATTCTTGCATGATTGAGAATGGCTTTAAGTTAAACGAGAGTGATAAGTGCATCTATTACAAAACTTTTGAAAAGTTGCATGTTATTGTTAGCCTTTATGTAGATGATTTGCTAATTTTTGGCTCTAACTTAAATGTTATAAATGAGACAAAAATTATGCTAAATCATTATTTTGAAATGAAAGATCTTGGTGAGGCTAACTTTATTTTGGGTATGAAAATTACCAAAACACTAGATGGGATCTTTCTTGATCAGTCGCATTATGTTGAGAAAATTTTAAGAAAGTATAACTTTCTTAATTGCAAGCATGTGACTACACCTTTTGATTCGAGTGTTCACTTGTTTCCTATTAAAAGTGAAAATGAAATTGTGAATCAAAAGGAATATGCTAGTATGATTGGGAGCTTGCGGTTTGCGACTGATTGTACGAGACCTGATATTGCGTACGCAGTAGGGATACTTAGTAGATTTACAAGCAAGCCGGGTACAGAGCATTGGCATGCCATGGAACGTGTGATGAGATATCTCGTTGGTACCAAAATTTATGGCTTGTTTTATGGGAAGTATCCTGCTGTGATTGAGGGTTACAGTGATGCTGACTGGAATACCCTATCAGGTGATTCTCTCTCTACCACTGGTTATATTTTTACTTTAGCAGGTGGTGCTATATGTTGGAAATCTAAAAAGCAAACTATTATTTCTAACTCAACTATGGAAGCCGAGCTTATTGCCTTAGCTTCAGCTGGTAAGGAAGCTAGTTGGTTGAGAGACTTATTGTCTGAGATTCCATTTGTGGAAAAACTAGTTTCATCAGTATTAATACACTATGATAGCACTGCTGCTATTGGTAGAGTAAGAAACCGTTATTATAACGGTAAATCCAGATCCGTGAGAAGAAAGCACAGTACTGTGAGATCATATCTAAATAATGGAATTATCAGTGTAGATTATATTAAATCTACTGATAATTTGGCAGATCCATTAACCAAGGCCTTGGGAAGAGAAAAGATCTGGAGCACATCGAGGGGGATAGGGTTGAAGCCCATAATATCAAGAACCACGTATGAGGATACCCAACCCGATGATCAGAGATCCTGAAAATTGGGTTCAATGGAAAAAACGAATCATATGGTGGTCGTAAAGAATGCACAATATATAGATCTATATGATCGCATCTATACCTATCCCTATGGTGCGGGTGCATTCATCCTGTAATGAAAAGAGGGTTGAGCTTTTGCTCTTAATGAAGTCTATGGCTCTTATGAGCAGGGTGTCAGAATTACAGGAGCACCCTTGATGGATTTCACCTATGTGAGCATGGAAGTGGGCCGCTTCCTATGAGAACGGGCTTATTCTCAAAAATGCTTATGAAAACCAGGATCAGCACAGGGCCGTAACGTGCTAGCTATTAAAGCTCATGTCAACACCTGGATTGTTATATGTGAGTAGTAACTTTCTATTTCCCCTAAGCAGTCAAAGTTCAAGCCTGAGACCACTCTGGCTCTGGAGTAGAGATTACTGTTTCACTAAGTGAAGGTTCAATGCAGAGCACACCTTCATTATGTATAATAGTCCCTCTTTGGCCATCAAACTCTCATATATATTTTTAATAATAAAATGAGTGGAGGAATGTTGTTACATTTTATTGTTAATTATGATTTAATCTTTGATAACCTCTACTCTTGCATTCATGGAGGAATGCAAAGTTACTTCATAAATCCTTTACTTTAAATGTAACCTAACCAATGCTTTCGTTAAACTCCTATGCACTATGAACTCAACTAAATGCTATGTAATCTATGGCTTTTTAAATCCTTATAACTCCTATCCTATGAGCCTATAAATAGAGGACTTCTCTATTCTTTTGTACAAGATCACACAACAACGAAAAACTATAACATATAATCTACTTAAGAGGGAGAAGGTCAAAGAAGGGTGTTTCTTTGGTGGAGCTTTGGGCTCATCTACTTGTGCAGAGTTGGTGAAGCCACACGACGAGAGTCGAGTCGTTGTATTCTGGAGAGGACAAGTCAGTGCTCTACTGCATCGGTTCAAAGGCTTTGCCAACCGTAGAGGGCTTGAATCTCCTTAAAGAGAGCGAGATATCCGTGCCTCGGCTTGATCGACTCGTTGATACTTTTTAATTATTTTGTAGCTAACCTCTATTTTTTGAATATATACACCAACATATGTCAAATTTTGTAAGAGCAAAAATCAAATTCCTACCCTTCAACTATGCAAGAAAATCTTCATACTGAGAAATATCCAAACAAGGCCACAATGAGATAAATATTTCCTATGCCATATCTGGATGCCAAAATAAGATATCCAATAATAATTTATCTGATATGAAGATTTTCTTACGTGGTTGAAGGTTAGAAGTATAATTTTTGCTCCTTAGGTACCGTTTGGTTCGGGTATAAGCAAGAACTAGCTATTACAGGGATAGGTACAAGTACGAGGATAAGAAAAATAGCATTTGGATGAAAATTGGGTTGTTCCCGAGGATAAGAAAAATATTAAATAGTTTTATATAGAAAATAAATGGGTTGGTGGGGATAACCGAGAACTACTATTCTCGGATAAAAAATTAGCGTTTGGGTATAAAGGGGGGGGGGGTAAGGGCCTATTCCTATCCCTATTCCCTAACCAAACAAAGCCTTAAGGTCTTGTGTGGGTGAATGAATATCTTATTTGATGCATCTCATTGATTGACTTAAAGAAATTTGTAGTTGATTAATTGATAAAGAGTGTCATCAAATATTTAGAATGGAATATTGAACTTCAAATTATAAATAGAATATTGATCTTCAAATTATTTTTTAGAATAAAATAAATCATCTCGTAGGTGAACTATACTATCCTACAAAATTATAGATAACAAAATTTCTAAAGAAGTAAAAAAAATCAAATTCCTTACTTATAATCATATTAGAAACTTCTTATATGGAATAAGCTATCCTTGGATAACTTACTCTAACATCCAAACAGGGCCTAAAAAGGTCTTGATATCCATAATTTGTTAGGATATCATATTTTACTTACAAGTAATTATATAATGTTCGGAAGAAAAGATTTCAACGCCGAATGTGGTGTCTATTCTAGGTAGTTGGTCACATTCTTTGTATTCCAAATACTACATTCTTCTTAAGTAAATTGGGGTGATATATTGCGTACGATGTTCTTGCATCCAGACAAGGCCTTAGTAATGGAAGATATCTTTTGTCTACAAGCCATGTTGAGTTGGGACTATTTTATTTTGTTGCTTTTTCATGGCCGAGCGATGCGGCGGAAAGCCAATATAACAGTAAAATATGATAACTATTAACATCACTTTTTTTTTTTTTTCCTATTATGCATTAATACTTTTAAATATTATTTATCTCAATATTGAATAATTTAAAATTAAAGACTAAAATTAAACTGTATTTCTTTAAAAAAATATTTAAACATAATAAATAAAACGAATAAATTAATTTAAAATAAAATAAAAGCTCATTACAGTATTAAGAAAGATGAATAATATTTTCTATTATTATCAAGTTAGAATTTACAAATAAAAAAATATTAAAAAATTGATTGAAGTGAAAATACTATTTTTGGTATTTTTGACGATGAGGTCTTTATTGTGTCCGGTTAACTTTTATTGTCGTGCACATAACTAATAAAGTATTTGATTTCTAAATTTTATATTAGTGAAGAAATCAGTAGATGATTATCAGAAGTATTAAAAATAAGACTAATTAAAAGGCATTCAAAATCAAAATAGAAATTATTACACTGTAAAACGAAACAAAAACTAAAAAAATATTCTAAAATTATATATTAGGTAAAAAATAAATTATGTAGCTTATAATTAAGAAAGATTAATAGTATACGAATTAACAAAATATCACTCACATGATATAAAAAATATAATTTAACTGGAGAAAAAAACTAATAGCAAAAAATCATCCAAGAAAAAGAAAGCCAAAAGTTGAATTCTCTCATTTCAGGATAGTAATTTGTTAATTTTGAAAAAAAAAGTCATTAATATTATCAATCAAATATAATGAGTCAATAATCACAATTTTAGGAGTCTTAATTCATATTTGAATATGTGAGTATCGTAATATACAAAATAAAATTACATTGCTAAAGGCCTTATCATAATTCTTATGAAAAGAAAAAAAAAATATACATTAGATGCAGTAGCCCACTATCTTATATCTACTCTTATATAGTAAAGAATCTAAGATAATTAAAAAATAATATATCAACTTGATAGCTCAAACCTAGTTGTTCTCATTTGTCTAAATTAAAATTAAAATTTTAATTTTGAATGCAAATTTAAATATCAAAATCAAAATAAAAAATTTAAGTTAGAAATCAAAATTTAAAAAAATTAAGTTTGAAATCACAATTTAGATTCAATTTAAAATTTGAATTCAAATTATATCAAAATTCTAATTACTAATTAGTTGAAAATTTTAATTTTATAATCGGATTTAAATTCAAAATTTTGAACTTTTTTTTGGGGGACTAAAAGTGAAAATCATGCAACTTTAGGAACCAAAATTGACATGTAAAAGAAATCTAAATAGGAGATGATATGATAATATTATTAATTTTAAAACCTCTTTTAACCGTGCTATTTTATCACGATGAAATCTAGAGATTTAAAAATTTGATTGTAAAAAAAAAAAATGATTAGAGACCAAAATAAAAAATACTGGAAAGGTTGGGGACCATTGTGCAATTAATCCTTAAAAAATTGCATGCGGTTCCTATAACCCCGCAAAATAAGGGGAGTCCTTTTTTAGGATTCACAATTCACGTTTATAAAAAAGTTTGAATTTTTTACTTTTGGGGACTGAAGGAAAAAAAACATGTAAACCTTAGAGACCAAAATTGACATGCAAAAAAAAGATAAATAGGCGATGGCATGATAATATCGTTAATTTTATAACCTTTTTTAATCGTACTATTTTTTCACGATGAAATAGAGAGATTTGAATTAGGGAGCAAAATAAAAAATAATGAAAAAGTTGGGGACCAATGTGCAATTAATTCTTAAAAAGTTAGATGTGGGCCCCACAACCTCCCCAAAATTAGGAAAGGCCTTCTTTAGGGTTTACAATTCATGTTTATAATAATAATATAGATTGTGTGTTATATATAGAGTCCAGCTACTATACTTTGTGTTCGATCGCCTTTGTACTTATAAGTCGTTTTCGTTGATAGAGCTTCCGAATGGATGATCGATACTAGTAAACATTATTTAGAGCATTAAAAATTTCTAGAAATCAAATTTTATAATTTTTTGACATTCTTTACCTTACGATCAAAAGATCTCAAAATTGATAATTTTTAACGGCCAGCACGGGATACTTGCTATGTCATATCCCAATAATCCCATATTGGATATGAATGGGAATGTGATTGGGTATATAAGAGACTTAGACACTAGTAATAACAACTGGATTTAATCGTTTTGGGCCGGTGGTTTGGCCCAACGAGTTATTGTTGCTAGTGGGCTAGGTCGTTACATTCGGTATCTGTCACGTCCCGGGCCCAGCGGAAGCCCGCCGGCACGTGCACAGACCCGCTGTGTACACCAAACAAACACAATGTACACAAGGCGTCTACGGAAACAAAAAAGGAAAAGAGAGAAATCCTACAAGGCTATCATAACGAGTAATATAAAACCACTAAATTCTAACATAAAAGATCCACAAAAGTGATACAATAATAAAGAGCTAAATCCAGAATCTGATACAAATCTCTAAAACAGATACATAATACATCTTTTCTAAAGGTACAAAAAGAAAAGATCTTGACGGGTCCACTATAGTAACTCCGTAGGGCTCTAGCTAGCCGCAAAACCCTTGCCTTGATCCCTAGCCACTCCCGATGCGGATGGCTCTGAAAATTAAAAACAAACAGAGGGCGTGAGAACTATCAAAAATAGTTCCCAGTGGGCAATTACTGATCTCAGTGAAATGCTCCACTAGGCTAAAGTAAGCATGCTAAAAGGAAGTAAGAAGCAATAAATAAGAAACGAGTACATAACTGAAATTAAACATATTCGTGCTTCTACTACGAGCTCAACAATCATAATCATGATATTCTACTTTTAATGGCACAAACATATGTCCAAATCAATTAACGTGCATAATTAAAGTAAGCTAACATTTAATTACATGCACAACCATAAAAACCATATTACTACATAAAGTAAATTATGCATTCCCTTGTTCTCTACCAAGCATACATGATAATCCATAATAGCATAAGTGTACTACCACTAGTGATAACGATGACATAATGTTCCAAAGTTTTCAACTACTATACATGCATCAAGTAGTGATCTAAGGCAACAATCATAAGTATGGATATCTACTATGTATGCACAAACCATGACTATATACTAAGTGAAAAGAAGTCTCAAAATCCAATCCATAAGGAATGTACCCAAGGTAACATCCCGGCTCGTGCCATACCTAGGTGGCCCCGTGGAGGTCCTCGACTTTCCCCGCAAGAAAGGAGACACGAGAACACGGCAACCCACTTTCGGCGCTCAGTCCCGCATGGCGAGTGCATCGCGAAGGCCCACTCCGAAGTGCCGGCTTGTAGGGAGCGACCCTCACAAGCGAGGCGAACGAATCGCAAAGGCCCACTCCGGAGTGCCGGCTTGTAGGGAGCGACCCTCACAAGCAAGTGCGAATGAGCATAGGGGCAACGAGCATAATCATAGCATAGGGTCCCTATTTGGGATACTCAATCATCAAGTCTAAAACTTGAAATCTCACTCTTCGACTCTACGGTCGGAAAATAGCTCAACATGTCACAACTTGTTTACATTTACTAGGTGGTTTGTCTCTACCAAAACCCACGACGTGTAAAACATGTACAACACAATGACACTTTCCTACTTGGGATCATTCATTACCTTAAACAAGATTTCATGGAGTTCATGACATGAAATTTCATTAGTTATCGAATAGATATTCTATCAATACCATAAGCAAGAGAGCTATGAAATATTCACAAGTATCATAATACTAGCAAAGCACATGTCCATCCCACTATAAGGTGCATAAGCACTATAAAGGAAAAAGTTCAAGTCGCTTATACTACATACCATTATCTCACATAAAGATGCCCCGAAGGCTTAACATTACATTTCCTCATGTCTAAAACATGGAATTAACCCGTCGATCTATAGATCGGATACAAGATCACGATTGCCAAAAGTAGTCATATTACTAGGATAAACTCCCGACCTAATCTCATAATGATCTTGTCATGTGTTATATTACTTTAACATAACTATCTTGTCTACAACAAGTATAAGACGAAAGCATGCATAGTCCCATAAAGCATAATCCCAATTATATGGAAATACTATTAACCTCAAGGTCAACACCTTTTAATTACAAAGTCACAATGCCAAGTGTCTTATCTACCAAACAATAAGTAAGAACATTAAGTTCTATATACATGCCTCAAACAAGAGTAATGATGTAACTATGAGTGACACTATAAAAGTAACCCAACCACTAGGTTTCCTCAAGGAATACATCCCACCAATCATGTTCTAGCATGCTTCCTAAGGTGCCACAAATAATTAGTCTCAACTATGTCCGATACTACAAGTATTTCTCTACTACATAGAGCATAGAAATTCCACTATACATAACATAGTCATATTATGATCTCATAAATTTAAGCATGTCCTAAAGAGCATAAGTTAACATATACGCATGTCTTAAAACCCAAGGGAAGACATAGGAGGAGTTCACCCATTTCGGTGAGATCAAACCCACCGGATACACGTCGAACCCCTTTCGTTTCGCCGAACGAAGTTGCCCCCTAAGCTCCTAGTACCCTAAGATAAATATTTGAAGGGATACAAGTTTCGAATAAACATCTAACAAAATTCACCAAAATTCACATAGAAAAGAGGTGGAAAAAATACCTTGATCAAGAAGATCTTGTCCAAAGCTTAAATCGACCCAAAGGATCTTCAAATCCAACCTAAAGGAGAGTTCTACACCCATCAATTAGGTTCTAAAAGTCCCAAACAAAGAAACCCCAAAGTAAACCCTAGTTTTCCAAAAACTAGGCTTCATCGCAAAATCCCTACCAAAACGAGATCTAAGGAGTAGATCTAGAGTACTAACCTCTCAACAAGCTCCAATCAAAGCTATCTTGGGCTAGGTTTGAGGATCTTCCCTCCAACAAGCCCCAAGCTCCAAGCCTTCAAGCTCCTCCAATGGAGGAAAGGGCTCCAACAAGCAAAAAGAGAAAGGAGATGAGTTTAAGCTTTAAAATCCAACCAAAACCCATACAAATCCAAAGAGGAATAAGGAAGAGCTCCCTACCTCTTCTCTCCTCGCTTCTCAAAGACAAAAGAACCCTCTAAGGGCGTGGTGTTATAGAAGAGCACAAACGCACACAAGCCCCCGCAGCTTTCGATTTCAAAATCGTTAGTCGTACTCTGCACCCAACCTGTACCGGTACAAGTCCCAAGAAACCGCCAAACCCGAGGCTCGGGTTGGTGTCCAACAGCCATCCCATACCGGTACAGAATCCCCTCTGTACCGGTATAGCAACAATTGCTGTACCGGTACAGCAACTTTTCCTGTACCGGTACAGACACCCAGACCTAAAATCCGAGAGCAACCTAAAATCCAACTTTTTAGACTTTAGTGCTTGGGATTCATCCACTAACCTCGGTACACGTGCCATAGGTCGGAACACAGTCAACGACCCTCCAAAAAATCTGGAAAAGCTCAGATCTCACATCTAACACTCGAACCTTGCTATTTGCAAAAGTTCAGTGCGTCACAGTATCAGAGCCTGTTCACCAGCTGGAAATGTGTGGTGAGTCTCGACTGAGCCAGGGTCTGAAAGACAAGGTGAAAGTCTATGCCGGAGTCTGAATGACTAGGTGGCTGGCGATGCCACGGTTTGGATCACAAAGGCTAGCGAGACGAGTCTCACATCGTCTTGTGATCTTGGGCCGTGTGTGATTGGACTGACGAGGACGTCAGGACCTTAATGGGGGGAGTTTGTCACACCCCAATAATCCCACATTGGATATGAATGGGGGTGTAATTAGGTATATAAGAGACTTAGACACTAGTAATAACAACTGGGTTTAAGCATTTTGGGCCAGTGGTTTGGCCCAACGAGTTATTGTTGCTAGTGGGCTGGGTCGTTACATTAAATAGCTGGATCATTCGAAACGAGCTCTTGGACTGCTATGAACGGAGTTCGATACGCGCCAGAAGCCAACTTCATGCATTGGCCTCTCCGGAAAAACGAGTTACTATTCACTTTAAGTGATTAGTAATGATCGCGTATCCTTTCCATTTTAGCTCATTTTCTCCTGAAACTTGACGAGCGCTTATACAATTAAATTACACACAGGAACATCGTCAACAGAGAGTTTAGTTGCATTGCCAAAATCTCAGTTCTGATACTATTTTAATCTGTGACGCCCCGGGGTCTTTTTGTAGTCTAAAAAAACATAGAGGAAATTTTTTTTTTGTAAACCCTGACCCCCAGGGTATGCCAGATACGCCACAAATATATGGAGTCCACTGTTCACACGGACAGAGTCTCCCTTGTATTTGCACGGCGTCGCACAAGTACAAGATACAAATAGGATACAACCACAACTGAACATAAAGACATTCATATTCATACACCATTCACCATAGTATCACATTCAGGGTTTATTTAGAAATCCATAACTATTAGTTTAAATGCTTCCTACCTGGAAACCCATTTTGAAATACTAGTTTATGAAAACCACAAGAATACTTTTCTCAAATCTGTTTCCTACACGAAAACCCTTTTTCTTTTAAAAACACTACCACGAGAGATAGAAAATTATTTTTCATTTCACAAAATCCATAATTCCTTTTATTACATTCATGAAACCATGTGAATTCATAAGTAATAACAACTGAATCAAATAACTGTCTAAGTCATATATCAATAGAAGTAAAAGGGTAGTGACTAAACCAAACCAACCAGGTTGGAACCTCTATCGATCGCTACGAACGTGTCTCAGGTCTTGTCTCAACCCTCACCGCCGGCAATACCTGAAAAATGGTGGTCTGTCACGCCCCGGGGTTATTAAGTAAGTGAAAATTACAGCGAAATTTTTTTTTTTTTTTTTTTTTGAAAACCTGACCTTAAGGCATGCCAGATCCGCCACAAATACAGGGAGTCAGCTGTTTGCACGGACAGAGTCTCCCCTGTATTTGCACGGCGTCACACATGTACAGAGTGTAGTAAACTATCAGGAAACAACCACAATAATGAATATACAACATCCAACAGTTATATTAATTCATACACCATTCACCACAGGTTCACTTTCGAGATATAAATAAGTTGATAAAACACATGAAAGCCTTTTCTTTTAAAAACACGCTACCACGAGGGGTAGAAAATTATTTTATCACATAAAATCCACATTCTTTATTATATTATAAAACATCTCATATTCAAAAGTAAATACTGAACTGAACCATAAATAAGTCTAAACCATGCAAGGTAAGGATAAAGAAATAACCAACGAAGGGACGGAGCTATGTCGCGTACTAGACTTGCTCCTCACCAGCTGTCCCACTAAGACCTGCAACGTCACCTGGAAAGAAGGCGAGGGGTGAGAACATGTAAACATGTCTCCCCCTCCCAGTGGATACCTCGCGGAGATAAACACAAGTGGAGAAGATAGTAGTACAGTAGCTATGATAAACAAGTAAATGGAGAGATATACAGATATGAAACAACAGCTACTGTAAGTATGCGTCAACGGTACGAAAGTATAAAAACACCCAATCTGGAAACTGCCCTATTGGTCCGCAGACCTCAGGCCTATGCCCACTGTCACTCTACCTGTGTACAACCCAAGATCGATCTTTGGCCACAGTGGTGCATATAACCCAAGGTAGCCTATGGGCTCACGGGTTGGCAAGTCCAATATGACTACCCCAAACCACTTTTCCTAAAAGAACACCCTCTTGCGGTGGCCGGATCACTGTGTTCGTGAAATGCGTGTGTCTCGGCGATCGATGCTGATATGCTCAATAGCCAAACGTCGGCAACCAGCCGACAATCTTGCCTCTTTGGGCGCACTGACCGTAAAAAGTCGTCAAACTGTAAGGAAGTACCAGAACCGACCAATCAGGTCAACTAGGATGGAACAACTCAACATCCTCTCAACTGTATGCGAGTACTACTCAAGGAAACACAAGAACTGACCACTCAGGTCAACTAGGATGGAACAACTCAACATCCTCTCAACTGTATGCAAGTACTACTGAGACCAACCGAACAACAAGGTCACTGAGTATACTGAAGTAGACTGACCGAACAGGTCACTGATGTCATAGGCTGACAAGAAGCAAACTACTCTACTCCTACACATGGTACTAAGCATGGAAACACTGAGTAGAGTAATACTGTAAAGATGCACGATATATCTACGATAATGATATAAACAGTAAGGTGGAAGGAACGTCACCAGCGTGCACCACTGAACGGACGGCAAGTCGAGATACCCACCTGTACAACTGTAGAAGATCTGTCGACTGTGGAAACGAAGCAACTAGACCTACGAAATGGTCCACCGGGTAAGCATCTAACCCACCAACACAAGTACTACTACTCACAAAGCTCCACTACTGAACCCACGGGAATCGGTTTCCCAAAACCGATTGCCGAAGTACCCGGAAGTCCCGAAAACTGTACCGGAACTCCACTGTCGATCACCCGTCATTCCCGAACCTACGAAACGACACGGGTGACCAGCCAACAAGGCTCGGCGACACCGTAATAACCACTAAGAGTTGTCAGATGAAATCCGAACCGTAAATACGTTTCCGTCGGCGAATTTTGCCGAAAAACGCTCCGGAACTTTTGATTTCCGTAAAGCCTTGGGACCTTGGACGATCAGTCCAGGGGGGTACCCACAGCACGTACACACTGCCAACAGCAGTTATATAAATTATAATTGCATAAAAGCCCCTAACAATTAATAAAAACGCATTATTTCATGCAATATTAGGGCTTTTATGGGCGTGCTCAATAAATCGAGCCATCGCAGTCGCTGGAAGGTCTCGGCGTGTCGGAGACCGTGCTCACCTTTCGAAGCACTTTTGGTCAATGTAGAACTCGCACGAGCGACCCAAAGTTCTGTAAACAACGCGCACAGTGCGAAAGGTACGATTTTCCCACTAATCGGGGCATCAAATACCTAAGCGGAGGTGAGCATCGCGTTCAGCACAAAAAGGCGATGACCGTGCTCACCTCACAAGGTCAAAAATACCTACTATAGCCTCGAAAATCGTGCACAAACTCTAGACTAGCATGCTGTTCATGAAATCATTGCTCACCTGACCCGGGGAGTTAGGGTTAACCGCCGGCGAGTCGCGCGGTCGATCCGGCCGAGACGGGATCTTCGGAGTCGGAGAGGTACGGGAAGAACGGCCGGCGGCGGGAGGCGGCCGGTGGCGCGGCGGAGGAGATCCACTCCTCCCTCTTCCTCTCGGATTAGATGGCGCCGGCGGTACGGCGGCGGCCGGGGACGTCGGGACGGCGATGGTCGGCACGCGAGGCCGAGGAAGCCTATGCTCCCTCGGGAGGCGGCGGCGATGCCGGAAGCCGGGAGGCTCGGCCTCGGTCGGCACTGGAGGCGGCGGCCGCGAGAACCCCGGCGGTCGGCGACGTGCGGTGACAGCAGGGAAGTGCGCCGGAGGTCGCCGGAAGTCTTGCCGGAGGTCGCCGGAGACCTCCGGGGGCGGCGGAGGCGGCGCGGCCTAAGTGAGGCGGCGGCAACCGGGAAGCCCGATCTCGGGTCTCGCAGTCGAGGCGGCGGGGAGCCATGGCGGCGGCGCTCGAGGACGCCGGGGTCGGCGGGGAAACGCGGCGGCGACTCTTCTTTGCCCGGGGAAGGAGATCCGGAGACCCTGGGCTTTCTCGACGACTCACGGCCAAGGGTGGAACTGCGGCGAGGGGAGGAAGAAGATGGTCTTTGCGGGGTTCGGCGGTTCCTCCGGCGGCGGAGTTGATCGTCGGTGGCCGGGGCACAAGCACGGGATGGGCAGAGGCTATCTGAGGCGGCTGTGGTTTTTTGGGAGGTGAAAAGACCTTTCTAGGGTTAGGGTTTCATTGTGGAACCCTAACATTCACACTTATACACATTGCATAATTGCGATAGGTCCTCCCAAGTATTTTATTTTCAGCCAAGTCCGTGCCAGAAGATGTACTATGCTTATACGTCCGTCGACGTTCGAAATCACGCGTTTCGGCGCATAAAATATTAGCCTTTTCGCGTTTAATCCGAATTGCCATTTTTACCCCTCTGCGATCATCTTGCAATTCCCGAAGATCCGTCCGTCGGATTTCAGATCGGATCGCGCTAGCGCGTTTAGCACGTCGCGAATATCGAATCTAGCATTTTACCTCGATCGATTTGGTCTCGGATTCGCGAAATACCAATCCCTCTATCTTTCTCCAATATTTCCAATTATATGATTATATATATATGTATAACCGTTCAAACCCCGTTTTCTCAACATCCGTGCATCGGAATCCAATTCTGTCAGTGGCATTGGTTCCAGAATAATCGAGCCGTTCGAAACGAGCTATTGAAGTCCTATATTCGGAGTTCGGTACGCTTCTGGACCCTTCTCTACTACGCGATTCGCCGAAAATCCGAAGTTACTATTCACTTAAGTCAATTCTTCCGGGTCGCGTAACTTTTCCGTTTTAGCTCATTTCGACCTAAAATTTGACGAGTGCATTTGTAATTTAATTACACACAATAACATTGTCAATAAAAGGGTTTCTTTATTAAGATAAAAATGTCGGTTATTACATCATTCCCTCCTTACATGAAGTCTCGTCCCCGACACTTAAGTTAAGGGTCCCCATAAACAAATGCGGATAACGCTCCCGCATAGTAGACTCAAGCTCCCACGTAGCCTCGCGCTCCTCGTGGTTCTCCTCGAACCTTCACGTACGGAATGCTCTTGTTCGCAACCGCTTCACTTCACGTGCCAAAACCCGCAACGAGCCTCATCATAGCTCGGATCCTCCCGTAATCGTATAGACGTCGGGCGATGACGTGGGACGGATCCGGAATATACTTCCAAGCATGGATACGTGAAAGACATTGTGCACACGGGCGAGACTCGGAGGTAGAGCCAACCTGTACGCCACCGGACCAACACGCTCCAGGATCTCGAACGGTCTCACGAATCGCGGACTAAGCTTGTTCCGCAAACCGAACCGCTTGATTCCCATGGATGGCCACACCTTGAGCAGCACGTGCTCACCGACCAGAAACTCTAGGTCATGCCTCCCCTGGTCCGCGTAGCTCCTCTGTCGACTCTGTGCAGTCTGAAGTCGCTCTCTCTCGCAATGCGAACCTTCGCCTCCGCATCCTCCACTAAGTCAGGCCCGATCAACCGGCGTTCTCCGACATCGTCCCAACAGATAGGGGACCGACATCGACGCCCATATAAAGCCTCGTACGGAGCCATCCCGATGCTTGCCTGGTAGCTGTTGTTATAGGCGAACTCCACCAGTGGTAAATAGCGAAACCATCCATCAACGTAGTCCAGGACACAAGCGTGGAGCATGTCCTCAAGAGTCTGGATGACTCGCTCTGACTGTCCGTCGCTCGGTGGATGGAACGCGGTACTGTAGTTCAGCTTCGTACCCATAGCCTGTTGCAAGCTCCTCCAAAAATAGGAAACCAAGCGGGTGTCCCGATCAGATATGATCGACAACGCACGACGTGAAGCGGACGCTCTCGTCGATATATAACTGTGCCAGTCGATCACGGGACCACGTTGTGTGAATCGGCAGAAAGTGAGCTGATTTCGTCTGCCGATCGACTATAACCCAAACCGCATCGTGGCCTCGCTGTGATCGAGGCAATCCAGTGATGAAATCCATAGTAATTTGCTCCCACTTCCACACAGGTATTGGAAATGGTTGCAGCTTTCCTGCCGGTCGCTGATGCTCGGCTTTCACTGTGTGGCAAACCAAGCAGGAGCCACGTCTTTGAGCCACATCTTGCTTCATCCCAGGCCACCAGAAATTCTGCTTCAAGTCGCGATACATCTTGGTTCCGCTTGGATGAACCGTGTACGGGGATCGGTGCGCCTCGGATAGGATAGCGCTCATCAACTCCGAGTCACTGGGTACGCACCATCTGCCTCTGAAACGCAAGGACCCATCAGTGTGGATGGTGAAGTCCCCGAAACTTGACCAGGTACCCACCATAATCAAATTGGATACTGCTCCGCCAATACG
Source organism: Aechmea fasciata (assembly GCA_025177825.1). Classification (NCBI taxonomy): domain Eukaryota; kingdom Viridiplantae; phylum Streptophyta; class Magnoliopsida; order Poales; family Bromeliaceae; genus Aechmea; species Aechmea fasciata. The sequence continues at coordinate 12,239,647 of CM045923.1, forward strand.
GTATCACCTTTGAGTATAGGTCAATCACACTTCCTTGTGTTTGGACGAATCAATATTCCGAATAGGAAAAGGATAGGACTTCGGTCCACTTTGGACAAAACGAGGGTAAACATTCCAACCCAAATCTATGGATCAAGATTCACTGGAATCATATCCATCTTACAACCTGCGGATAAAGACAGTCCCGCGTCCAGAATTATCCGATCCCATCTTGCAAATTCTTGAGATAAAAAATATCGACCCAATCCATAAGTCCCAAGTAGGGAAAGAATATTTCGTCTCACTTTCGACGATATATTGTCGACCAATATACTTATCAAAAGATAAGTGAAATATCCAAAATCCACAACCAACATCGAGTTGTAAGCGTGACTCCTCGAAGTATAACGCCACTTGACACTTCTGTGCTGAACCAAATCCGTCGAAACATCGGATTTGCAAGCCGGCCTTTGACCACAAATCGACTCCGAACCGACTCACTAGGAGTCCAATGGCTTCCGACATCCGAAAGCTACTTGCGACACTAAGTCGCAAACCGTATAACTTAAGCTATACTCAAGGTTTCGAGAATTCCGTCATTACTTTGGAGTAGCTCGAGTCAATTCGACTCCTTTTTCCAACCACAGAGTAGCCATGTCACACCAATTAAGGTGCTAGATAACTGCATACGATGTATGCGTCCACAGAGACTTGACACTAAACTGTGTCAATTCGGTTCTAGTTCACATCAATTTGACGTAAGAACTAGCTAAAGGTCAAAAGACCCGAACTGCTGATTCCATCAGCAAATAAGGAGTATGCGTCACAACCCTACCCAAAGAACCGCGAAAGCAACACCAATGTTGCAGTCGTCTAGACCCTGGACTACACCCAAGTAGCCCCACAGAAGTCGCGACCGTAATAGGTCTAAGTGCCGTCTCCGTAGAGACACTCGCAACAGTCTCCGTAGAGACACTCGCAACAGCTCCCGTGGCCAAAGTAGGAAAAGTGGCCCGGGCGTCGGCAATCAAGACACTCGCCTAAGCCCGAAAATTACTAGCCCTTCAAGGCCCCGGTGACATTAGGGAACCTCGCCTCACCACTCGATGTCCAAGTACACTGCCACTACTTCCTGACTGAGACACCAGCTTGTGCGAAAACTGTAGCACATACGGAAATAACCGTGCACTCCGAGTTTACCCAACTCGAATGCAACACAGGAGACAAGGCAAACCCCGCTCTCACGTGCCTATAAACCGTAGGCCTTCCTAGGGTCAACCTAACCAATGGTTCAGTTCTTTTTATTTTCAAAAACAACCTGTGAATGGTGTTGTGGTTGTAACTTTGCTCTGATACCAGTTTAATCTGTCACGCCCCGGGGTTATTAAGTAAGTGAAAATTACAGCGAATTTTTTTTTTTTTTTGAAAACCTGACCCCAAGGCATGCCAGATCCGCTACAAATGCAGGGAGTCAACTGTTTGCACGGACAGAGTCTCCCCTGTATTTGCACGGCGTCGCACATGTACAGAGTGTAGTAAACTACCAGGAAACAACCACAATAATGAACATACAACATCCAACAGTTATATTAATTTATACACCATTCACCACAGGTTCACTTTCGAGATATAAATAAATTGATAAAACCACATGAAAGCCTTTTCTTTTAAAAACACGCTACCACGAGGGTAGAAAATCATTTTATCACATAAAATCCACATTCTTTATTACATTATAAAACATCTCATATTCAAAAGTAAATAGAACCATAAATAAGTCTAAACCATGCAAGGTAAGGTTAAAGAAATAACCGACGAAGGGACGGAGCTATGTCGCGTACTAGACTCGCTCCTCACCAGCTGTCCCACTAAGACCTGCAACGTCACCTGAAAAGAAGGCGAGGGGTGAGAACATGTAAACATGTCTCCCTCTCCCAGTGGATACCTCGCGGAGATAAACACAAGTGGAGAAGATAGTAGTACAGTAGCTATGATAAACAAGTAAATGGAGAGATATACAGATATGAAACAACAGCTACTGTAAGTATGCGTCAACGGTACGAAAGTATAAAAACACCCAATCGAAAGCGCCCTATTGGTCCGCAGACCTCAGGCCTATGCCCACTGTCACTCTACCTGTGTACAACCCAGTACTGACTGCTGGGCCACAGGGTGCATATAACCCAAGGTAGCCTATGGGCTCACGGGTTAGCAAGTCCAATATGACCAGTCCCAAACCACTTTTCCGAAAAAGAACACCCTCTTGCGGTGGCCAGACCGCTGGTGTTCGTGAAATGCGTGTGTGTCTCGGGCGATCGATGCTGATATGCTCAATAGCCAAACGTCGGCAACCAGACAATCCTGCCTCTGCGGGCGTCTTGACCGTAAAGGTCGTCAAGCAGCGTAAGGAATTACCAGAACCGACCAATCAGGTCAGCTAGGATGGAACAACTCAACATCCTCTCAACTGTATGCAAGTACTACTCAAGGAAACACAAGAACTGACCACTCAGGTCAACTAGGATGGAACAACTCAACATCCTCTCAACTTTATGCAAGTACTACTATGACCAACCGAACAACAAGGTCACTGAGTATACTGAAGTAAACTGACCGAACAGGTCACTGATGTCATAGGCTGACAAGAAGCAAACTACTCTACTCCTACACATGGTATTAAGCATGGAAACACTGAGTAGAGTAATACTGTAAAGATGCACGATATATCTACGATAATGATATAAACAATAAGGTTGAAGGAACGTCACCAGCGTGCACCACTGAACGGACGGGAAGTCGAGATACCCACCTGTACAACTGTAGAAGATTTGTCGACTGTGGAAACGAAGCAACTGGACCTACGAAATGGTCCACCGGGTTAGCATCTAACCCACCAACACAAGTACTACTACTCACAAAGCTCCAGTACTGAACCCACGGGAATCGGTTTTCCAAAATCGATTGCCGAAGTACCCGAAAGTGCCGAAAACTGTACCGGAACTCCACTGTTGCTCACCCATCGTTCCCGAACCTACGAAACGACACGGGTGACCAGCCAACAAGGCTCGGCGACACCGTAATAACCACTAAGAGTTGTCGGAAGAAATCCGAACCGTAAATACGTTTCCGTCGGCGAATTTTGCCGAAAAACGCTCTGGAAATCGCTTTTTGATTTCCGTAAAGGCTTGGGACCTTGGACGATCAGTCTAGGGGGGTACCCACAGCACGTACACACTGCCAACAGCAGTTACATAAATTATAATTGCATAAAAGGCCCTAACAATTAATAAAAACGCATTATTTCATGCAATATTAGGGCTTTTATGGGTCGTGCACGCAAACCGATGCTCAATAAATCGAGCCATCGCAGTCGTTGGAAGGTTTTAGCATGTCAGAGACCGTGCTCACCTTTCGAAGCAGTTTTGGTCATTGTAGAACTCGCACGAGCGACCCAAAGTTCTGTAAACAGCGCGCACAGCGCGAATGGTATGATTTTTCCGCTAATCGGGGCATCAAATACCTAAGCGGAGGTGAGCATCGCGTTCAGCACAAAAAGGCGATGACCGTGCTCACCTCACAAGGTCAAAAATACCTACCGTAGCCTCGGAAATCGTGCACAAATCCTAGACTAGCATGCTGTTCATGAAATCACTGCTCACCTGACCCGGGGGAGTTAGGGTTGGCCGCCGGCGGTCAGGCGGCGGTCGGTCCGGCCGGGGACGGGAGCACCGGGTCGGAGTGGTTCGGGGAAGACGCTGGCCGGCGGCGGAGGCGGGTGGCGCGGCGGAGGAGATCCACTCCTCCTCTTCCTCTCGGATTAGATGGCGCCGGCGGTACGGCGGCGGCCGGGGACGTCGGGACGGCGATGGTCCGGCACCGGAGGCCGAGGGGAAGCCTATGCTCCCTCGGGAGGCGGCGGCGATGCCGGAAGCCGAGGAGGCTCGGCCTCGGTCGGCACAAGGACCGGGCGGCCGCGAGAACCCCCCGGTGGCCGGCGACGTGCGGTGACGCCGGGAAGTGCGCCGGAGGTTGCCGGGAGACCTCGGGGCCGACTTGAGGCGGCGCGGCCTAAGTGGGGCGGCGGCAACCGGGAAGCCCGATCTCGGGTGCGCTTTCGGTCGGGCGGCCGCAGGGAGCCATGGCGGCGGCGGCGGAGCTCGGGGACGCCGGGGTTGGCCGGGGAAACGCGCCGGCGACTCCTCACTGCCAGGGAAGGAGATCCAGAGACCCCTGGGCTTTCTCGACGACTCACGGCCAAGGGGTGGAACCTGCGGCCGAGGGAGAGGAAGAAGATGGTGCTGCGGGGTTCCGGCGGTTCCTCCGGCGGCCGGAGTTGATCGTCGGTGGCCGGGGCACAAGCACGGGATGGGCAGAGGCTATCTGAGGCGGGGGTTTCTTGGGAGGTGACGAGACCTTCCTAGGGTTAGGGTTTCATTGTGGAACCCTAACACTCACACTTATACACATTGCATAATTGCAGATAGGTCCTCCCAAGTGTTTTATTTTCAGCCAAGTCCCGCGGAAGATGTACTATGCTTATACGTCCGTCGACGTTCAAAATCACGCGTTTCGGCGCATTTAATATTAGCCTTTTCGCGTTTAATCCGAATTGCCATTTTTACCTCTCTGCGATCATCTTGCAATTCCCGAAGATCCGTCCGTTGGATTTCCGATCGGATCGCGCTAGCGCGTTCAGCACGTCGCGAACATCGAATCTAGCATTTTACCTCGATCGATTTGGTCTCGGATTCGCGAAGTACCAATCCCTCTATCTTTCTCCAATATTTCCAATTATATGATTATATATATGTATAACTGTTCAAACCCCGTTTTCTCGACATTCGTGCATCGGAATCCAATTCCGTCAGTGGCATTGGTTCCGGAATAATCGAGCCGTTCGAAACGAGCTATTGAAGTCCTATATTCGGAGTTCGGTACGCTTCTGGACCCTTCTCTACTACGCGATTCGCCGAAAATCCGAAGTTACTATTCACTTACGTCAATTCTTCCGGGTCGCGTAACTTTTCCGTTTTTGCTCATTTCGACCTGAAATTTGGAGTGCATTTGTAATTTAATTACACACAAGAACATCTTCAACAAAAGGGTTTCTTTATTAAGATAAAAATGTCGGTTATTACATGGGGTGGGGGGGTGAGAACATGTAAACATGTCTCCTCTCCCAGTGGGTACCGCAAGCCGATGAAGGCGAGGAGTACTCACCGGATAAGGAAGAGATACATAAGATCATGAGCAGATATACTAAATATAGTAGCTACGATAATATATGAACAAGATGTATAAGAATAACTACCGCTACTGTAAAGAAGAACTGAATGCATATATAGGTATCGAAACTATAGTAACAAGACAAGTATATGGAAAGAAGCGTAAGTATGAATGCAACAACTGCTACTATAGACATATGTGTTAATCAGACGTATAGACCAAATACACCCAATCTGGAATGGCCGTATTGGTACGCAACACCTCAGGCCCATGCCACAACTGCTATAAATAGTAACAAGCCATGTTGGTACGCAACACCTCAGGCTGAAAGCATATAACCCCTCTTGGGCTCACGAGTTGACACTAGCAACAACTTTTTCAAAAAAGAACACTCTCTTGCGGTGGCCAAACCGTGGTGTTCGTGAAATACGGACGAGTAGTGGTGATTGATGCTGAATACTCAATAGACAAACCTCGGCAACTAGCCGACAATCCAACCCCTCAGGGTAAACTGACTGTATGGGTCATCTAACCGTAAGGAACACAAGAACCGACCACTCAGGTCAACTAGGATGGAACAACTCAATATCCTCTCAAAGTATGCAAGTACTGCTCAATGTCAACTAACTGTATACTCAAGAACTGACCAATAGGTCGCACGAATGTCATATCATGTATCACTAAAATTCAGAACTACCGTGAGCCACTAACCGACAATCCAACCCCTCAGGGTACACCGATCTCAACGGTCATCGACGACAGAAGTCAAGGAACCGACACGAGATACAAGGACCGACCAATCAGGTCACGAAAACGATGCAATGCAATCGACCGACTAGGTCACCATCTCACGATAGTCATAAAACTGCTCTCTACTCTAGACATGATACATGATATGTAGAACATGCAAGTAGAGCAAAAAGAAAACATGGTATCACATACAGATAAACTACTCTACTCCTACACATGATACTGAACATGGAAACATCTGAGTAGAGTATAACCAAACAACGTGGGTGCTAGGCTCAACATATAGTATAAGCACAGATAATAATAAGAGATCAAGGGTAAGAAACCATCACCGAACGTGCACCACTGTACCGACGTCGAATCGAAGTACCTATTTGTACGAAGGTCGCGTTTGTCTCCTAACCGCGAATGATCGTAAACGAGACCTACGGAGGGTCCACCGGGTTAGTATCTAACCCACAAATATAAACCACTAACACATAACCTCGCAATTATATCTACGGGAATCGGTTTCCCAAAACCGATTGCTGAACTCACCAAAAGTCCCGTAAGCCTCACCGGGACACTATCGGGACCCACTAAGTGTCTAGAAACTCACCGACTCGTGTCACGAGTCACCTGCTGCCATAAAACACATCGATTTGGGTGTCTTGGCAGCAAACACAAGGAAACACAAACAAACAATTATCGTCGGATAATTGTTCGGATCCGGGTTTCCGGAAGTGTCTATTTCGAGGCCGAAACCCACCGTCGCTCACCAGTCATCTCCGAACCCATGAGATGACGATGGTGACTAGCCATCAAGGCTCAGTGACAACTCACAGGGCAACCAAACAATGTCGGATGAAGTCCGAACTGAAACCGCGTTCCGCGAATTTCGCCAGAAAAACGCACCGAAATCGAAAGAGACTTTCGATTTCCGCGAAGGCTATCGGACCTTAGACAATCAATACAGAGGTCACGGTACACACAAATGCACTGCCCACAATAGCCACAAGGTGCACAATTGCATAAAAGTCCTTCTAATTATATAAAATTCTATCATTATATGTAAATCGGACGACTTTGTGGCTCGCTAACCCAAACAGAGGGCTTCCAAGGTCAGCCGAGATACGTACTGATAGGTCTCGACGTGCTGGAGGCCGTGCTCTTGATCTGGAGCACAACGACTCACTGTGGGAGGCGCGGGAGCAACCCAAAAATTCTACGAATAGCGCACAGTCGGGGAAAATCGCGCCGCACAGGACTAACCATAATTCGTTGATCCAAAGTGAGGTGAGCACTGTGATTGGCACTGACCAACGATCACCGTGCTCACCTCCGGAGGCATCAAGACAACCTCGGATCGCCGAAAAAGCGTGCGCAAACCCGAAACAGCTGCCAAAAAGGCTCTAACGGAGCGACATCGCCGAAACAATTGAACGAACCCTCCTCGACAGAAGCTAAGGTGAGCACGATGATCAACAATTTGCCACGATCATCGTGCTCCCTTCCATAGAGATCGGGAAGCCTCGGAAAGTTCGGAACAAGAAACCACCCATAAACACCCTATTTCGGGCTTGGCCGGAGCAAGCTTGCTCCGGTTGGCCTCCGGCCGCATGGCGAGGTGTGCATGGGCCAGAGATGGGTGCGGGGGAGGTAAGGTGTACGATGCTCACCTCGGTTAGCGGAGGAGAGTGGCGGCGGCGGCGACGGCGGAGCAAACCGAGCCCGCACCAGCTAGGGCTCGGGTTCTACGGGCAATGGCAGCCACGGCGGCGGCTGTGGAGCTCCGAGACGGCGACGGAGGGTTGCGGGAAGTCGGAGGGAGGCAGCAAGAGTGGCCTCGGGCGGCGCCAGCGCGAGGGAGAGCTTGTTAGTTATATGCCCTAGAAGCCTATCAGGCTGACGCATTTTATTTTTATGGGACATATTTTTGTACTTAATCTTTATTATTTATATAATTGGGCCTTTTATTCCATTCATGTTTAATGTGTCCGTGAATCGTCCTTTGGATTAATAAGATGATAATATGTATTCTCAAGAGTTGAGAATTTGAGATACATATTATTGGTGATTAATTCATAAATGCTCTCAATCGGAGGATCATCATGGGGACGATGATTGATCCGGTAAGATTGATGCGTGTGTCGCTTCTCTTTTGGGATGACGAATCTCAAGTCATCAGTGTGGGGACCGGAGCGAACATGCGGGTGGTTGTTGGAGAACAAGGGTGCGGCGTGACCAACTACGAACGATTACATGGATGTCTACTCATTCGTCGATAACTAGTTCGATGTGGCGATGGTACAAGCCGATCCTTAGACTGCGACACCACGGCCATTCAATATGAGGCTACGTAGTTTGACTATGCAACAAACTATGATCCAAACCATGGGTCTTAGTAGTATATGTTGGCTACAGACGGTTCATATCAGGAATGGGTGTGTGTTTATAGGGGATCTATCGCTCTCGGTAGAGAGATAATTAGTTCTATGCTATTTGTAAGGCAAAGCTCGAAATCCTCGGCGGGGTAATATGGTGTATGGAAAGATGTTTCCAAGAGTAACCATAAGAGCTTCGTCCTATCAAATTTGTCATAAGACGGGTGATGGGGTTTGACGAATATTCCATGACCTCCACTCGGTTGGAACTATGCGATAGAAGGATTGTATTGTACTGCAGAATCGCACTAGAGGTTCATCCGATATTCACTTCGATCGGATTGCCACTATATCTTTGCGTCAAGTGGATTGTGGGAACCAATAGAAATAATTATAGATAATTAATTATTCTATTAGGGTAGAATCAAAAGAGTTTGAGCCATCGAAAGGAGTTTCGATGATGATGTTGATGGGGATCGCATCATATCTCACTACCAGACAGAATTGAACCTATTAGGTCACACACGTAAGAAATCGCGCATGATCGATATTAAGGAGACAATAAAAGAAGTTTATCGGATGGATTAATACTAAAGTTTACTAATTTATTAGTAAAAGGACTAATTTGCAATTGTTGTAAATTAGAGGTATTTATGTGTAAAAGTTACATGGTGTATTTACTAATCGTTAGTAAATAATATGAGGACTTATGTGTAAATGTTACACACGAATCGAATTAGAATTAGGATTCGAATTCGGTTAATATCATAACCAACTTATGGGTTAATGGATAATCCAATTGGAATAGGATTTCGATTAGGATTAGGATTACGTTAGGGTTTTCTCATTATAAATATATGTCATATGACATATTGAAAAGAGTGGAAAAATTAATACAAGAGAGATAGAAAACCCTAGCCGTCAATCCTCTTTCTTCCTTAAATCCTCCTCGATTAATCCATCGGTTTCGATCTTCAAAAGGTTGCTAGCACATCTAGAAGATTGATTCATCTTCCTCAAGTCGACGCAAGAATTAATTCGTGATCGGATCACGGATTGAAGCGGTCGTCTAATTCGATCAAGGGCGTGATTTCGTGTGGACGCGAGTAGAGGCCGGGCGCGTGCGCGGCTAAACGAGGACGAACAAATTTTAACAACGATTGTCGACTTCGCGGTGATCTCGACCCGCGCAAGGTGAATAATTAGATCATATTTGATTAGATCAACTAGATCTATTATTAATGATCTAAAACGAAACACGAGGTGATCTTTGGATTTTCAAGAAAATTTTAATTATGCTATTATCTTCCGCTGCGTACACATGATTTTCTTACAGTGGTATCAGAGCCACCCTCGTCGTTTGTTTTAGATCAAATCTCTTTTTCGATATTGGTTGGGTATTCGGATTGATTGAAATCAAAACGATGAAGATTATGATTTGAACAATTTTGATTGTTTGAAACGTTAATTAAATTGCATGTAGAATAATTCCATGTTGCGGGTTTACTCGGCCGCGGCAGTCGGCATGCGGGCGATGCGCACGCAACGTGCAATTAGAACTTGCATGAATCCGTCATCTTGATGACACGCATGCATGCACATGCTAATTATTAATGTTTCACATATGATCTCTTTAATTAGGATGGCCATGGGAATTGGTAGCATCACTAATTAATTAGTTCTTGTTTTCGATTTCATGTGCTTGCCGCGATGCACATTGACCACATACACATGGTGCGGGTCCGTGCGTACCATGCGGGCTATGAGATGCCGTGCGGTGTTCGCGTGTGACGCGGCTAGGATGCGGCTAATTAAGTCATGCGTGCATCGTGAATCGCAATTTAAATTAGTTTTAAATTTTAAAATTTAATACATGAGATGTATTAGATCTTTTTAATAATTTCCTGAAAATTGCGATTCTTGAAATAAATAAAGATTTATTTTTAATTAAACCCAATTAATTAGAATTGAATTAGAGAATTTAATATTATATGCATGTGATGTATATGAGGTGATGATCATGGATAGCGACCTTGTGATGTGCATGTATCATGTGATGATGAGAATTGTTCTAATTTAATAAGGACCCAGTATTAGATTATTTTCGGTGCTGCGTGCGCATTATGTAATTTGGAGACTGCGTGTCTCATTAATTTTATGAGTTGTAAAGTTCTTGTTGTAAAATTAATAAGGGAAAAGGGTAGTTTAGAATCCAAGAGGATTTGTTGCATTCAAGAGTAGTTGATGCGAAGCGGATCAAGTTTGGACCAGATGCTGATCAAGGGAGAAGACAAGAGTTGATCAACTCCATTCCGATCAAGACGCAGAATAAGAAAAGGTTTTCTTGTGTGTAATACCCTTATGACCCGATTCTGGCCTAGTGGCTCAGGCCCGAATCAAGATAAAATCCATGATCATCACCGGTAGTTATTTTCTTTTATATATGTGATATATGTATGCATGTGATGCGATGGTTTGCATGAGATGTAAATTAATAATAAATTAAAAACTGATGAGACAAGTATTAATCTCCCTAAATAAAATATTAAGTTAATGGTGTTATGAACCCATTAACGGCCTTCCACTGTTGTAGGGTGTGGGCGTCTCTTTAGTGTTGATTGATGCACCCGGATACGGGGGTCAGTTGCATTAGGGAGCCGCAACCATTCTATTGGCATGAGATGCTGTGCGATAAGAAAGGGGTTGAATCCAAGAATGCGTCGGGATGATTTAATGACATTCTTATTTGCACGATGGGTCTAACTTAACCATGAGATAAGGCCAAGAATCTGTCAGGATGAGGTCTATATCTTATGGAGGCAAAAGATAAGATTGCAATTTGCTTAAGAAGCATTGAACAAGAGTTGTCCACTCATTTGTTTGCTCATTGCCAAGAATCTGTTAGGATGAGGTAATGCGTAAATAGATGGGACCGCAATACCCACTAGAAACTTTTAAATAAAGTTTCCGTTTTCTCCGCTCGGGGAGTGTGGAGATTCGTCAAATTAGTGGGAGGCACCATTTAGATTTAAAGACCCTAATCAAATGGATTACGATTGAGTACACAACTAATTAGAATCTTAACCTTCTGCAGAAAATGGATGTATCTAACCCGCTTGCCAAAATACTTGATACTAATCGCTTAACTGGACCGAATTTCACCGATTGGCTGAGGAATTTGAGAATTGTTCTCAATTCTGAGAAATTAGCCTATGTGTTGGACATAGAGGCTCCAGCGGTGAATGAAAATTCGACGGCTCAACAAAGAGCTGCAAGAGATAAATGGACTGATGACGATATGATGGTAAAATGTTACATGCTTGCGTCTATGAGCAATGAGTTGCAACGCCGGCATGAGCACATGGGGAGTGCTGCTGATATTCTACTTCATCTCAAGGAGATGTATGATGAAGAAAGTCGAACAGCTCAATACGAGGTGTCGAAGCGACTGTTCAAGGCTAAGATATCGGAGATTCATGTCATTGAAACTACTAACTTATCGGTTTGTTCTACTTTAACATGGGTCATTGACTCTGGATGCACCTCGCATTTGTGTATTTCAATGCAAGGGCTAAAACAAAGTAGAAGACTTAGGGATGGAGAGCTTACCCTACGCGTTGGAAACGGAGCAAAAGTTGCTGCTGTTGCCGTGGGGACTTATCCTTTATGTCTGCCGACAGGAGTAGTTTTAGAACTTAGAGATTGTCTTTATGTTCTTAGTGCGACTAGAAACCTTATTTCTATTTCACGTTTGGTAATGGACGGTTATAAGTTTATTTTTGAATCAAACGTTTGTTCAATTTATTTGAGAAATAATTTGATCGGTTATGGTTCTTTAATTGACAATCTCTATCACTTACATATGGATGTTAGTGTTAATACAGTTGATAATGGCATGAATGAGAATATCATTGGTTTTAAAAGACCAAGAGAGGAGGTAAATAAAACGTACTTGTGGCATCTTAGACTTGGTCACATTGGAGAGGATAGGATTAACAAGTTGGCCAAGAATGGTGTCTTAGGGTCCTTACCCTCTGAACCATATCCATCTTGTGAATCAGGTCTTCAAGGAAAAATGACTAAGTCTCCCTTTGATGGACAAGGTGAGAGAGCTACTGAAGTACTCGCCCTAATACATAGTGATGTATGTGGACCATTTGATGTGTCTGCTTGGGGTGGCTATCTCTACTTCATTACCTTTACTGATGATTATTCACGGTATGGGCACGTGTACCTAACTAAACACCAGTCCGAAGCCTTTGAAAGGTCTAAAGAGCTTAGACAAGAAGTAGAAAAGCAAATGGGAAAACCAATTAAGGCTCTTCGATCGATCGAGAGGGAATACCTTAGTACGGATTTCCTAACCTACCTCAAGGACAATGGTATTGTCTCCCAATGGACTCCTCCTAGAACGCGAATTGAACGGGGTATTCGAATCTGAGGAATCGAAGTTTATTAGATATGGTTCGATCCATGATGAGTTTTACAGATTTACCTATATCGTTTTGGGGTTATGCACTTCTTACGGCTATTTATATTTTGAACAGAGTGCCTTCCAAATCTGTTCCGACCACACCATATGAGATGTGGCGTGATAGGAATCCAAGTTTTACTCATATTAAAACTTGGGGGTGTCCGGCTTATATTAAGAAATTAAAGACGGACAAGTTGGAAAGCAGATCAGTAAAGGGTAGATTCATTGGGTATCCCAAAGAATCACTTGGATACTATTTTTATCTTCCAGAAGGCCAAAATGTGATTGTGAGCCGTCATGCTTTCTTTCTTGAAAGTGAATATATTTCCTCTGGAGGCAGTGGGAGAAAAATAGAACTAGAGGAGAAAGTCTCTTTAGAATCGAATATTCCAAGAACCCTCCCTGATAACTCTGTGATACCAGAGGTTACACCGCCACCTCGCAAGTCTAGTAGGATCTCCCATCCTCCTGATAGATACATGGGATTATTTATAGAGGAGATGGAGGAAATGTTCCTAATGGGAGATAAGGACCATAGAGATGATCCCAAGACTTATAGCGAGGCGATGTCAGACATCGACTCCGATAAATGGTTGGAAGCTATGAAGTCTGAAATAGACTCAATGTACTCCAATCAAGTATGGACTTTGGTTGATCCACCGGAGGGTATTGTACCCATTGGATGTAAATGGATCTTCAAGAAAAAGATTGGTTCTGATGGAAAGGTAGAGACCTATAAAGCTAGGCTAGTAGCAAAAGGTTATAGTCAACGCGAAGGCATTGACTATCAGGATACCTTTTCACCTGTAGCTATGCTTAAGTCTATCAGAACTCTGCTTGCTATTGCTGCACACTATGACTATGAGATCTGGCAAATGGATGTGAAAACTGCTTTCCTAAATGGATATCTTGAAGAAGATATCTATATGGAGCAGTCTTTGGGTTTCACTTCCAAAGATGAGAGTCATAAGGTGTGCAAGCTTCAACGATCCATTTATGGATTGAAGCAAGCTTCTCGGAGTTGGAACACTCGTTTCAATGATGCAATCGAATCGTTCGATTTTATCAGAAATGAGGAAGAGCCGTGTGTATATAAAAAAATTAGTGGGAGTGCTGTTACTTTCCTCGTACTGTACGTGGACGACATACTCCTGATTGGGAATGACATTCCTATGCTGACATCGGTCAAGTTATGGTTATCAAAAGAGTTTTCTATGAAAGACCTTGGAGAAGCAACTTATATCCTAGGGATAAAGGTCTATAGGGATAGATCTAAGAAGTTGCTTGGTTTATCGCAAGCTATGTACATAGATGAAGTGTTGAAAAGATTCGATGGAGAATTCCAAACGGGGTATGGTACCTCTAAGGCATGGAATTCACCTCTCTAAGACTATGTCTCCTAAGACAAGAAGAGAAGTCGCATGAGTAGGATCCCTTATGCTTCGGCAATAGGTAGCTTAATGTGTGCGATGCTATGTACTCGACTGATATAGCACAAAGCCGTGAGTGTCACGAGCCGATATCGCCGAACCTGTGAGAGGAACACTGGTAGCGGTAAAGAATATCCTTAAGTACTTGAGAAGAACGAAGGATATGTTCTTGGTTTTTGGAGGAGGAGAACTCGTAATTGATGGCTATACGGATTCGTACTTTATAACCGATATAGACGATAGAAAGTCTACGTCTGGGTATCTATTTATTTGCAATGGTGGGTCAATAGTTTGGAAAAGTTCCAAGCAAGAGACGATTGCAGATTCTACTTTGGAAGCGGAGTACATCGCTGCATCCGTCGCCAAGGAAATCGTTTTGGATCAAGAAATTTGTCACCGAGCTTGGCGTGGTTCCTTCCAAGAAGGATCCCTTGCCACTATATCGTGATAATAATGGCGCCATAGCATTAGCTAAGGAGCCAAGGTCTCATCGTAAATCCAAGCACATTGAGCGGCGTATCACAAGATCGTAGAGTACATCAAGGATAAACATATTGAAGTACAGAAGGTTGCCTCCGCGGATAACGTGGCGGACCCGCTAACTAAGGCATTGACTCAGCAGCAACTTGAGACTCATCTTGAGCAGATGGGCATTAGATACATGGCTGATTGGCTTTAGTGCAAGTGGGAGATTGTTAGTTATATTCCCTAGAAGCCTATCAGGCAGACGCATTTTCTTCTTTATGGGACATATTTTTGTACTTAATCTTTATTATTTATATAATTGGGCCTTTTATTCCATTCATGTTTAATGTGTCCGTGAATCGTCCTTTGGATTAATAAGATGATAATATGTATTCTCAAGAGTTGAGAATTTGAGATACATATTATTGGTGATTAATTCATAAATGCTCTCAATCGGAGGATCATCATGGGGACGATGATTGATCCAGAAGATTGATGCGTGTGTCGCTTCTCTTTTGGGATGACGAATCTCAAGTCATCGGTGTGGGGACACTGGAGCGAACATGCAGTGGTTGTTGGAGAACAAGTGGTACCGAGCGTGACCAACTACGAACAGCTTACATGGATGTCTACTCATTCGTCAAGAACTAGTTCGATGTGGCGTGGTACAACCGATCCTTAGACTGCGACACCACGGCCATTCAATACGAGGTTATCGTAGTTTGACTATGCAACAAACTATGATCCAAACCATGGGTCTTAGTAGTATATGTTGGCTACAGTCGGTTCATATCAGGAATGGGTGTGTGTTTATAGGGGATCTATCGCTCTCGGTAGAGAGATAATTAGTTCTATGCTATTTGTAAGGCAAAGCTCGTAAATCCTCACGGGGTAATATGGTGTATGGAAAGATGTTTCCAAGAGTAACCATAAGAGCTTCGTCCTATCAAATTTGTCATAAGACGGGTGATGGGGTTTGACGAATATTCCATGACCTCCACTCTTGGAACTATGCGATAAGGATTGTATTGTACAGAATCGCACTAGAGGTTCACCCGATATTCACTTCTGACTGGATTGCCACAAAATGCTGCTAGGCGTCAATAGTGGATTGTGGGATCCAATAGGAATAATTATAGATTATTAATTATTCTATTAGGGTAGAATCAAAAGAGTTTGAGCCATCAAAAGGAGTTTCGATGATGATGTTGAGGGGGATCGCATCATATCTCACTACCGTATGTAATTGAACCTATTAGGTCACACACGTAAGAAATCGCGCATGATCGATATTAAGGAGACAATAAAAGAAGTTTATCGGATGGATTAATACTAAAGTTTACTAATTTATTAGTAAAAGGACTAATTTGCAATTGTTGTAAATTAGAGGTATTTATGTGTAAAAGTTACATGGTGTATTTACTAATCGTTAGTAAATAATATGAGGACTTATGTGTAAATGTTACACACGAATCGAATTAGAATTAGGATTCGAATTCGGTTAATATCATAACCAACTTATGGGTTAATGGATAATCCAATTGGAATAGGATTTCGATTAGGATTAGGATTACGTTAGGGTTTTCTCATTATAAATATATGTCATATGACATATTGAAAAGAGTGGAAAAATTAATACAAGAGAGATAGAAAACCCTAGCCGTCAATCCTCTTTCTTCCTTAAATCCTCCTCGATTAATCCATCGGTTTCGATCTTCAAAAGGTTGCTAGCACATCTAGAAGATTGATTCATCTTCCTCAAGTCGACGCAAGAATTAATTCGTGATCGGATCACGGATTGAAGCGGTCGTCTAATTCGATCAAGGGCGTGATTTCGTGTGGACGCGAGTAGAGGCCTGACGGCGCGGCTAAACGAGGACGAACAAATTTTAACAACGATTGTCGACTTCGCGGTGATCTCGACCCGCGCAAGGTGAATAATTAGATCCTATTTGATTAGATCAACTAGATCTATTATTAATGATCTAAAACGAAACACGAGGTGATCTTTGGATTTTCAAGAAAATTTTAATTATGCTATTATCTTCCGCTGCGTACACATGATTTTCTTACAGAGCTCGCAAGGTCTGCTCGGCCAGAGTAGACCTTGGGCGGCCACAGGCTGGCCGAGGCGGCGGTGGCGATCGGCCGGGGTGGTCGCCGAGGATCCGGGAAGTCTGCGGGGCGGTCTCGTATGGTTCTGCGAGGACGAGGCCGCACGGTCCGCTCGGCCGGGCTCGCTGCGCCAAGCAGGATGCAAGAATGGCAGCCGATGGCGCGGAGAGGCGTCGGCGGTTGGCGGGGAGGGACGTCGGGGATCTGGGTTGACGCCGGGGAAGAGCCTAGAGGCAATGCAGCCTCAGGCCTTCTCTCAACCCGAGAGAAGAGAGAGAGAGGGAGAGATAGAGAAGGAGGAAGATGGTGGCCGCCCGGGGCTCGATCGGCGGCGGCCTACGCGTTAGCGGCTAGGCGGGAAAGCAGAAGGCGTGGCGCGGCGCAAAGAACTAGGGCTAGGTTATGGTTTCAATGGGAAAACCCTAGAACATAATATATATAAAGGTTCCAATTGCGGAAAAGCCCTCCAAAACTCAATATTTTGTATTGAGTCCTCCACAGCGCATGTAAAATGCGCAAATGCACCTCCACATGCGATTTCACGCGAAACGGTACATAAAACGTCGCAACCTTTGCAAAAATACCATTTTGTCATCATCGACCTCTCCTCGAACAACGCGCATTATTCGAAGATCTGTCCGTCAGATTTGCGAACGAATCACACCAGTGCGATCAGCACGACGGAGACAACAAGCCTACGATTTTGGTTCGTCTCGATCGGTCAGATTCGTAACGAAACTCATTCTCTCCAACAGTGAAACTATGCACAAATACATATAAAATATATATTTTTTGATTATCTCGGAATCCGTGCGTCAAACCCAAAATCCGTCAGCGCCATCGGTTCCAAAATAGCTGAACCGTTCGAAACGAGCTATTGGACTGCTATGAACGGAGTCCGATATGCGCGAGAAGCCAACTTCATGCATTGGCCTCTCCGAAAAACCGAGTTACTATTCACTTTAAGTGATTAGTAATGAACGCGTTAGCTCATTTTCTCCTGAAACTTGACGAGTGCTTAAGTAATTAAATTATACACAGGAACATCGTCAACAGAAAGTTTAGTTTGTTAAGGATTTTGTGTTGGCAAGTTTCGTGAATTTAGTTGGAGTCTTGAAGGACCGGAGCGGATTAAAGATCGACGAAGAAAGCAAGACTTCAAAGAGAGAAACAATGTGAATCACGATGCCCGGTAAGTGTTTAATTCATGTTATGGTGATTCATACTTAGTTATAGACATTAGAATCATAATATCATTGAATAACGGATTAGAAATTGTATCGGAACTTTGTAATTTTCGAAAAGTGAAAAATCAGCAAAATTACAATGTTATACCTAAGATAAACCGATTTTGTACCTAAGACAAGAAAAGTTGCTATACCTAGATAGCCATCAATCCATTACCGGTAATGGCCCTTCGCAGAAAAATCTTCCGTCATTACATTACCGGTAATGCCCTAAGTTTTGTACCGGTACAAGAAGGTAAAAATCTGAATTTTCTCTAATACGAATCTAATTGATTCTAAAGTCTATAAATAGGTTCTTAGGGTTCTCTAACTCTGTGTGCTTCATTAATATACATGTTGGAGAAACCCTAGAGGCTAGGAATTCATCTAAAACCTATTTTCTACATCATAGCCTCTTCTAGGTCAAATCGAGATATAGTAATTTCTTCTCTATATGTTGATTTGATCTACGTTTCGCTTGGAGTTTTCTTCATCGGTTTTCTACGATACTCCTAAGCGAAGGATCACCATACTCATGATATTGTTCATGGTCGGCGTCGTGGATTCGGCGTGATAGAAGCTTCGTGGATTCGAAGTGGTGGCGTTTCGTGGATTCGGGACGTGCCGTTCGTGGACTCGGACGTGGACAACCCGGAGGCGTGCGCGGAGATTCATAGGAGGTTAAGAGAGGTTAAGTCCGTGGAGTCGGTAATCACCTTGTAATCTTTTCTCTTAGTGGATTGTTATTCGCGTGTTGGTCCCGTGGGTTTTTTACTCCGAATTGGAGTTTTCCCACGTTAAATCTCGGTGTGTTTTTATTTTTCGCATTTATTTTTTATTGCATCGAGATTTGTGGTTTTTGGCCGATACACCTATTCACCCCCCTCTAGGTGTTGTTTGATACAATCTAGATAGATCCTTGGGGCTTCCCCGTAACTCACATAGTTGTCACCCATATTCGAGCCTTTTTGGCTGTTGTATCGGTTTGCGCGCGCTAATCCGGAGACCCGAGGCTGTTCCGATACCTCTGGAGGGGAGCACGGTGATCGTCTGTCAGTGACGATCACAGCGCTCACCTTATTTAGGGTCAACAAGAGTCACGCCCCGGGACCGCCAATTTGGTCGGTTCGGGCACGCCAACAGACGTCGAACGGACAGCACCTCCCCTGTCCGCCCAAGGCTCAACACAGGTACAATTCAAGAATATGAAATGCACAAGCGGAAGACATACACAACGGCTTACACGAGGGTAAGCAGCAGCCAAGTGAAAGTAATCTAACTATTTTATTTTCATACATTGTAACTTGATCAATTGCAATCAAATACAAAGCTTATATAATTATTACATTCATTCTTCCAAATTAAACATTGGCCATCTCAATTTACATTTTCATCTCTCAAAAGAACTTAATACATTTTCACCTCTCACATGCTTTTATTACATTTTCATTTCCTCAACATAATAGATGAAATATATAAAGGGTGCCACTATACACATGGGTAGAACACTACCTAGAGCACGATAACCATGCCTCGAGCCACGAATCGCCCCGCTCGCTCTAGAACCTGCATGGTTAGTGGGATGAGAACTACAACAAAGTTCCCAGTGGGCTCGGCCTCCAATTACACCGACTTTCCCACTAGGTCTATTTCTGCATAATTTGAAAGAATAAGTAGATAGTAACCAAACTATAATGCATACAACTAATATGCCTGAGCAATAGTAAAGATTTCTTATGCTCAACAGGATAATAAAGATGAATGCAAGATCATAATTCCATAACCCAATCTCTTGGCTAACCCGTAGGTTTCGCCCTCAATAAGACTCAACCAACTCAAATCCCTATTGTCGAGGAAACACTACAACCCGACGGGACCGTCCTCTGGGGAAACACTACAACCCAGTGATGACAACTCCGGAGCACATCGCCCGAGGGAGAGCTACCGCGCCTCGAGCAAGGACTATATGGTGAGTACGATCAATCCTTAACTTTAAGGATTCCAATTCAATCCATTCCTTGACTTCAAGGAGAACTATGATCAAATGACCCTTAACTCTAAGGTTTCTTTGTCACTATATCTTTCATGTTCTTTACTTGCATTCTTTGACTTGTTCTAGTGTCATATACACTATGATTCTTTACACATATTTATTAATGCCACACACACTCTAGTGTTCAATGCATACATGACTCTTATCAATGCCACACACACTAACTCTAGTGTTCTTTATTCACATGCATACTTGTTCTTTGACCATGTCATTACACTAACTCTAGTGTCCTTTATTTTCTTTGTACTTATTCTCAATATCACACTAACTCTAGTGTTCTTTACAATCATATATGCCACTCGATCTATATGTCACAATGTTCTTGTTCTTTAACCTCTAGGTTCTTTATCTCAACACATGCATATTAGTGTTCTTTACAATTCTTAAATGTCATTCAATCTATATGTCACAATGTTCTTGTTCTTTAACCACTAGGTTCTTTGTCTCATCTCATGCATACATAGGGTTTAATTCTTTTTCTTTGTTCATAACAAATCTCATTTGCATCTTAACTCTAAGCATGCAACACATAATTCAATTATCCTACTATGTATGAAAATAGCTATAACATACATGCTCAATGGTGACACATAGACATAAAGAGAAGTTCAGAGTTAGTGCAAGCACCCCCCACCTTTTAATAGCGTTCTGATTGCTCGTCGTAACTTGCAATCGGCCTCTCGCAGCGCACGCCGCACTACTCGACCTAATCCATGCGCAACCACCGAACGACCTCCGATTCGCGATCTAGGGTCTTCAATGACTCACCTCTAACCTTCAATTAGAGAACAATAGGGTCAAATATATCAAACCCTCATTTACTAGAAACACCCGTCACTAATCCTAGCCTCTACACATGCTCCAATTAACCCAAACATCAAGTATTTAGCATTCTAATAATACCTTAGAGATCATTAGAACTTCATACACAAAAAGGATTTAATTAAAATTCCATTTACAATCCTAGATCTCTATTTCATCAAGAGGGTCTCACTAATTATGATACTCTCTTCATTAAACTAGTTTAGAATCATATATAGATCCTAATTAAACATCTCATTTAGTCTTAATCCTAATCTTAACTCAAATTCACAAAACTTACCATGGCCACAATGACATCAAGCTAAATCCACCATTGGAAAGCTTGCTTCCACCATTAGAGAGCTCCAAGCTTCATCTCTAACCTTCAATTAGAGAACAATAGGGTTATTATATATCAAAACCCTCATTTACCAAAAACCCCAATTACTAACCCTAGGTTTAATACTAGGTGAAAATCCACTATTAGAGCTTTGGATTCAAGCAATAAACCTCTATTTAGCATACTAGAATGCATCTAAATCCATTATTAGAGCATATAATCAAAGCTTTAGACATCTACCATTATAGGGTTCAAGAAGCTTATCTCAAAACGTGCTCCAAACCAAGGAGAAGATGAAGAAGACGAAGACGATCCACTTCTATGCTTCAATCTTCACCAAATCCACCATTTTTGGGAGAGATTTAGAGAGAGAAATGGAGCTCTCTCTCTATCTCCATGTGTGTGTATGTGAGGGTGTGTGTGTGTGGTGCTCTCGGGCTGAGGGAGGAGAAGAAAAGGGGCACAAACACTTTTTACACATTAGTCCCTCAACATTGCACTATTCAACTTCCAACTTTCAGTTCAGCCATCTGAAACAGTTGGAGCCCTTCTGGATGTCCATTTGTGCTCAAGTTTGACAGTCAGGTTCATTTTAACCTACTGAGTGAGAAAATATCTTAACATTTCAGTTTGGACCCCGTTTGGTCACCGCGAACTCTACCGAACTGTAATCGTTATCAGATAACATTCGGAATTTATTTCTTATCTTCTGGGTGTCAGAATGGCACGAAACTTTAAATCTAGTCTCGTAAAAATAATCCTGACATACCCCTCAGTTTTCATAATTTTCTGACACTGTACATTTTCTGCTAATTTATCTGCCCGGTTTCTCGCAGAAAATTCTAAATTTTCTATTTTTATTCCGATTTCAGCACAGGTCATTTCAGACTCATACTTTACTCGTCTAAATCCAATAAAAATAGTATCTCACACTATTTTTATTTATATATACTTTTAAATTAAAATTCGGGATGTTACAACAAGTCCCTGGTTTGCGAGAAAAGTATGCTTTTCGTACAGTGCGCGCAGTTCGCTGAATTTCGGGTTGCTCCCGCACTTCCCACAGTGTCCGGAATTGCTCCGAAGGGTGAGCACGATCTCCGGCACGCCGAAACCTATCAGCGGTTGTATTGGTTTGGCTAAATGAGTTCTGGTTAGAGTAGTCGGACCATAAGAGCCCCAAAATCACATAAAATAGTGCGATTCCAGGTATTCGGGAGGGCTTTTAGGCAATTTTAAAATTCGTGGTCGCTGTAGACAGTGTAGGAATACGTGGGTAACCTATGGACCGATCGTCCAAGGCCCTAAATATTTACAGAAAATCAAAAGTGATTTTCGGAGCGTTTCGCGGCGAAATTTGCCGACGGAACGTAGTTTTGGGCTCGAAATTCTTCCGGCAACTGTTGAAGGGTATTTGCGACGTCGCTAAGCCTTGTTGGCTGGTCACCCACGTGGTTTCGAGAGTTCAGAAACATCGGGTGAGCGACTTGGGGTTCCGGTGTCAAATCCGACGCTTCTGGGAACCCGGATCGGAACGATTGTGCAACAATCATTGTTTTGAGTTGCGAGGGCATCACCGCTGTTTGGTTACACTAAAATTGGGTATTTAGTGGTAGCGGATGACTTATATTATATTAGGGTAGTTCCGGGATAACTTGTGGGTCCCAGCGGAGCTCTGGTACAGTTTTCGGAACTTCCGAGCGTTCCGACGATCGGTTTTAGGAAATCGATTCCCGTGGGAATTGTTAACGGGATTATAGTTAGTGATATATAGAATGAGGGTTTGGATTCTAACCCGAGGGACCTTTTATAGGTTCGAGTACTCAGCAGTCAGCAGGTCGACTTCCGCACACATATACAGGAGGGTATCTCGACTCGACGTCCGTTCAGTGGTGCAAGCTTGGTGACGATTCCTTCACCCCTTGCCTTTACTTTGCTTATTTCATACTCATACATCGTATTACTTTTATTCTTACTATATACTCTTACATGATTACTCTAGCTTTACTCGCTCGCAGCTTCCCGGTTTTGCACTACCCGTAGGAGTAGAGTAGCTTCCATCGATTACATTCTTACTTGGGACCCGGTTGGTCAATTTTCTTTCTACTCGGGACCTAGTTGGTCAGTTACTTTGCATACTTGGGACCTATTTGGTCAGTCACACTCAGTACTTGGTACCTGGTTGGTTCTTCTGGTTATTTGACGACCCACGTGGTCGCTGGGCCCTGGGGGCCAGGATTGTCGGCTGGTTGCCGATGGATGATTTTTGAGCATATTTACATTGATCGCCCGATACTCGTCGCATTTCACGAACACAGGCAGTCTGATCCACCGCAAGTGGGTGTTCTTTTCCGGAAAAGTGGTCGCAGAGGTTCGACCCGTGAGCCCTTGGAGCTTTGAGCTGGGGTATATGCATGGTAGAGTAGTGGGGGCATTGGCTTGAGGTCCGCGGCGCAGACCAAGAGAGCATTGGTTCAGATTGGGTACTCTTGAGCTTCTATACCATTTGATGCATACTTACAGTAGCTGTTGTTTCATATCTGTATATCTCTCCCGTTTATTTGTTTATCATAGCTACTGTACTACTATTATCTCCTCTTGTGTCTATCTCCGCGAGGTATCCACTGGGAGGGGGAGACATGTTTACATGTTCTCACCCTCGCCTTCTTTTTCAGGTGACATTGCAGGAGTTAGTGGGACAGCTGGTGAGGAGCGAGTCTAGTTCGCGACATAGCTCCGTCCCTTTGTCGGTTATTCCTTTACCCTTCATGTTTTATGACTTAGACTTATTTATGGTTCAGTTCAGTAGTTGCTTTTGAATATGAGATGTTTTATAATGTAAAAAAAAGGCTTTGGGTTTTATGTGATAAAATAATTTTCTACCCCTCGTGGTAGCTTTTTAAAAAGAAAAGGTTTTCGTGTGGGAAATAGATTTTTAAAGCTTTTCTCGTGGATTTTATAACTTAGCATTTCAAAATCAGTTTCCGAGTAGGAAACATTTCAAATGATAGATGTGGTTTTATGAATGAGTAAATGTGAATGAACCTGTGGTGAATGGTGTGAATATGTGTATGTTGATTGGAATAAATATCTGTACTCTTGGTTGTGGTTGCTTGGCTGTATTTCATTCTCTGTACTTGTGCGATGGTGCAAATACAGTGGAGACTGTCCGTGTGAACAGTGGTTTCCCTTTATTTGTGACATGTCCTTGGGGGTCAGGGTTTGAAAAAAAAAAGAATTCTAGTAAAATTTCCGCTGTTTTTATACTCCAAAATGACCCGGGGCGTGACAATAACTTCCTTGATCAGGTGCGGTTTTGTGTTCCCTCTGATGCTCCCAATATGCTCCCGGCGCATCACATGGCCGTTGAACTAGCGTAAACCCGGCGTGCCAGCTGTTATCGCCAAATCGGCTCAACAATATATAT